>VZTD01002597.1:3177515-3192002 GCA_013397725.1 Rhagologus leucostigma
GCTCGGGGCCGCCTGCCTGCGCCTCCTCCGCCGCGCCCGCCGCGCCGCCGCCGCGCTCATGGCGTTCGCCACCCCGCTGCTGTTCCGCCTGGGGTGAGTGAGCGAGCGAGCGACAGAGCGAGCGTTCGCCGCTGCGGGACCCCCGCGGGGAGGGAGCCACCGCCGCCCGCCTTTGTGCTGCCGCCGGGAGGGAGGTGCTGCCGCCGGGAGGGAGGGCCCACCGCCCTGCCCTGCTTGTGCGGAGCCGCCCGGGGAGAAACCTGCGGCCGCGCCGGCACGGAGAGACCGGGCTGGGGCTCAGCCCGCCCCGGCCGGGGGAGTGGAGCGGGCGGTATCAGCCCGGCCGCCGGGGCCGGGGATCAGCTACCGGCTCCCTGCGCGCGGTGCCGGTCACTGCCCCCTGCGGGGCGCCTTCTCTCGGGTGTCACCGCTGACCTGCCCCGGTGCCCCGGCCGTGGTCAGGCTACCCGGTGCTGGCAGGAGCCCCGGCTCCCCGGTTTCGCGCTCCCACCTCCACAGACGCAGGGGACCCCCGGCTACTGCAGGGATCGCTCCCGGTGTCCCATCCAGGGGTGCCCTCTGTCGGGAATGGGCTTTGCAACCCGGGACTTTACATGTCCGTCATGGCACCATTCCCCGTCCCGTCCCAAATCGCTGCTGTGTAAACGGGGAGGCCCCTCCGAGCCCCGCAGCCTGTTGTCTTTTGCACCCCCACATGCACGGGGGCATTTCTTGCCTCCCTTTTCCTCGGCCCATTCTCTCTCCCCTGATCCCCCGGACCATGGCAAGCTTGGGCATATCTCCCCCGGAGCATGGGGAGGGACAGCCGGCTCCAGCCCCTCCTGGTGAGTACCCCGCAGCAATGCCCCCCCACAGTCCTTGCTGCCCGAAGCAGCTGGAGGGCGCCTGCTTGGAGAACCAGTCCTGCCCTCACTACACATCGGGGGTATGGAGTACACACACACCACCTCCAGCCCATCCGAATGACAAAGTGGCCCTGTATGTGTTCTCTGTGGGTGTCCCAGCCCCGGCAGTAGCCCCCTCTCCAAGTGGGCTCCTTAGGGGGACTGGGGTTTAATGCCGAGGGGTGTCTGCCCTCCCTAGGTACAGCCTGTACGCCCGCACACGCCTGGGCTACCTCTTCTACCAGCGGCAGGTGAAGAAGGCCCGGGAGCGGTACCCGCAGGGCCACTCCATGCCCCAGCCCTACTGCTTCCCTGGTGAGTCCTGGCGAGCCCCTCCCACGCCATGGCCCTGCAGTGTTCCCCAGCACTGGCACTTTGGGGCGGGGAGGGGTTGCCATCACCGAATTGCCCGAAGCATGTTTACCTAAGAATTTGATATAAGATGTGGGGAGTTTGGCCTGGACTCCCCCTTTTCCAGATGGGGGGGTCATGCCCTGATTCTGTCTGTTCCCCCCCAGGGGTGAAAATCCTGCCCATTCCCGTGCTCTCCAACAACTACAGCTACCTGGTCATCGACACTGGCTCCGGCCAAGCGGCTGTCATTGACCCCTCTGACCCACTGGCTGTACAGGTGAGACCCCCTCCAGCCACTCTGATCTGGTGTTTGGGTGTCTCCGGGTGAGGGGGTGGCATGTCTCTGTCTTTTGGGGTTAGGGGGGAATCTAATCTGCCCCTAATCTGCAGCCCTTCAGTGCCCAAGGCAAGATTGGAGCATGACAGGGCTCATTCAGCACCTGGGGAGCTGGCAGTGGACAGGGTTCAGGGGGAAACTGGTACTTGGGTTCTCAGTCCCGCCTAATCTCTCTGTCCATATTTCCTCCCCATTCCCAGGCTGCCATTGAACAAGAGGGGGTGATGCTGGAGGCCATATTCTGCACACACAAACACTGGTAAGGGGCAAGAGGTGGCCTTGGGAGGGTTGGTAGCTGCTGTGAAGGTTGCCCCCGCTGAGGTGATTCCCAGCCCAGCCCCATTTAGTGGGGGGGTATGGGGAGGCACATTTAGGGTCTCTGACCTCCCTGTCTGCAGGGACCACAGCGGAGGGAACGAGGCGCTCTGGCAGAAGCACAACTCCTGCAGGGTGTACGGCAGTGCTCTCGATGCCATCCCACAGCTCACCAAGTAAGTCCTGCGCCCCCCTAGCACCCCTGTAAATCTGGGGGGGATTCATTCCCAACCACCACTGTCTGCAACACTCACCCACCAGTCCATCCCCCCAGTACCGTGTTGGGCAGGGGCCTGGCACGCTCCTGACATCAGTGTGCAGGGAAGGGTTGCCAGGGGAGGTGGGCATTTTGAGGTGCTGGGGTTGAGGGGAGCACCCTGACCGTGCCCCCTGTTCCCGGCACAGCCCCCTTGCAGACAGGGAGAAGGTGAGCGTGGGCTGCCTGACCTTCGAGGCACTCGCCACACCTGGCCACACCGTGGGCCACATGGTGTACGTGCTGGACGGGGCACCCTTTGGCAGCCCCCCCTGCCTCTTTTCCGGGGACCTCCTCTTCCTTGCTGGCTGTGGTGAGTGCACCCAACCCCAGACAGGGGTTGGGGTGTTGGGGGGCTTATCCCACCCTGGGATGGGCTATGGGGTACCCCCCAGTGCCCCCCCATGACAGGCAGTTGTGTGGGGGTCCAGGCAGGCCGTTTGAGGGCTCCCCTGAGACCATGCTCGCCTCCCTGGACGTGGCCATGGGCTTGGGCGAGGACACGCTGCTGTGGCCAGGTGAGTGTCCCCAACAGCAGGGCAGAGCTGCTGGTGTCCCCCTAGTCCCCACTGCCAAGGTGGAGAGCTGGGTGGGGGCGATGCTGAGGGCTGCGTATGGGGGTCCACAGGCCACGAATATGCGCTGGAGTGCCTGACCTTCGCCAGCCTCCTGGAGCTGGACAATTCCGCGCTGGAGCAGAAGCTGCAGTGGGCAGTGCAGCAACGCCAGGAGAAGAGGAGCACGGTGAGGCGTGGGGGTCCCCTGGCTGCAGCACCCACCACCCCAACCCCTCAAGGGGTTTCCTTGGCAGGGATGCTGCACCCCAACACCCTCTTGCATGGTGGGTGCTACAGGGGCAGGGGGTGCTGGGGGCATTCCCAGCTCCCTGCCAAGGGCCCTGCCTCTGGCAGGGGAACTGAGCGGCTGCCCCCACAGTGCCCCTCCACACTGGGGGAAGAGCAGACCTACAACCCCTTCCTGCGGACCCACCAGCCGGAGCTGCAGGAGGCACTGGGACTGTGGCAGGGCATGGGGGAGGACCCTGATGCCTTCCGTGCCCGTGTCCTCAAGGAGGTGCGGAGGCGCAAGGACCTCTACCAAGCCACCTAGATCCCCCCCACTCCCTGGATCCCTCCTTTCCACAGGGCCGGGTGATGGTTGGTCACAGGGGGTCCACGACTGTGTGGTTTGTTTTGCTGTGAATCTCCCTCCTGGGGTGCAGGGTTGGGGGAGAGGGAAGAGTGGACACCTCTTTAAGTGGGCACCCCATAAGTGATTCCTGCCTTTGCTCCCTCGGACTTGGGGGTCACCAGCTGTCACATAGAAGAACCTCAATCCCCTCTCGGGGGGTCTCTAGCCCCCCGCCTCACTGCTGGGGCTATAGGAATGGCACCAAGGGCTTCTCCTACACACCCCCCCATTTATCTGGGAGTTTGCAATTTCCCCTCCATCATCACCACTCAGCCCGCTCCCCTGAAGCCCCCAGTGTTGTGCATCTCCTTTGTGGGGGCTGGGATGGAGCCAGCAAGGGGAGGCGAGCAGCAGTACTACCTCCAGGCAAGGGGCTCCTTTCCAGCACCCCATCCTTGACGCCGGAGCCCCCCCTGTATGTACACACACACAAACACACACACACACACACGGGGACAGGGCCATAGGATCACACTGCTGGGGTATGGGGGTGCTGCCTCACTGGGGATCGGAGCCACAATCACCCCCACGCCCCAAATAAAAGACTGGATCGATTTTGTACCTGCTCGTCCCTTTTTTCTCCTCGTCCTGGGGACCCCCGGCGCTAAGCCCCGCGGCGGGGGCGCGGCCCCTTTAAGAGGTGGGGCCAGGGCGTTGCCTGGGAGACGGCGAGGCGTGGGGGGCACCGGGGTGGGTGCGGCAGGGCGGGGGCCCGGCGGGTGGACGGGGGCGACCCTNGGGGTACCGCGGCTCGGGGGAGCCACGCCGCCCCCTCACCTGAGGGTCCGGCAGCAGGAGCCCCCAGGCGAGGCATGGAGCCCCCTCCCGAGAGCCCACAGGAGACCCCGACCATGGCGGACACTGCTGCCGAGTTCCTGAGCCTCATCGGTGCGTGCCCGCTCCGGCTTCCCCCCTTGTGCCGCCACACCGTGCTCGGTGCAAGAGGGGGGACACCGGCTCCGGCAGGGGGGACTGATAGTGGGGCATTGAGCGGGATAAATGGTGAGGGGCTCGGCCCAGCCTGCACGGGGGGAATGGAGACAGGGAGGGGCACTGGGCAGGGGGGACAGTCACGCTGGGAGGGAGTAACCGTCTCCTCGGGGTCACTGTCCCTCTGTGTTGGGGTCACAATCCCTCTGTGTAGGAGTGACCGTCCCTCTGGGCAGGGGTAACCATCCCTCTGTGCAGGGCTGAAGGAGCTGGAGTGGTGCCTGTTTGCTGAGACGCTGGCAGTGGTGGCTGTGGGGGCCCCGCCGAGGGACAAGGCAGAGGGCCAGTGGTGGATGGCAGCCCAGTGGGCACCCTACCAGGGGGAAGGTGAGCCGGTGCAGAGCTGCATCCTGGTGCAGACCAAGTTCCGAGGCAAGCAGGATGGTGTGCCTGTCTCCAGCACCCTCAAAGGTGAGCCAGGAGTGGCTTGGAGGGTTTCCTCCTCCCCGGGACTGGAACATCCCTGTCCACTGGCCCCCAGGGCTGGGAATGGGGACAGTGCCAACGGGATTGGTTCAGCATGGCTTTGTTCCGCCAGCCTATGTGACCTGGCAGCTGGAGACCTTGGAGCAGGAGGAGCAGGAGTGCCTGGAGGTGACTGATGTGGTGATGTCATGTCCCCTTCCCTGTGTCCTACCCGCTGCCCTGGGGTGTGCCCTGCAGTGGTGCCCTCCTGGGGCTGTGCCCCCTGCAAGGCCGCTGTGGGTAGTCTGGTGTCCCTTGTCATGCTTAGACTCCAGCTCTGCCCCACGAGCCTGGTCCCCATCCCCTACCCTGGGTGGCAGCTGGGGTAGGGAGTTTCCCACAATGCATCTGGTATAGTGCCCCAATTGATAGCAGTGCTGGGTAGTGTCACCTAAGAGAAGGGGTGCCCTGGCTCTACCCTCCACCCTGTGTCTACCACCCCTCTCATAGCTCAGACCACGCCCCACAGAGAAGAGGACCCACATTGTGAGCCACCAGCATGGGATGACTGTCACAAAGACCCTGCAGGAGGGAGAGGTGAGGCTGAGGGCAGGGTCACGTCCTGGGAGGGGACAGTACAGCTGGCCTGTCTCACCAGGGCTACCCCAGGCTCTGTCCCTGGGGATGCTGGAGCTGTGGCTGTCCCAGGAGGTAGCCAGGTCTCTCTGCAGGCAGAGCCACAGTGCCAGAGCTTCTGCTACAGCCGGGCCAGGCTGCGGGGGCTGCTGCTGGAGGGTGCCAGCCTCCTGCTGCTGCGGGTGCTGGCACGCCGGCAGACAATGCCCCCCGACCTTGTCTTCCCAGCCATCGACACCGAGGGCGACCTCTGCACCTCCAGCTATGTGAGCCACCAGCCAGGAGGGCCTGTGGGATGGAGGGGTCTGGGTCGGGTTGGGAATACCAGGGTGGGATGTGGAAGTGGGAGTGGGCGGAATGTGGTTGGCAGCATGGGGGGGACACATAGGCATGGCACCTCGGGGCAGGGGTGACTCTGAGGCAAGGCTGACCCCTGGCTGTACCACCCCCAGTCTGCCCTGGGCATCCAGCGGCAGGCAGTGGGCTTGGCAGAGACAGAGGTGTTTGTGATCGAGCGAGCCGTGCACAGCAGCACCGGCGCCTCCACTGTGTGGCACAGCAGCTTCCTCCCCAACGGGTAAGGGCAGGGGTCCGGTCAGAGGCACTCCAGCCCTGCCAGTCTGCTGGAATCCAGGATGGGGAGCTCAAGGGCTCTTCCCCTCTCAGGCGTTTGGCTCAGCTGATGCAGATTGGCTCCCCAGTGCTGATGGTTCTACAGGATGAGTCCATCCTCAGCAAGTCAGGTACCGAGCAGGGGAGGCTTGTGCTCCCCCGGCACAGGCAGCCCCTGCCCGCTGTCTGGAAGCCAAGGGGAAACACCCTGCCCTGCCTTTCTGCTGCCAGGTAGGTTCGAGCCCCAGCTCCCCTTCCCCAAAGAGCCCCTGGACTGGGAGGAGGACATCCAGCTCTACTCCTGGTTCCAGGACAGGAAGGTAAGATGGATGGACATGGGGCTGTGCCAGTATTCAGCAGGGTCTCCCCTGGGGTGCCCAGGAGGCGCGTTGAGAGGGCAGGCTGGCCAGCATCCTTCCTCACGCTTTCTTAAGTGTGGGAAAGGACCTAGGCTCCTGTCCCCCTCACCCTGGCACAGTACCCGGGAGGAGACGTGTGTCCATGCCCACCTCACCCACCCTGCCCACCCCACTGCAGGACGAGCTGCAACTATCCCATGCTGCCTACCTCCAGCAGCACCCCGAGGTCCGGGCGCTGCTGTCTGACTTCCTCCAGGCGTTGCTCTTCCAGCAGCCCCACGACCCCATCTCCTTTGCTGCGGAATTCTTCGCCCACCAGCGGCCCATCGGGAGCCCCTTCACCTCCACTGGGGCTGCCAGCCCTCTCCCCAATTCCCCACCTGGCCACCCTCCAGCTAACAGCAAATAAAGCTGCCAGCGCTGCCTGTCCAGTCTTGTTTGTTTTGTGGAAACTGAGGCTCAGGGAGGGCGGGTGGAGCTGAGCTGTGTGCTAAAGCCCCACCATGCCTTCCGGGTGGGACCCGGGTGGGACCCTGCCCCCTCTCAGCTGTTCTAGCCCTTGCTCAGGGGGTGGGGGTTGCCTGGGGCGTACCGTGGAGCAGGGCCAGGCTCACATCCCTGCGCCTGCCACCACCCCACGTGTTCCTGAGGGACACCCCTTGCCCACCTCTCTGTGGGACACAGCCTGGCTGGCAGAAGGGCCCAGAGGGACAGCCGGTACTAACCAGGCACCCATGGGAGCACCTGAGCTGCTCCCCCTTCCACAGCCACAAGGGTCCTGGGGATGGGGTGCCCCACTTTTGTTGGCACAGCTTGACACTGCAGCAACACTGGCACCCCATCTTTGGCGGGAAGGTCCCTGCACCCGGGGGTGATGTGAGCACCCTGTGCCGCAGAGCCTGCCTGGCTGGGTGCTGCCCCCAGCAGCAAAGGGTGCACTTTGATCTCCTTATGCAACACGTGCCTGCTTCCTCCTCACTCCCACTTCTATGGCATTTCCCCTACTCCCGTGGGGCCACCCCTCCCTTCCCACTCTGTGGGACACTGTCCCCTGTCCCCCCAGTCACCCGAGCAGAACCCTTGGCATGTGACCGAGAGCGACACGCAGACAAGCTCCCACGCCCCGGTGAGGGTGCCTCGTGTTTGCACGTGTGTGAGGCAAAGGAGAGGGAAGGGGCCTCCTGGCACGGGGGGGAACTGAGACTGTGTGTGTTCATAGGGGTAGGGAAGGAGCACTTCCTTCTCCTATCCTCCTCCTCTCCTCCTGAAGGCGGGGTGGGGGATGGCAACTGCGGGGGGGTCCTTTAAAAGCTGGGCGGCAGGCACTGCACTCAGTGCTGAAATCAGGGAGCCTCAGCACGCTGGCTGGATCGGGTCCACCTATGGCATCACTGGAACCAGGTGAGCCTCACAACACTTGGGTCCCCTTGTGCCTCCTTTCCTCCCCTAGACCCCTGTCCCTCCACCCAGGGACCCCTGGCTGTGCTCCATCTTTCAGTGAGCACTCTCCCTCCCAGCCTGTCCTGGATTCCCCACCTGCCTCATCCTCTGTTCCCCCAAGCCTGGGAATGTGATTCAACCAATTCCCGGATGTAGGTGGGCTGGAGAGTGGGGATTAGGACCAGTACGGCCCCTTGTTCTCACTCTATGCCCACCCAGCAGCAGGAGCTGGAGCAGGGTCCCCTCCTGTCCCTGGTGCCCAAAAAAGCACTTGGCTCTTGGACTGGTGAAGACGGGGCTGAGACCAGGGATTTTAGGGACACCTGGCATCTGACCCCTTGGGGTAGCTGTTGATAGATCCCATATAGCCATCCTCATGGCCCGCTGGAAAACTGGTGCTTGTCCCTCACGGGGCTCATCAGGCAGGGTCAGGTGCGACTGGAGGAAGCTCATACCAGGGCTGCCAGCCCACCAGTGTCCTTGCCCTCCTGGCAAGCTGCCACCTCCCCTCCTCTTCCTTGTCCCCCTCAGGCCTCACCAAGTCCCTGAACAGGGGCCAAGAGCAGAGTTACAGCACTGGCAAGAGCCCCATGCCCCCGCAGCGCCCCGGCACTCAGAACCAGACCTACCTGGATGAGCTCATCAGCATCCCCAAGGGCAGTGGGGTAGGTGCTGCAAGGCTGTCTGAGGGTGGGCAGAGGGGTTGGGGGGGGCAGTGCTGCAGGGAGCTGGAAGTTGGGAGGCAAAGGGCCACTGCAGTGGGGAATATGTGTCTTGGTCATGCCCTGGGGACGTGTCCCCAGCATCCCCAGACCCAGTTCAGGCAAGTCACAGCCCTAGGCTGAGTGTTTCCATGCTTAAAGTTTTCCAGATGCAGAAACTGAGACATGGGGCAAGGTGTTACCCAGCCGCAAGGATCACCCCACTGCTCACACAACTCCTGGGCTCCCCAAGGCTGCTTGCACCCCACCAGCTTCCCCATCCTTGTCTGGTCTCAGGGCAGTGGAAAGAGAAGTGGAAGGAATAGGGTTCCCTAGTCAGGAGGCATAGCAAAAGCGGAGGTCAGCAGTGGAATCCCATGGAATGCAATTAATGGTGCCTGACAGCCCTGGACCCCCCTGCAAATCACTGTCCAGCGGGTGAGACAGGGGGCTCACTGCCCCTCCAGCACTGCTGCTAACAGAGAGAGGCTGGGGGCAGCAGTTCCCCCTCCAGAATTGTCAGGAAAATGTCCTCCATGTGCCAAACGCATCCACGCGGGCAGCACTGGGCTAAAGGGGACTGGATGTGCAATTGGGAGACACTGGTTTTGAACGGGAGCTCCTGGCTCTGACCCACTGCCTTGTCCCAGCCTGGGTTCAGCTTTAGGAAACTCTGGGCTTTCACCGGTCCCGGCTTCCTCATGAGCATCGCCTACCTGGACCCGGGCAACGTGGAGTCAGACCTGCAGTGCGGGGCACTGGCGGGATTCAAGGTGAGCCCGGCTCCGGGCTCAGGAAGCCGGCGTGGGTTTCGTAACCTCTCCAGCGCCAACGGCTGCCCGCGGCAGCTGGCTTCCCCAGCCCGGGAGCAGGAAGGGCACGGGGGCCCTCGGCACAGGGACAGGGCTCCCAGGGGCACCCCCTCTGACCGGGCTGGGCGAGCCCCTACACCCCCTCTCTTCCCTGCAACCCTGGTTGAACTCGGGACCCCCGGGCGGCCGGATCCTGCCCGGTACCCCGTCCCTACTGCCTCCCTGCCTCCTGCCCCCCAGCTGCTGTGGGTGCTGCTGTGGGCCACCGTCCTGGGGCTGCTGTGCCAGCGCCTGGCCATCCGTCTAGGCGTGGTGACCGGGAAGGACCTGGGCGAGATTTGCTACTTCTATTACCCCAAGGTGAGCAACCACGGGGAGGCCCCCGGGGTCACAGTCTGGGGGGGACCCTGTGTTTGGGCTGGTGACAGTCCTAGCAGGGACTTGCAGGGCTGGAGAGGACCAGGAAGATGCTGTGAGAGACCTGCCTCTCCCAAGGGCTCCCCAAAGCCCCCCAAGCCTCGGTGTCCCCCCACCTAGTACCCACACCCCTGCAGTACAGGGGCCCAGGGTGGGGGGTGGTAAGCAGCTACTTCAGTGTCCTGGTCTGACCTGGGGACACACGAGAGCGTCCCCCGCGGGAGCGAGCCCAGGAGTCGGGGCAGCAACGCGAAGCCGAGACGCGGGGAAAGCCTGGGCGTGTTGGGGCAGGAAGCTGGAGGCGGGGGAGGGTCGAGGGTAGGGATCACATGAGAGACGAGGGGAAAGTAAGGGGTCGCGTCTAAGTGCCAAGATCCTGATGGGGGACACGAGCAAGGAGATACTGGCTGAATGACAGGTCCTCAAAAGGAGGGTTGGATGCATCCCTCTGCCCTACCTCCCTCAGCCCCTCCATATCTGGAGACATGGGTCCTATCCTCAGCTCTCACTGGAGCAGAGATGAGGAGGGAGGAACAGGCTCTGATTTAGCATTCATCTTTCATCCTGAGATTGTGTTGTGCAAGAAGCTGAGAGGGGTCTTCTGGGGTCCCTGTGCTGCTCTGAGGGGCCTGCTACACCCTGGAGACAGGGATCTGCACCCAGGATGCTGTGCCAGCTTGCCCAGAGCTATGAGCTACTGTGGGCTCAGGCACCTCATGGTGCCCTGTCCCCTCCAGGTGCCCCGTGTGCTGCTCTGGCTCATGATTGAGATTGCCATCGTCGGCTCTGACATGCAGGAGGTGATCGGGACAGCCATTGCTTTCAGCCTGCTCTCGGCTGGCCGGTGAGCCTCCCCACAGGGACCCCCAGCCTCCCCCACGGCCCTACTCCACAGAGAGCCGTGTATCTAATCTCGCCCCTGGCCATCCTGCAGCATCCCCCTCTGGGGCGGGGTCCTTATCACCATCGTGGACACCCTCTTCTTCCTCTTTCTTGATAAGTACGGTGAGTGCCAGGATGAGGGCTGGGGGTACTGTCACCCAGGCAGCCCTGGTGCCCCTGTGGCACCTGCTCTGTTCCACCCTCTCTCTTGACCTCTCTAGGGCTCCGCAAACTGGAGGCTTTCTTTGGCCTCCTCATCACCATCATGGTCCTGACCTTCGGCTACGAGGTGAACGGGGGAGCTGAGGACAACCCTCTTCCTGCAATGCTGGCAAGGGACCCCCACATGGTGTCCCCACTGGTACCAGCCTGTGGTAGGGGGGTGGCAGCTCACTGTGCCCCTTCTCACTGCTTCCCAGTACGTGGTGGTGAGGCCAGGGCAGGTGGAAGTGCTGAAGGGCATTTTCCTGCCCAACTGCCCGGGCTGTGGGCGAAAGGAGCTGCTGCAGGCCACGGGCATCATTGGCGCCGTCATTATGCCCCATAACATCTTCCTCCACTCCTCCTTGGTCAAGGTGAGATCAAGGCACTGCCGTGGGCACTGTTCCACCAGGGTGCCTCAGGGTACACTTGGTGGGGACCAGCTGGTCCTGGCTGTGGGACAGGGGTGCTCACCTGACCCTGTGACACCCATGTCACCGGCCGTGCCCAGACACGGGAGATCGATCGGTCCAAGAAGGAGGCAGTGCGGGAGGCCAATATGTATTTCCTGACTGAGTCCTGCCTGGCCCTCTTTGTCTCCTTCCTCATCAACCTCTTTGTCATGACTGTCTTTGGCGAGGCTTTCTACCACCAGCGAAATGAGGACGTGGTGAGTGTCACCTCATGCCCACAGGGAGATGACGCCTGCACCCAGCTGTGGACACGGGCAGGACCAGCATCCCTCGGGGAGTGCGCGTCCTCATTCCCCGAGACGGGATGTGTGGGGATCCCCCGTGTCTGTGGGAGCTGCTGGGTGGCTGTCACACGCGTGCCTGCCATGCCTTGCAGCACAACAAGTGCGTCAACAGCAGCATCAGTCACTACGCCAGCATCTTCCCCACCAACAACGAGACAGTCTCTGTGGATATCTACCAGGGGGTGAGTGGCACCAGGATGTGTCCAGTGAGCATCCATTCCCCTTTGGGGGATAAATCATCCTCCCCACTGACCCCTGCGGCTGGGGGCTGTTATAACCCCGCTAGAAAGCCTGGGAGCTGATGGGAATGCCTGGGGTAGGGGACACTTTAGGGTGCCCACTGGAGTGTCCCTACACAGGGTGTCATCCTGGGCTGCTATTTCGGGGCAGTGGCACTGTACATCTGGGGCATCGGGATCCTGGCAGCAGGACAGAGCTCCACAATGACTGGGACTTACGCAGGGCAGTTCGTCATGGAGGTGAGAGATAGGGATGCTGGGCCTTGCCCCCACAGGGAGTGGCTGGGAGCAGGGAAATCACAGGAGGGTCACGGGAGGGGTTCTAGGGGGAGCACACTCCCACCAGGACTATTTGGAAGAGTTAATTACCCACCATTCCTGCAGGGAGCTGGTGGGTGGCAGCTTCCTAGCACCAGCGTCCCTGTTCCCCAAGAGCTGGGATGGAGACAAGTGCCTACCCACTGCACCCTGTGGGTGCTCCACGCAATGCTTCCCTAATTAGATCCTCTGTTAATGAATCGGAGCTGACACCTAGTGGGGCCCAGCAGCCCTGCAAGAGCCCGCTCAGTGCCCTGGCACAAAAGAGGAGGAGATGCCCCCCAAGTTCCTCCCAGCCAGGGCCTGGGGGGTCACCCCGACACGATGCCCCAGGCACACTGAGGGTGCAGGTCTTGCCGTGTTCCAGGGCTTCCTGCAGCTCCGCTGGTCCCGCTTTGCCCGGGTGCTCTTCACCCGCTCCTTTGCCATCCTACCCACTGTCTTCGTGGCCGCTTTCAAGGATGTCAGCCACCTCACAGGCATGAATGACCTGCTCAACGTCCTGCAGAGCATCCTGGTAAGGGGGTGGAAGGGCATCACCTGCCCCCAAACACCCCTGCCTGGCAGCCATGACCACCTCATCCCCCTCTCCTTTCAGCTGCCCTTTGCTGTCCTGCCTGTCCTCACCTTCACCAGCCTGCACCCGCTCATGCAGGATTTCACCAACAGCCTGTGAGTGAACAGGGAGGCACAGAGGGGGCACAGCAGGGAGCTCTGGCTGCAGGCACCCTCCCTTTGGCCCATCCTGCCCCCCTAAACCATGCCATCGGGCAATTACTGTATGGACATTGGAGGGGTATGTTCATTCCCACCCGCCCAGAGCAGCCAGAGTGGAACAGACCCCATCACTACCCTCGTCATTCTCCTCCCAATGGCACGTCTGGTTCCTCAGGCACCCCAGACCCTCCGCATTCTCCCGGCACTGCCAGCCCTGGATTTGGAGGGTGGCCAAAGTCCACACCAAGAGCCCCACCACGGGGTGAAATATAGCTGTGGGGTGCAGAGATGTCGCAGTTGGGGTCTTGTTCACCTACAAAATCAGTTCCCCCAGCCCTCTGTGCCCAGTGGCACATGGGGTGGGGGCCCTGCCCTGGCACTGATACCCACTGCCCTGCCCGCAGGCCAGGGAAGGTGCTGATGACCCTCATCACAGGGCTGGTCTGCGCCATCAACATTTACTTCGTGGTGGACTTTTTGCCAACGCTGCATGGCCTGGAGTACCACATTCCCCTGGGCCTGCTGCTGGCTGCCTATGTGGCTTTCGTCGCCTACCTGGTAGGGCTGGCACCGCGGGAGAGGCGCGCGACAGCGTCCCTGGTGGATGCCCATCGACCTGTCCTCTTTGCCCCTGCAGATCTGGACATGCAGCATCGCGCATGGAGCCCGGTTCCTGGCCCGGGGCCACCACAGCCGGTTCAATTTCGGTCTCGCCCTCGACCTGACAGGGACACGGTGACAGATCCCATCCCTGCTTATTAACCCCACATCCCTGCCCAGCGCGGCCTCCTCACACCGGACATCGATTTGCTGCAACTCCGAGCCCGGGCATGTTCTAGCCAGAGATGCACCCAGCAAGGAAAGGGTTAACAGACGGGCAGCCCTCCCCCCAAGATCTTAGCGCCCAGCGCTTCTTCCCACCCCCAGCCCCCGCCAATTCCGGGGTGCTGGTCCAGGCTTGATGCGAGGGCAGTGGGATAGCAGCTGGAGGTGCTCCCATCCCTTGGCACAGACGCTTCAGTGAATGAGCCGCGTCGGAGGCTTCCCCTGCTCATTATTGCCAGGAACCGCCGGCCCCCGGGACCGCTAATCACCGCCGGGGACCGCTAATTACCGCCGGGGACCGCTAACCACCTCCCACCGCCCGCCGTCGGCGGCGCCAGCCCCGGGACCGGCCCCATCCCCACGGGGGGCTCCGAAACTCGGGGGGGAAGGGGGCGGCTGATAAACGGCGTGTTTGTAACCTGGCCTCGGCCTCGCTGCTGTTGCGTGGCCCCGGTGCGGGGCGGGGACCCCCTCGGCCCACCCGTACCCCGGGGACGGCCCCTTTGCCCCGGGCGGGGGAGTGGGCGGGGTTGCCAACGCGTGGCCGTGGGGGCGCGGGGGGCTCAGCGCCAGCTTTTTGCATTCCCCCGGGGGGAGCGGGGCGGTGGGGGGAACCACCGTGCCCTCCCCGCCCCGGATGCCCCGTTTCCCGCCTGCCGGTACCGCCGGATGCGGATGCGGAGCCGCTCGGGCTCTCCCCGGCGGCGGCCGTCGCCCCTCCCCGGTCCCGCACCGCGGGTGCGGGGGGGTCCCACCGCGCTTCGTCCCCCGCCGCGGTCCGCACTTGCGAGACGCTCCCTGGCTGTTTCAAGGCTCCC
>VZTD01002597.1:3195210-3244153 GCA_013397725.1 Rhagologus leucostigma
GGAAGGGGGCCGAGCGCCGGGCGCCCTGCTGCATCCCGGCGTCCCATTCCCCGCGTCCCCTCCACCCCACGAAGAGGGTTTGGCGGGGGCCGCTGCTCGTCCCCCTGGCCTGGGAAGCTGCCAGGGCCGGGAGGAGCAAACGTGGGAACGGGCTCCGTCCCCAGTGGGGAGCTCCTGCCCCACGGGCTCCCCACTACGGGGCTTGGGGCCCTGGCCCGCCTGAAGGGGGGCACAGCCAGGGCGGGGTGCAGCCCCGGCCGCGGCAGGACCCGGCCCCGGGGCTGGAGCCGTCGCGCTGCCCCTGGGGCACGGGGCGGGAAGGGGCAGCCCCTCTGCCTCAGTTTCCCCTCGCTCCGCCAATGGCGACTGCGGAAACGACGCCCAGGGGCGGGCGCTTCGCCCTGATTGGCCTCTCGCCCCCGGTGCACTCGAGCCGGCCAATGGGACGAGGGAGTTGTCTGGAGGCGGGGAAAAGAAGCGGCGTAAGCCCCGCCTCCCTCGGAGAGGCCCCGCCCCCAGGGCCACCCCCCGAGTGGGTCTGTGCCCCCGGGGCGGGACAGCGGGCACCGGCCCCGGACCCACGGCTGCCCCCGGGCTCAGCCCCGCGCCCTTGTTTTAGCGTCTCCAGCCACGCGGGGGGGGCCCGCGGGGGTCACTGGTGGGGTGGGATGTGCTGGGTGAGGGGCTGTGGGTGGTCACCAAGCACTCGTGCCAGCGACACTGCCCTGGCACCGTTGCTTGGCGGGACACGAAGGGCGGCCGGATGGGTGTCGGGGTCTGATAAGGGCGCGGGGGCTCTGGGGCAACACCCAAACCTGGGTCACCTGCCCCCCAGTGCTGTGCTGGAGGCACCCCCGGGGTGCTCCTCACCCCCCTTCTGTCCTCCCACAGGTACCCAGACCCCTGCCAAGAAGCCTCGAAGCCGCAGCATCCTCCAGTCCCTCTTCTGCTGCCTGTGCCCTGATGAAGGCGAGCCCTGCACTGGCACCACTGGCGCCCCGCTGCTGGTGGAGGAGAACGGGGCACTGCCCAAGGTAACCCCACACCCCCAGCCTGGTGCTGGGGTGGACAGGCTACCATCTCCCGCGCCTCCCCTGTGCGGCCAGGATGGGGGTGAATGGTCACTCCTCCCAGTGCCCCCCCGTCTGGGTGGCCACCCTTTTGCTACCCTGCTGACCCGTGTCTCCCTGCTGCAGGCTGCTGTCAAGCACCTCCTGCCCGAGATCAAGCCGCAGGATGCCAGCAAGCTCTGCGTGGTCATCGACCTGGATGAGACCCTGGTGCACAGCTCCTTCAAGGTGGGGGACACCCTGGCCCACCCCACACCTCTTGCCACCTGCTCCCCCACCTGCTCTGCCACCCCTTTCCCACAACGTGATGCCCAGCACAGCCTGACTGGGTCAGATGGGGTGTCGCTGTGAGGGGGCTGCGGGGCTGGCAGGGGTGCATAGTGGGCAGAGAGCAGCCAGCATTTGGGCAGGGGGTGCCTGGCATGCCCAGTGCTGATCCTGGTGTGCCCTTCCCCAGCCGGTGAACAACGCCGACTTCATCATTCCCGTGGAAATCGATGGCATCATGCACCAGGTAACAGCGGGATGGGTGCCTGGTGGGAGGAGGGCATCATTCCACCTCCCCAAGGACTGGGAGCCGGCCCAGCGCTCTGCACCAAGGGGTAATGGGAGGTGTCAGGGTTGGCACGTTGCGGGTGCCCCTCTTTCTGCAGGGCAGGGAGGTGAGGGGCGTCCTGGCATGGTGCCCTCCTGCAGTGGCCAGCCCCGGTTTCAAGTAATCCAGGATAGGCTGTGGTCTGGGCAGTCAGCCTGTTCTCGGTTACTTGGCTCTGGAGCCGGCCAGACACTTCACCCCGGGCATTCCTGTGGGGCCATGGCATCCCCCAGCCCGCACAGGCAGCCCCCACGAGGTGCAGCCAGGGCACTACTCCCTGGCTGGCCGTGGGGACACAGGTGTCCCCTGGGGAGGGCACGGGGGTGCTAGGTTAGCCATAGCCGGTGCCAGCAGCGCGCTGCCCTCTGTCCGTGCCCGCAGGTGTACGTGCTCAAGCGGCCGCACGTGGACGAGTTCCTGCAGCGCATGGGTGAGCTCTTCGAGTGTGTGCTCTTCACTGCCAGCCTGGCCAAGGTGGGTGCCCCTGACCCGCCCTGCCATCGCCCGCCCCTTCCCAGACACCGCTCGCGTGGCACAGCTTGGTCCCCTTGCCTGCCCACCTGCAGGCATCACTGGCCTCTTGTCCCCTGTATACCCACAGCCAGAGCCAGCACTGGCCGGCCTCCCTACCTGCCCCTCCGAGGCACTGGCCGGGGAAACTGAGGCACAATGAGACCTGGCACCAGTGGAGAGCTGGGTGCCATTGTCACTGTGGGGTGGGCGGGGTGGTGTGGTGTGTCATGGTGACCCTGGTCCTCTGCCTGCAGTATGCGGACCCCGTGGCTGACCTGCTGGATAAATGGGGGGCTTTCCGGGCACGACTTTTCCGGGAATCCTGCGTTTTCCATCGCGGCAACTACGTGAAGGACCTGAGCCGCCTGGGCCGTGACCTGCGTCGAATCATCATCGTGGACAACTCGCCCGCATCCTACATCTTCCACCCTGATAACGCCGTACGTACCCACAGGGCAAGGCTGGGTGGGGTATGGAGGTGATGTGGCGGGGGACCCTCTCTCATTGCTGTCCCCTGTGCCACACTGTCCCCTGTGCCACCCCCAGGTGCCGGTGGCCTCCTGGTTCGATAACATGGCGGACACGGAACTGCTGGACCTGCTGCCCTTCTTCGAGAGGCTCAGCAAGGTGGAGGATGTGTACGCAGTGCTCAAGAAGCAGCGGACTAACAGCTAATGGCCCCCCCACCCTCCGGGTGCTGCGAAGGGGCACCACCGGGGGAGCCAGGTGCCTTATTTTGGGGGAGGGAGGGTCCCGGTGTGCCCCGCATCATCCTCCCCAGCCCCGGTGGGCGCAGGTGCCCTCCATGCCTGCTGGTGGTGGGAGATGTGGGTGCCCCTGCTGGGAAGCTGGGTGCCTCCCTTCTCTGAGAAGGGGGACCATGGGTGACCCCCTGCCTTGCTGTGCTGAGGACCTATTGGGAGGGGGGTCCCATCCTCCCCCACTGTCCAGCCCCTGCCGCCTTCCCCTCCAACCTGTGTCCTCCCTCCCCGAAACGGTTCTCAGGTCCTTTTCACCTCTGTCCCCCGACTGGGGAGGCGGGGCGGGGTCAGCAGCTGCTGCTTCCCACTGCCTTTGGGAGGACTAGATCCCTCCATCCAGACTCTGCCTGCTGGGAGGCTGGCGGCCCTTGGCCCCTACCTGCCGGGCTGCGGGACAGGTTAACACCTTGTCACCCTCCAAAAAAGCACGGAGTCTTACTGGCCTTGGTGCACAGGGCTGCCACCATGCCCTTAACTCTGCCCTGGGTGCAGCTGATCACCTCGTGGGGGCCGTGTCCTTGCCTCTCTTCTTCATGCTGCCCCCACCTAAGGGGTTGTGTGTTTCAGGGGCGGCCCAGCCTCAGGGCTGAGCCGCTGGGCACAAATGCCCCCCATGTGCCTTGGCACACCATGTCTCTGTGCCCCCTTAGCCCTGCAAGGGTTGTGCCTTGGGGGGGGGCTCTTTACTCGCCCCCTCCAACCTCGGTTTCTTCTCATTTTGGGGGGGAGGTGGCCTCCCCCTGTCTCCAGTTACACTGTGTCACTGGGAGCCACTCTAGTCACCAACAGGGGGGTCCCCTCCCATGGCGGGGGGCACCCCTCCCATGTCCATCTGCAGCGTCACCAAAGGCTGCCACTTCTGGGAGAGAGGGACCCCCATACCAGCCTTAATGTGCCCCTCCCAGCCTTACCCCAGCCCCAGTCCCCCAGTTGGGATGGGGTGGGGACGCTGCAGCCTCCCCTGTAGCCTGGGGTTACCCTGACCCCCGTGGGGTCGGACTCGTGCCAGGGNTTTTAATGTCACAATACGGACAATGCCTCATATCTTTTTAGAGGGAAAAGCAACGGTTTCCCAAAAAATCATGGGTGCCTTTTTTACCGCTGTGCCAGCAAAGGGAGGGGGGCAGTATTTGGGGGAGTGGGTGTGAGGGGTTTTAGCTTTCCGGTGCTGTTCAGCCGGCTCCTGCCGGCACTGCCCTGCTCCCGATGCTGGGGGGAAGCAGGGATCTCCCCCAGCCCTGCCCACACGCCCTGCCCTGTGGTGGGGGGTGGGACGAGGGGTGGTGCAGCATAGCCCCCTGGATCCCTGCCAGCTCCGGGCCTCGTCCTGCCCCGCCAGGAGGGTTGAACTGAGCACTTTATATTAGACAAGTCAAAGGACGCCAGCGCAGCCGCTGCCCAGCAAGTGCCTGTGGGTGCTGCGGCACCCGAGGAATACGGCCCCCGCCCTGGGCACCCTTGGGAGGTCTGGGGGATGCAGAGGAAGCATCGGGGGGCTGGGGAGGGCTGGGGTACCAGATCCAAGTGCCTTCATGTGATTAAAGCTGTCAAACCATCTTGGAAAGAGTAGTGCTGAGTGTGTGCATGCGTGGGCACGGGTACACATCACGTGTGTGTCGCTAGTGGCTGTGCACGGTGCGGGGGACACGGAGCCCCCGGGATCGCCTGAGTCCCCTGGGAGTGGGGGATGCTGCAGGTCAGTGCCACGGGAGCACCCTTGGGTTGCAGGGTTGAGGTGTCACCCCTTGCCTGGTGCCAAGGGGACACCCTCACGCTCGAGGACAGCCCCCTCGGGCTGCCCTGGCACCTCCTTCCTAACTCCTTCTCCCTCCTCCTGGGAAAAGGTCCCTGGTACCACGGGAATGGGTATCCTGCCCCTTAACAAGGAGGGGGTAAATTTACCGTGTAGGCTGTGCCCCCCTCCCAGCTTTGAGACTTCAAATGAGTTTGCTCCAAAGAAGGTGTCGGGCCTTCCCCATATAGATGGGGGGCACTTGGGGGGCACTTGGGGGGCACTTGAGACCCCCCCCATCCCAGGCAGTCTGCTGCCAACATGCAGGCACTGGGTTCCTGGGGGGGATGTCTCTTAGCTGCTCCCCTCCCCCGTGCCCTCATTGGCCCTGTGCCTCCCCTCATTAATGAAGTCTCTGTCCTCCCTGATGGCTGCACTAATTACTGAGTTCATTACTGAGGGCTGGGGGGCCCGGGGAGGGGGTGAGCCCGCTGGGGCCGGCGCGGGGTCCCCTACCCGTGTGCCACACTGCCGGACTCAGCCCTGGGACGTGGCCACTGAGCAAAGGGCGACAGCGGCCACCCGGGTGTTCCACCCCACCCGAAACTCAGCCCCACTGGAGGTTCTGCATCCAGGTAAGGGTCCCACGGGGACACTCGTGTGGGATGCAGGAGGTAGGAGCTGGGTGGCACGGTTAGGAGGGTGTGGGGGCCAAGGGAGTGGAGGGCAGAGCAGAGCCCATCCCTGTGGCATCAGGGCACCCCCTTGTTTGTGGCTGACACGCCCCCCGTTCTGGTTCGGCCCGTTGTCATCGCTTCGGGGATCCTCGCAGGGGGGGACCGTCAGGCAGGACTTGGGGCTCGCTGCAGCCCAGGCCGGGGTTGCGGGATGCCCGCAGCGTCTGTGGCCAGGACTGCTGGCTCAGCACGGCAGCCAAGATAAAGGTGCGGCAATCCCGCAGGGCTGGGGAAGAAATAAGAGCGGGGACAGGAAGCCCGGGGAGCTGCTTGCTGCTGACACCTGCCCCTCCCACCTTTATGAACGCCGTGGTCATTCCCCAAAACCACCTTCGGGCCTGGGAGCCACTTCAGTCCTTTCTCCTCTCTGCCAACGTGAAGGGCATCATCAGATACCAACCCTTGGGACTGGGGTCTGGGGGCATAGGACAGGGTATAGGGTGTAGCTGTGCCACCAGCTTGTGTCCTGTCCTGTCCCCACAAGCCCCAGCCCCATGTCCCATCCCTGTACCCCCTTTCCATTCCCAAGAGGATCTTGGGGCTGCAGCGACCCCCAAGGCAGGAAGGCAAAGCCAGGAGTGACCAGGGATCTGGCTTCCAGCTGAGGTGTGAAACAGCCTGCGGACAGTCCCACGGGCAAGGTGGTGATGTGCCAGTTCGGGGGTGGGAAGGAGATGCCCCAGGGAAGATGGTGCTGCATTGCTGTCACTTTATGGAACCTTTTCAGGAGGGAGGAGGAACCAAAAAAACCCCATTTCCATGGTCTTAGTGCTCCATGTCTAGGAGGTTTTGGGGATTTTAAGGTCTGAGGAGTGAAGAACAGTGTCAAAGCCCAGCCCCATGGCATCAGGACACCTCTGTTTGTGGCTGATGCCCGTGTGTCCTGGTCCAGCCCATTGCTATCACTTTATGGAACTTCTTGGTGGGGTGCAGAAGTGAAAAATTCGGCATGGGCCAAGTGCCAAGGGCCAAGAGGGGAACAGGCCTGGGGAGGGCAGAGGAACCATCCTGGGCACAGCCAGCCTGTGGGCAGGGTGCAATAACACCTGGGGGGGAAACACCCCATGAGTAACGGGGCTCTTAGGTGCCACAAAGTCTTGGAGGGCTGTGGGGACCTTGACTCTGGGCTGTCCCTGCCCTTATATGGTGAGCATAGGCTGGGACATGAGGGAACAAAGGTCTCCTGGGTGCTGGCACCTGAGCACTCCACCTAGGTACGCTCACCTGTGCGCCCAGCTCTGCAGGGAAGGTGAGGGTTGGGGTAGGGTGAGGGGGCAGAGGGTGGGCATGGGGTGGACAGCACACCCCACGGCCACCATCATTCCTGGCATCAGGGTAGCCTGGGGATGTGGCTTGGGGACCCACCTGAGCCCCACCTTGGGGCTGTGCTGCGAGGGATGCTACCCCCTGGGTCTGAGGGATGGCATGTGGGTGCTTTTGGGGCAGCACAGTGGGGCCAGGTGGGGTTTTGCGGGGCTGGGGAAGCAGAGACCTCCCCTCTGGGCAATGCCAGCACTCCCTGCCAGCCTCCAGCTGGGGTGCACAAAGTGGCTTTGCCTGACACCGGCTGCCCGGGCCCTCTGTCTGCTTGCGGGGAGCACTATCAGCCTGGCAGAGGTGGCTGTGGACAACCTCGTCAGCACTGGCACTCTCAGCACCCCTGTGGAGCCAGGATGTGCCCTCCGTGGGGGCATGGATCTGCTGGGGGGTTCAGAAGCAGGGGGTCTGAAGCAGGCAGTGTGTGTGTGTATCTCTCTGTGTGTGTTGGGTGTGTAAGCAGTGGCCACGTTGTGCTGTTCCACTTCATGCCAAGCCGTGCCAGGACAAGGCTGAGCAGGTCCGGTTCCTGCTGGTCCTGGGGAGGAACAGGCCCCTGTGCAGAGGTGTCACCCAGCTGCGGCTGCTGCGCCCTGGGTGCCCTGTACAGCCCAGTCCCATGATTGAAGACGGGGCAGGGCACTGGGGCACTTACAGGACCCCACGCCTGCCCACCCTGGATCATGGTATGGACCCATTAGCTGCAGTGCCAGCCGAGCTGAGGGGATGGCAGCCCCAGCTGTGTGCCCACAGACCTGACACCGCGGTGCTGGGGGGCCCCTCGCTCCGTGCAGCTCCGTACGGGGGGGTTCACAACTGGGCTCTCTGCAGAGCAAGCAGGGAAGCAGATGGCACAGCAGGTTGGCTGTGTCCCAGCTCTTAATGACACTGCCTGCCATTAACGAGGGTGTTGCCGACACTGGCAGGTCCCCTTGCCTGTGGTACCTGTCACCATGGTGGAGCTCAACGCCAAAGTCACCAGGACGCTGAACAAGACCACGCCGGGCATCCAGATATGGCGAATTGAGGTGGGGATGGGGGCACATCGTTGGGCTGCTTGGGGGGGTCTCTGTGAGGGAAGGTCCTCCCTTTGTGTTCTCAGTACCTGGGTTTGGGGGTCTCAGTGCAGCATCCAGGGTTAAACCCAGCAGGTCCTGGTGCTGGGGACAGTGGGGTGCGTGGGGTTCCCCACCAGGGCTGATGTCTCCCTTCCTTCTGCAGAACATGGAGATGGTGCCAGTGCCCACCAAAAGCTACGGCAACTTCTACGAGGGGGATTGCTACGTCCTGCTGTCGGTAGGGCAGTCAGGGGTCACACGGGGAACTGGGAACGGGTTCTGCCCTGAGGGGGCTGGGGGCAGGGAGGGGTGTCTGTGGCCAGCATGGCCTGGGGACACAGGGGCTCTTCTAGCGGGGACCGGTGTCCTGCAGACGCGCAAGTCTGGGAGCAACTTCAGCTACGACATCCACTACTGGGTGGGCAAGGAGTCAAGCCAGGATGAGCAGGGGGCAGCCGCCATCTACACCACCCAGATGGATGATCACCTGGGCTCAGTGGCTGTGCAGCACCGCGAGGTCCAGGGATATGAGAGTGAGACCTTCCGCGCCTACTTCAAGCACGGACTCGTGTATGTTGGTCACCCCTGGGGACTTGCTCTCACGGTGGGTGACAGTGGGGAGGGGTCTTGTGAAGACATCCCCAGTGGGGATGGGGACAGCTCTGTCCCAGTGAGGTGGGGGAGGAAGGAGGAGGATCTGGAGCTGGGCTCCATCTATCTGTTACCACGTGTGTGGATGGGGGTCCCCGAACACCCCTCTGTGCACAGAGGTGGGAGAGAGACCCCACTGGTGTGAGGAGGGGGACCCAGGGCTGACATCGTGTCTGTCCCCTCCCAGCTATAAGAAGGGTGGGGTGGCCTCAGGCATGAAGCATGTGGAGACAAACACCTACAACGTCCAGCGACTACTGCATGTGAAGGGCAAGAAGAATGTGATGGCAGGAGAGGTGAGTCGTGGGATGTGTGTAGTCTGGATCAGGATCAGGTTGGAGCTCCCCCAGACACAGCTGCCTTCAAGTAGGGCACAGAGTGGGTGTGGGATGATGCTGCCTTGCCTTAGGACCAACCGCTCCCCAAAAAGTCCCTCTCAGAGTAGGGAGGAGGAATACAGGCTGGAGGCCTATATTCCTGAGTGAAGGCGGCTGCAGAGCCATGGGGACCCAGTGTTCTGCTGCTTGACACCCACCCTTCCCAATCCCATCCTGCTGCAGGTGGAGATGAGCTGGAAAAGCTTCAACAGAGGGGACGTGTTCCTGCTGGACCTGGGCCAGCTCATCATCCAGTGGAATGGCCCTGAGAGCAACCGAAATGAGAGGCTGAGGGTATGGCCAGGGGGTCCCAAGGTCCCCTCCTAAAGGAAGGGGGGTCACCAGCCACCCCCTCCCTGATCTGGGCTTATCCCTTCTCCCCTGGCTGCAGGCGATGACCCTGGCCAAGGATATCCGGGACCGGGAACGTGGGGGCCGTGCCAAGGTGGGCGTAGTGGATGGTGAGGATGAGGGTGCCTCGCCAGAACTCATGAAGGTCCTTAAGCATGTGCTGGGTGAGAAGAGGGACATCCAGCCAGCCATCTCTGATGACATAGTGGACCAGAAGCTCAAGTCCTCCCTCAAGCTCTACCAGTGAGTTGTTGGGGGTGGGTTACCCACAGGGGCATTTTCCATGGTGCCAGAGGGAGCCAAAAGCCATCTCTGCTATGTCCCACAACTCCCAGCACCATGGACAGACACCAAGAAGGGCCAAAGCCACAGCAGGGGTGGGGATAGGTCCTTTGGGTGCCATTGGAGCAAGAGGAATCCCTGGTGCCAAGAGGACTGGTACCTGATAGAGATGCTTGTGCAAGCATCACCTTTGGATGCTGTGGCAATGCCCCTCAGTGGCCCTGTAACATCTGACACCCGTCTGTCCCTCCTTGTGGCCATGAGTGAGCTGCCTGGCGGGGCAAGCTACGAACCAGGTTGCCACCATGGCACAGCAAAAGAGTCCCTGGGCACCACCCATGCCATGATCTGGCTGGGGAAGGGGATGGGGAGGGGACACCCCCACTAAACCCTACCACTCTGTAATGAGGATGGAGTTTTCCAACCCAGTTTTTAAGCCTTTTTTCCTCTCTTTTTCTCCTGTCAGCGTCTCCAATGCCAGCGGGAACTTGGTCATACAGGAGGTGGCAATTCGACCCCTATCTCAAGACATGCTCCTGCACGAGGTCTGTCACACATGGGATGCTTGGGGGTGCCCAATTTCCTTGGCAGCTTTAATCCTTCGAAAGCCGAATTTGGTGGACTTTGCCTAAAGTCCTAATTTCTATTGTTGCCCCAAGGACTGCTACATCCTTGATCAAGGAGGTACCAGGATCTTTGTCTGGAAGGGCAAGAATGCCAACAAGGAGGAGAAGCAGCAGGCGATGAGCAGGGCACTGGTGGGTGCTGGGGTAGGGGCTTGTTATGGGATAGCCTGTCTGCTCCCTGGGGTGCCAGGCACTCCATGCCCACACTCTGTGTTTGGATCTCACCAGGGCTTCATCAAAGCCAAGAACTACCCAGACAGCACCAGCGTGGAAACAGAGAATGATGGGTCCGAGTCAGCCGTCTTCAGGCAGCTCTTCCAAAAATGGACTCTCCCCAACCAGAGCAGTGGGTTGGGCAAGACTCACACTGTGGGCAAAGTTGGTGAGTGTCTCCTTCCAATGTGGCAGGACTTCTTGGATTGGGATGGATGGGCTGTGAGGAGCCCCTGTGGCCAGAGGGATTTGGCTCACCCCTCTGCCCATCCCCACAGCCAAGGTGGAGCAGGTGAAGTTTGATGCCACCACGCTGCACGCCAAGCCCCAGATGGCTGCCCAGCAGAAGATGGTGGATGATGGATCTGGAGAAGTGGAGGTAGGGTGGCCATGGAAGAATGTGGGACCCTCCCAGGCACCCTCTTTGCTATACCAGGAGATGCTGTGGGGTCCAGGGTATGCAGGGCAGGAGGATGCACCAGCCCTGACAGTAGTATATCCTTGTCCCACCAGGTCTGGCGTGTGGAGAACAATGAGCTGGTGCCCGTAGAGAAGAAGTGGCTGGGCCATTTCTATGGCGGGGACTGCTACCTGCTGCTCTACACCTATTTTGTGGGACCCAAGGTGAACCGCATCATCTACCTCTGGCAGGTGAGACCTCCAGGTCACTGCCCCATGGGTGGGGGACAGGGGTGTACCTCCCTGGACTGGGGGTGCTCTGCCCCTTGGGAGCAGCATAAGAGTTGCCTCTTCCCAAGAGGGAAAGGGGGGCTGTGATGGGTGCTGAGCCCCCTCTGCCCTGCCCAGGGCCGCCAAGCCAGCACGGATGAGCTGGCCGCCTCTGCCTACCACGCCGTTGCCCTGGACCAGAAGTACAACAATGACCCCGTGCAGATCCGCGTCACCATGGGCAAGGAGCCGGCCCATCTGATGGCCATCTTCAAGGGCAAGATGGTGGTGT
Source organism: Rhagologus leucostigma (assembly GCA_013397725.1). Taxonomy (NCBI): domain Eukaryota; kingdom Metazoa; phylum Chordata; class Aves; order Passeriformes; genus Rhagologus; species Rhagologus leucostigma. The sequence goes on from VZTD01002597.1 coordinate 3,206,455, forward strand.
ATGCGGTGAGCACGGGGCTGCTGGGGCATGGGCAGGCGAGTGAGCCCGTGGCACCAGTGGTGACCTCCTGTCCCTGTCCTCCAGGGTGGCACGTCACGGGCGAGCAGCACGGAGCCCACGCCCTCCACCCGCCTCTTCCAAGTGCATGGCACCAACGAGTACAACACCAAGGCCTTCGAGGTTCCTGCCCGCGCCTCCTCCCTCAACTCCAATGATGTTTTTGTGCTCAAAACCCCCAGCTGCTGCTACCTCTGGTATGGGAAGGTGGGTACTGCTGGGCACTGGTGTGGGTGCTGCCACCCTCAAGAGAAGTGTCCCCACCTCCTCTTCCTCCTCTTTGGCCTGGGCCAGTGATGGAGCAGCTGTGCTTGCTTGGCAGGGCTGCAGCGGGGACGAACGCGAGATGGCCAAGACTGTGGCCGACATAATCTCCAAGATGGAGAAGCCAGTAATTGCAGAAGGACAGGAGCCACCTGAGTTCTGGCTGGCCCTGGGGGGCAAGTCCCAATATGCCAGCAGCAAGAGGTACCAGTCTTGTGCCTACCCACACCCTGGGGTAAGATGGGCCACCAGTTCCCAAGCAGGATGAGCCTCATTCCCATCATGTTGACCCCTCTCAGGCTGCAGGAGGAGAACCCCTCTGTGTCCCCCCGACTCTTCGAGTGCTCCAACAAGACAGGCACCTTCTTGGCCACAGAGATCATAGACTTCACCCAGGATGACCTGGAGGAGAATGATGTTTACCTACTAGACACCTGGGACCAGGTGAGCTGGGGGATCATGGAGTGGGGGACAGACCTTTGATCCCACAAGCTGATGTTCTCGGGGTTGGAGGACCTGCATCAGCCACAGTTGGTGGGATGGGCGCCTGGAAACCTGCCTATACGTGGCCCCATGATGTTTTTTTCCAGCCTTCTTGCTCCAGGGAATGCTGAGGATGGACTCCCAGTGTCCTTCCCCAGGGACAGAGCCCATGTGCCTCCAACCATGGCCACAGAGGGCTCCATCTCACCCCAGTGGTGGACACGATAACCTTATTGCAGGTTTTCCTCTGGATTGGGAAAGGCGCCAATGAGTCAGAGAAGGAGGCAGCAGCAGTGATGGCACAGGAGTACCTGCGCAGCCACCCCAGTGGGCGTGACCTTGACACCCCCATCATTGTGGTGAAGCAGGGTTATGAGCCCCCCACCTTCACTGGCTGGTTCCTGGCCTGGGACCCTCTCAATTGGGACGTGAGTCATGGAGGGGGTTTGAAAGGCCAGGGAGTCCCTTTGCAGATGGGACCAGATGTGGGTCTGGCCCCAGGAGCATCTCCAGGGTGTGGGCAGCAGCTTGCCTGACCCCTGCCCCTGCCGAGGAGGCTGAGCACTTTCATCTCCTTCCCAGGACAAGAAATCCTACGAGACGCTGAGAGCTGAGCTGGGCGATGACAGCAGCCTTGGGGAGCTCACCTCAGTAAGTGGCACAAGGAGAAGGGCAGCTGGGCTGGGTGGGGGCACAGAAAGACCCCCCATCCCCTTGGCAGGTGCCAGGAGGAGCTGCAAGGACAGATCCTCCAGTGAGCAGGCACTTGGAGCCAGCCTGGTGTCTCCATCCCTGGGCCAGGCCCTGACGTGACTCTGCACACCCCCATTCAGGAGCTCACATCCAGGCAAGAGGTCTTCACTGCCTCCACCACCCTTGTCCCCACCAAACTGGAGACCTTGCCCTTGGATGTGCTGGTGAACACCTCGGCCGAGGACCTGCCCCGGGGTGTGGATCCCAGCAGGAAGGAGGTAAGATGAGGCCAGGGGCCTGCTGGAGGGGGAAGCAGGGAAAGCCCCCCAGTCCTTTAGCTCAGCTTCCTTTCTCTGGCCCCAGGACCACCTCTCTGATGAGGACTTCCAGGCTGTTTTTGGCATGAATCGCTCCGCCTTCAGCAACCTGCCCTTGTGGAAACAACAGAAGCTCAAGAAGGACAAAGGACTCTTCTAGGGCAGGAGCCTGGGCACAGGGAGAATTCCCAGCTCTTTAGTAAATAAAATTAATTTGGAGAACAGGGCTGTGGTCTCTCCCCTCCAACACCAGGGCCCAGCCCCAGTGTGGGGGTTATTTGGTAAAGAGCTGGCACAGAGGAAGACACAGGTCTTGACTGGGCACCAGCAGCACAGGGATGGACCCTCAACTCCTTTTCCCTGAGGCCTTCCTTTGTCCTTGCTGTGCTCAGAGATGCACAGGCTGGGCATGCTCAGAGAGCCAGGACTCTCCCATCCCACCCGATCGCGGCACCCGCAGCTCCGGGCTAAAGGTCCAGTATACAGCTGGAGCCACTCCCTCCCTTATCGCCTGCAGTAAATACGTACGGTACCAAAGGTAAATGAGGGGACAGTGTGCCTGTGGGGACACGCACCAGGGAGCACTTGTCCTTGACGCAGGAGGGGAGGAGGGCGTCTCCCTTCTACTTGGGCTCTACAGGGATGCTGAGAGGCACTGGGGTGTCCCCCATGAGGACATATCGCTGTCAGGGGAGCCAGGATGGACGTGTGCTGAGGGGCACTGAACACACGCAGGATGTTCCCAGGCAACCGAGCAAAGTCCCAATGCAAAAGGGGAGGCAGAGGTGCAGTGCCCATCGAGAGCCAGCAGAAATAAGATTCCAGATCAATAGAGGGTTAATAAAGAGGTTTTAATTTCACAAAAATCTATCTACACATCATTTAAAAACGGGCAGGGGGAACCCAAGAGCAAAAACTGTAAAGAAGAGAGAGGAACAGGTCTGCTAAAACACAGAGAAAAGCACTGCTCCACATCAACAGTGTAAAGAACCAGAAAGTCAGGGTGCAGGCAGAAGCCAGAGGCAGGCAAGGCTGGAGTCTGGCAGCAAACCACATGGACAGCAGCTGCCAGGGGTCCTGCACCCCTTTTTCTCTCTTTGGCGGGCAATTACAGGGATAATTAGCTCCATTAAAAACAAAGCAGATGAGTTATTCCCAGCCCCCTCCCCGGAGCACGACGTTCCCCACGTGCCTCGTGCCAGGATGAACCGCAGCAGGAAGCGCTGAGCTGGCGATCAGCCCTTCCTCGGATGCAGGACGGGAAGGAAGATGCATGGGCGATCTTATTGGTGCTGCACTGAGCAGGGGGGCAAGAGGAGGCCGAGGCCACAGGTGTTGCAGAGCTTTGCTCTCCCCTGCCGTCAGTCTCACTCTGCTGCTCTGGTTGGGAAACCAGTCCTTGCTTTGCAAAGGCTCTTTGTGCAGCCCCCGCTGGCCAGGGCTCCCCAGGGACCCACACACAAGCTCCAGTTCATTGATAAGAAAGCTCTGCCCCTCTCAGATTAGGGTGTAAATCAAGAGCAAATTATCGCAGTCAGACAATGAAGGGACGAGAGGAACAGAGAGATGAGAGTTCCTTGAGTTTCTGTGCTGAATCACACTTGTACTAAATTAGGTTGATTCAGAAGTGGGTAAATGTTTAACTGAGGAAGAGCTAGTACATGTTCAGGGCCCACAACTAAGCTTCACCTACCTCTACACAAGGACAGGTATCCCACATGGAAGGGCCAACCTTACTGAACTTACTGTTGCAACAGCGTGAGCAGTGGGAATGACACAACTGGTGGGCAGCACATCTTTTGAGGATTACACACCTATCATCCTCCCCACTGCTCTTGGGCAGGGAAAAAGCTGACTTCTGCAAGGAAGGGGCTCTGTGGACACTCCTGTCCGGGTGAAGGTGCAACTGAGCTGCTGTATGCCAGAGAAAAAAAGCTTAAATTATAGTCTATATCTGCAAATTCTTAATGACTAGAATAACAAGCAAGAACTTTTCATAGAACAAGGAACACTGGTTTCAAGCATCAGCTTTTGCACCTTGATCCAAACAAAACTAGTTTTAAACAAAAGTTACTGCACTGAAAAATCAGGCAATGTTTGCTTTTATTATAAATTAACCGGAGTGCAGCGCCTTGTAAAAACAACCTTGCCACCCAAAAAAGCAGAGCTGACTTCTGATACTACAGGAATACCAGTTGTTTACAGCACAAGCATAGGATGTGCTTGGGGAAAACAGGTTTGCCCTCTGGACGGAGCAGTCCATCACATTCGCAGGGCGATCAGTTCAAAGGACAACTCCCACGTCACCACCTCTTCCCATGGCCCAGAATTCGACCAAAATTAGTACTGACAATAGAAAAGTATAATGCTTTGTAATAAATTAACACACACACCCCTCGGGCTGCATCTCACCAGATAAATGCTCTGGCATGTCTACAACCAAACCTTCGCTCCTGGCTCAGAGACCAGGAAGATGCCACCGTGGCCAGGGCCCCTGTGCTTGTCCCACACCAGGGGACTGGGAGGGAGGTCAGTCTTCACCACACCAGGGTCCCCCAAGTGCTCGGGGTGGGGAGGACACCGACGCTGTCACTCGCTGCTGCGCACACACGTGGGAAGAGGCCCCTGAGGCAGTGGCATGCCCTGCCAGCCTGCCAGGATAAGCTCTAGTGTGGAAGTGCCCGTGAAAGGTGCCTGCTGTCTCTTAAATCGATGGTTTTGTCTGCTTTGCTGCAGCTGATTTATTCCTGAGAAACTCTTAATGATAGTTTAAAAAACTCAGAAACTATCTCAACGGCAAAAAAGGTGATTTTCTTCTTTTTTTTCTTAAGGAAGTCTTTCACCTCTAAAACTCAGGCTGCAAAAATCAGAACTAGAGGCCAAAACAAGAGCAACTACTCTGCTTACAGCAAAAACTTCTCTGAAATGAGTAAATGTCAGTGAAAGGAAACATCTGCCCCAGCTACATTAGTGCAAAGGTGCTGAAAAAAAATGAACTTAATAGGCTTCTCCCCCTCCTGCTGCAACAAGCTATAAAAAGAGCATCATGCTTCTAAACCCAGGAGAAAGCATCACTTCTTCCTAACCATGTTCTGTTAATGCTGAACAAGGGCCTTCCGAAAGCTTTCCATCTGGTTTAGTTTCACAGTTTGAGCACTCTGCACTCCTCAGAGAGGAGAACGGAGGCATGGCTGCAGTACAAAGCCTCTTACCCTGGGGTAACAAAAGACCATGGCAAGACCACGGTTCAATCACAGAGCAGTTCAAGTGCCAGGTGCTGTACAGGAAGCTTAACGCCAGAATGCTCTTTCCCTCTCAGAATACGCAAAAGGCTGTGCTCACCTCCTGCCACTGCTCTGTTTGCTCCAGGTAGTCAGCTATCCCAGAGTCACATCAGAGCAGCCCTAAGCAACACAACTCCAGTGTGAAACACGGCACACCCAACGAGAGAGCTCGCCTCTCCAAATGGCACCGATGCAACAACCTCATGGAGAAAATGCAATCAAATAATAGAACTTGTAAAACAAAAGAAATCACATATATAATCTCACGTCTAAATGAGGATGACAGTGAATGGTGTAAAAAAACAACAGAGCTGCCACCAGGTATCAATACATTCCACAGCACCGACAGTTTGTTTCCTGGAACCGCACGTAAATAGCGGAGCGCTTACAAACCCATGAATGTCACAACGCATCAGCTTGAGTGATTCCAAAATGCCTGTTAGCCAGATGACTGGCAAGAGCCTGCTCAGTGATCTGGCTTTCCAGTGAATATTACTAACACAACACACGCCAGGTTACAGTCTATTGCTTAAATTGCTCTTGGAGAAAAGAAAAAAAGCGCCAAGTGATATGTAAATCTTCGCCACTCACGTCTCACAGGTGAATGGGCTTTTAAAGTCGAGTCTCTTTTTGCACTATTTTTTAAACCAGTTTATGAGCAGCTGTAGTCTTGTGGCTTGTTACAACTCTTTAAGGCTCCATGCTGACAAAATGATTCGAGGAACATTAAAAATTTCACCACAGGAGGATCTCTCTGGATGTCAAGGTTTAAACACGTAGTTCAGGCCCAGGACTTGCACAGATGGTTCAACAAACTGAGCGTCCCATATTTCTGCCTTTTGTCTTATGTTTTGGCCCTGAGCTGTTTGTTACTCCTGTGTGTCTGGCACAAGTTCAGAATCTTCCTTGCTCCTCAGGAGGAACAAAGTGTTTTACTCTTCACAGAGGCTGACGAACCGATCTTCCTACTTCCATGCTAAGTGGCTGTGCATTTTTTTCCGTTTCTAGTAACTCATCGAAGATATCCCTGGAACAGTAGGAAAGACCAACAGTGAAACTTTTGTACAACAACCAACCACTACGTAAGACAGCCCTGAGGGAATCAGCAACTGGATTTACTCCACAAACTCAAGCGTCACAGATCCTGGCAAAGAGAGATGTCTTATCTGACATCTCCAAGCACCAGTAAAGACAGAAGAGGGGGGACAAACCTTCTTCAGTTCTGTGTGCCTGAAAATATACAATTTCTAGCTACAAACCTCATTTTGCCTGTGTCCTGAGATGACTGTGGCTGCAACAACACAACTGTTAGGAGCAGGGGTAAGGGCATTTACAAATATCACAGCACTTAAGGAAAAAACCCAAGCTCCATTATGATTCCTGGTGCAACACATGCACTGAATCCCATTCTTAAAATACAATTTAATGTATTTGTTAAAACACCGTATATTATTGACATACAATCCCACACCTCTGAACTCAGAGCACTTCCATTTTGTCATTCTGGAGATATTTTTCATCCCAGCAGAGGACCAGAGGAAGAAGAGAAGCCCACTTCCTCACAATCAGCAGGTAATTTCTAGCACCAAAATTCCCCAAGACACCTACTTGTGCATGTAGAAGAAGATGTATCCACTTCGGTCTCTGTCACACTGAACAGTGGTCTCTAGAGTTCTAGACACTTCCAGGTCATTGTAGGTGAACCAGGACTGCTTCTTGATATCATAGACATCACTGATATAATGACCTTAACAACAGAGAATCACACAATGGTTTGGGTTGGAAGGGACCTCAGAGATCATCCTGTTCCAAACTGCCTGCCAGGAGCAGGGACACCTTCCACTACTCCAGGTTGCCCAGAGCCCTATCCAACCTGGCTTTGAACACTTCTGGGAATGGGGCAGCCACAACTTCTCTGCACACCTTTCCATGCTGCACTTTGACCAGTGAGCTGGTTAGCTAGGTACCCTGGTCCAGCCACCTATGTCAGATTTAAATGCTAAAAGACCCTTAAGATCCTGCTCCCTCAATCAGCTGGTAACAAGCACAAGCTATTCCATGGAGCCCATAAGCTGTACATTTCCTACATGCTGTAGTTAGGCACCATGACATTCCCAACCTGCTCCCCCCCATCAGCAAGTCATGACAGAAGACTTGCTTTGCTACCTAAATTCTTCCCTATAAATAAGTACAGATTTTTCAAGTTAGGTAAGAGATGAAGAATTAAATGTGGCATCTTTTACCTGAAGATGATGTGCTTCCAATATGGCTGACAATGCTGATGAGACGATAGGAGTGAGGAAGCTCTCCTGTCTGGGGGGAAAAAAAAAGTACAATTAAAGCTTTCAGGCATTCTTTTTTTTTTCCCCCACAGAGCTTATGGACAAGATGATTTATACCTGTGATACCAACTTTGGCTACTGTATTCAAAGCTGCAACCCAATGAAGGATTACAGAAACAGACACCCCGGTTCACACCAAACAAGGAGTCCTTCCAGAAGTGGGAAATGTGTATTTAATCTATCAGCAAGCCAGTGAACATGCAAAGGAGCCTCTCTGACCTCAGAACAGATGCTGACACGAGCTCTACATTGCAAAGTTTTCTAAACAACCATTTCCTGAGCAACTTCCACTGATGTCAGAATTAATCCAGCAAATAAACAGAAAAGCCAAAAAGGAACACCATGCTTACTTCTGAAATATCAAAGACATACCATTGATAATGGTACCCAGATTCAACAGCTTATACCAGATATGTAACCCAAATTCTCTTGTCCTGCAGCTGTAATGTCAGTGGACATTACACCCTCTTCACTTGCAGGAAACATGCTATTCAATGGCTTTTGACAATTTATTTTTTAATCTTCTCTTGACCAGGAAATGTTACTTATAGAATTCACTGACAATACTGTTAAAGAGAATTTCTTAGAGAAACTCAGAAGGTCTCTGCAGCTGTTTGGTTTTTTTTGGTTTGGGTTTTGTTTGCTTTGGTTTGTGTTGGGGCTTTTTTTGTAATTAAAGTAACACAGTAAGACTTAAAGACAGAAAATTTTCTATGTTTTCACTTCTGAATATAAAAGACCTTTCTAGCCTCTACACCTGCTCTGTAAAACTACCTTCAATACTATAAAGAATAGCTATATTTCTCGTTTGGCTTTTGAAATCATGGATCACACCTCAGCATTTCTTTTCAGCTCTTCTGCTTCAGCTTCTGAATACTCCATGTCAAGAACATCCTCATTCCCAGAGTCTTCATCAGAACCAACGCTGTCCAGGAGAGAGCTGTTAAACTCTAGATAGCAAGGAAACAATGATAACTGCATGAGAACCTGTGGACCACACAAGAATTCACAACAGGTTGAGGTATATCTACCCACATAAACAGGCATAATAAAATTTCAAGCTTCATTTTCAAGGAAAACAGGGGATACTGGAATTTCCAAATAAAAGCTCTTTCCCTTTTCCAACTTGTCAGACCAACAGTTAAGTATCTTAATTTTAGCACCATCTCCCTCATACTTTTCCAAAAGGGCACTGTGGCAGTGACAGCTGGGTGATAAAAGAGCAGTTAACACCCAACTGGCTCTGGAGCACCAGTGGGCTGCAGACAGGACAGACCGCAAAAGAAGGACAGCCAGTCTGGTCAGTGAACTGCGAGTTCCTGCAACAAGAAGCTATGAATTACAGTTTTAACTGTAAGTTGCATTAACAAAGTGCATTTTTGAATTAAAACTGGCATCAAAATGCTACTGCTGGCAGCAGGCATATTTTCATTGTTTTCCGTGGTAAGAAGGCTGCTCACCACAGGAACTTCCAGTTTGCTTGGCTGAGCAAAATGCACGCGGCTTTCTGTAAAGAGCCGGAAGGCACCACTGCTCCCCGTACACACTGTTCCAAACTTTCCGGGGTTCTGCAGCTACCCAACTAATTTAAGATTTTGTACAGTTCTCATTAGGAGAAGTAGCTATGCTTTCACCAGTTAAATTAAAGCTATGGAGTCCTGGGTGCATGAGAAGTTGAGATTAACAAGACACTGCTCAGGAATTTTTTCTGGTCTGTTTTCAAGAGACTATCACGCCAGCTGTGATGGAGATGTTTTGCCAAAAAGATTCTCACACTGCTTGTCCTGTTAAATCATCACTCACTGGATTAGTATAATCTTCTTGGGAAGTTTATAGATGACTCCCCTGCTTAACTGGGAATCCTTTACTGCTGCTTACACTTATTTGGGCTGTAAGGTAGACTACAGCCTAGAAACACAGCCACTTTGGTAGGTCTCTGCATGAAGCACCTGTCACAGGAACTATGCCACTTCACCAATGGTGCCAGGATGACTGCTGGTTCTTTGGTTACAGCATCACTGGGATCCCTCATAAGACAAATGCTACCAGCTCTGCATTCAAGATGAAGTTCATCCCCTTGAACAACTGCTTCCTGATGCCTTACAAACGAGACAGTAGCAAGGAAATGCTCATGTTTAAGTCAAGCAACTGCAAATCAAGGGGATGAAGGATTTCTAGCCTTGAATTCTTCCTGGATATGAATCAAGGAAAACCCAAGAGGGACTGGTCACTCAGGCTGCCAGAGGTCAGGGTGAGGGATGCCTAAGCAGCATTCAAGTTATTTCCCTTCAGAAGCTGACACAGGTTCATCCGGTAACAACTGAAGGCCTTTAAAAGGCCCTGAGCAATTACAAGTACCTTAACACGATACTTTATTATCCCTCCCTCTCCCTCTTTGGAGCAGGAATTTTCTCTCAGTTATGCTTTGCTCTGCCAGATTGTATGAAATCACTTTCATGCCAGCCTCACACAAGCGTTAAACAGTGCCTGAGGAGGCCTACAGCACTGTCTGGATTTGGAGCAGACAGATAGTATGTTTTGGGTTTCTTTCTTCACCCCCAACAGCTATACCTTGCAGTGAGGTCTGTCTCCCTCCCATCCCGTATCTGACAGATACAGCACTGATTCATTTTTCCAGGCAAGGCCAGGGCATTCATTAATCAGCACTAAAATACCAGTGCAAGTAACAAATAATCCTCATGTTCTAACTAGGGCCATGAGCATGCTGGCTTTTGCAGGGAATGCAAAGTTTCAAGATCCATTGTGCTTTCTCTGAATTAATATTATGCATTAATGTATATTATATGTGGTTCATATAATATATTACACATATCTCTCTCTATATCTAAGTAAAAACTCAAGAGACTGAAGTAAGTAATTTTTCAGATTAAGTTTTTCCTGGCATTTGCTTTCACAACCAAAAGAACAAGAAAAACTGACCTTGAGCGCAGCCAAACACAACAAAGCACACACCAAAAGAACATGAGTCCCAGCTGTCTTACTGACAGTCAGGAGCTGCACTCATACACACATATCAATTTTCTCTCAAAAGCAACAGACTGGAAGAACTTAAATAAGTTTCACCTTGTAGACTTAATTCCGTGGCTCGTTTGAGGTCATCATCCTCTTTCTGTTCTCGTGCCTCCTAATGGGGAGAGAACAAAACTTAGCTCATTGAGACATTTCACTGTTTAAAATTCTTGTGGTGCTCTTTTTCCATTGAAACTGTGCTGCTCTGGTTTCTACAACAAACTTGACATTGTAAATTAAAGGTTCTGTGTGAAGGAATGTTTGCAACCAGCGAGAGTCCAATGTTCCCGTGCAACAGAACCTGGGACAAACCTTCATTAAGGCTTGTCAAAGCTCCTGAAGTTTGGTATGCAGCAGAGCGAGTCTCCAGTAACACCGAATGCTTTCCCTGGATCATTAATTTGAAAAGCATCTGAATGAATTTGCAACCCTTTGCTCAGGAAAGCTGTCACTTACACACAAAGCTCCTCGCACTTCGGCAAAATTTAGTCTACTTCTGACCAAAGCCAGCTGAGGACATGGTCATTAAATCCTGACAGATTTTTTTATTTTTAAGCCATTTGAAAGTAGAGCCAGTGGTTCTACGTAACAGGTGTACTCCACAAAGGCAGGATGCAAAAAGACACCACTAAACAACCAGGTATTAAAAATATTACCATGACCAGCTAGCAAAGAAACCTCAAGTCAACAAGCACATCTAATGTTTGGATAATATTCTGCCCCTGTTCCTCCCACCACTCTTCAAAGCCCAGAGCTACAGCAAGCCAGACAATAATATTTAATGAGCTGGCTTCTTAATTCAGGGTTTGAGTGCTTTCAGCACACCTGAATCCAGCACCCCAACTATGTATTTCAAATTGAGATAACCACAGCTACTGCATTTCCATGCCCAAATCATTAGAATAGCAGATTTTTGCTTCAGACCCGTAGCAGAAACACACTCAAAGGGCAGTTTTACATTATTAGCATGAGGCCTTTTATCTCACTATTTCCAAAGGATTTGGGAATCTTTGTTAAACTACTCGGCACTGCTGAATCAAAGCTACATCTGGCATGGAACATACCAACCAGCGCCTCATAATGAGTAATGGGAGAGAAAAATCCAAGAGCCCATGGAAACATCAGATCTCATAGGGAAAACCACGACAGCTTTGGTATTAATAGAGAGCAGACAAGGGCACCTATTTAAAGAAAGACTTGGCTAAATGCTTGCTTTATTCTCAGCAGCTTGGTTAAACTTGTAGAAATCAGTTACAGGTCTTGCAATTCAAGTGGAATACAGACAGTTAGCACACAACTCAAGAACCCCATTCTTTCCAAGCCTAATTTAAAGCACTTGTTTTACACTAAATTATTTGGGATCCTTTTTCCACTTTACTGACAGGGAAGGATCACATAAATACTCAGTTCCTATATTCTTCACTAAGCATCTCCTACTTGCTAGCACCAGAAACACAGCTAGGATAGACACATCTTTAACCTGACCTGACATGGCCACTCTTAGCCTTGGCTTTGAAACCTGTCTCTTTTACTGAGTCTTGACAGGACACACTGCAAGAAGCAACTGCCAGGGAAGCTAAAGGTGGGCTGGCTTCTTGATGACCTAGAGGAAGAGTTTAGTTCAGGTTATCATCGTTTTTAATATAATGCGACAAACCAGCGTACAAAAGTGCGTGGGGAGCTTTGAGAAATCTGTGGGTCTGTGACGTAATGAACAGGTTTCAAAGCACATACAAAATGTGCCCAGATGTATCCAGTGTCATCACTCTACTGACACTGGAGCTAGAAGAAACCCAAACCTTTTTCCATTCTTATCTCAAAAAACCCAGAAGAATCCCTTTGCAGTTACTGCCTGAATGCAAACTTTTCCTTTAGCTTTCAGGTTTCCAGTGCTGGGAAGCACTGGGGTTTCCAGTGCTAACTTAAGTAAGCAAACTATTTTTCTTACTTGCTCTTGAAGGCTTTGAGCCAGTGCCTGCTGAAGTTCTTGTTCTTCCCTCTCTCTCTCCATATCGTACTGCTGCAGCCAGTCAACTTCCCCTTGGGAGCCTTCTGGAGTCTTGTTTTCCTTATTCTCATCAAAATCTTTCGTTATCTCCGTGAAATTGGCAGGACCTGAGGAATCGCAAAGTACAGTTTATACTTTCCTGGGTCTTCTGTTTGTTACCAGCTAAGGCCGCTTTAAATCACCACAATCCTTGCAGCATAGTGACATCTACTGACAGGGAGCTCACCCGCCATAAAACACCTACACAAGAGTCAAATAGAAAAAGTTCCAAAGCGCAGGCTTATACTCATTTTAACTGGTGCACAATGAACATTTGATTAATACCTGAACCTGTTCTCTTCTTAGCCTTCTATGTTCACTCAGAAACAGCAAATTTAACTACAGAAGCCACACACCACTAGGTTTCTGCAGCCATGAAGCTCACACTTGAATTTCTCTATAAGAAACCATGGATTATAAAAATTTGCATTGCATATTATACCTCAGAGTACTACAGATGAAGCCATAATTAAATCCAAACCATATGCAAGATGGAAAAGAGCACAAATCTCAAGCACTGTTTAAATGTGCCACCTTTTGCTTCAGGTAAGAGCCTCAATCTTGTGAACACTATGTACAGCTTTAAAGGTGCATGAAGATTATAACTTTTTAGTTCACCTTTGAAGGAAACACTATGGCAGAAGTGCTTTATGAAACATCTGGAATGAACATTCGTTCAACTACTGCACAGACTCCTGCAGTTGCAGGACACTTTGATTCTTGCTTGCAACTGAGAAAGTGTCAGGACCTGCTCCAACAGCTATCAGGCAGCAGCAAGTGAACCTTCATGGTTTTGTCCTGTGCAGACTTCAATATCTGCTGATTAGTTATTAACAAGGATAATCCAAGGCAGTCTTAATATCTAGGAACCCTTAAACACAAGACCAACAGCACCAGAACCATAATCCATCTGTCTAATCCTTTTAAGATGAAAAACAAACCAGAATTTATTACATGACCTTTGAAAACTTCCAATGTAAGAAGAAATACAGAACTTATATACTTTTTGCTTAAGAAAGCTTAAGAACACATACTTCTTGCTTAAGAAAGAGCCTTCAAGTAATTACATTGTACTTTCCAAAGAAAACCTGGAGAGAAATAGGTTTATGTGGCTGTACTCTATCACAGCTCCCTCTCACACCACCATAAGCAACATTACTGTATAAAAAGGCTGGCACAAACCACGCTGATTACATACGTAGTATTATTCTTATACACTGCCTTCCACCATCAAGGCTGTCAAGAGTTGCCCATTGAAACAAGTGTCATTTTTGGTAAGTGTGGGGTATTCTGTTGTTAAATTAACCTCCTGGCTCTTAGAGGACACGAGCATATTGCTGGTCTCTTTTTCCATGCTAGTGGAATTAAAAACCTGACCAAAAGCAGGTAGCACACAATAAATGATAAACCACTTATACTTCCTTCAGCTGGCTAAAGGAAGACCCAAATTCCCCACACTGAGATCACACAGGCTCCTCCTTATACTCAACCATGTGTCTCTGTCAGAGGCCAGAAATCACTTGAGTCTCTTAAGCTTACAGGTCTACTCTCACATAAAAAGCTTTAGAAAAAATTACAGAGTTATAGTTAAATTCATCAGGAACTAGTGACAAAATAGCTGCATTTATGAAAGCATTCTAGTCTTATGCAGCTCTCTTGAGCACCAGCCACGTGAACACTGCTGCTGTGCTACCCAGGCTACAACAGCTACAGAAATAAAAATACTTTCTGCTTATGGAAGAGTCAGTTCTAGACATGGCCAAATATTAGGAAATTGAACTGTCTGTCACAGGAACCTGTGGAAGCATGTGTTAATCAAGAGAGGAAAAAAAATGGAAATTAACTTTGAATCATGGAGGTGATGGACTTACAAGAAAATACACTTTCAGAGTTCAATGAATTAAATGCTTTATACACAGGGAAATTATAAAGTTTAAGTTCCTAAAACTCTGAGGAAGTCAGGCAGTTTCAGCAGTGCACTTGCATCTAGTTTCTACCACCAGCCATTACCAACCTGACGTTATCAGTAACCTGCTTTAGCCCGCTAGAGTCCAGTTAAGATGGTTACTTTGCCTTACCTGAGTCTAATACTGTTTTGGTTTTCTCCATCTCCACAGATTCCAGGTTTTCTGGCAATTCCTGAATTTCATCATCTCCAAAACCAGTGTCTGGGCTGCTTGTGGGCTTATCTTCATCATGGCTCAGAGAGAGAGAGGCTTCCCTTTTGCTAATCTCTAAGACAGCTGCTAGCAGCTCATCTTCGCTCATCCCATCAAAACCAGCGTTACCCACCTCGGGTTTATCACCCTCCATTTTACTTCTTTTTGAACCCTAGAGATGAATGGAGTTATGATTAAGTGTTTGAATAAACAGGTATATAACATCAGCTTTACATTTCTGTGGAGATTTATTTTTATTAACCCCAGGGAGTGGGAGCTTGGTGCTGTCAACATTCAATATAGTTACGTGAGACTCAGTGGAGAGACAGCCTTTGTAGCTACACTTACTCCACAGAATAATATTTAAATATACACTACAACCAGTTTTTACAGGCCTTGTGGATTAACATACACAAGATAACTCTTGCCTTCTCCTTCTTTTCCTTCAACAAATGTTTCCCCTTTAGGTTCTGATGAATTCTCAAGCCCCTGGCAAAGTCAGTGCTGAGATCAAGCAGGGAAATTGCAAGTTTGTTAACAAAGGATGAAGCAGCAACATGAGAGTAACTGAACTTGAATATAGGGATGGAAGAATAGAAACTGAAATTGAGCTGGTATGAAGAGCAATTAAAATTAAGTTTCGTGCTGCAGATGTGCCATATGAAATCTTGATGCGGGTATAGGGAGGAGGGCAGGACTGCAAACCAAGTAAGAAAACAGTTTAACAGGGAAAGGGGGGAATTATTCTTTCCCAAGGAGAACAGAATGATTTTAAATTCGAAGAAAGAAAAAACACCTTAGTCTTAATCTCAATTTTCCTAAAGCTGATGCTCATCAACTCCTACACTACAGTGATTTGCAAATAATATACTTATTTCAATCATTTTGATATTAACTGTTAATCAGGAGGTTAACCTCCATGTACGCATGTTGACACAATTACACTATTTACCATATGCTTAGAATTTCTTTTCCTATATTATGTTAAAAATGGGGTAAGATAATTTCTATTAAAATGTACTTATCTAGGTCTTAATCCAAACTGCATTAGCATGGATCCCAGAACTTTGTTAAAATGAACAAAAATACATTTTTACTGCTGCTTTTTACTCAAATACAGCAAGCATTTTGTATTAAAACTGCCTTATCAAAAAAGATTAGCAAGTGAATTAGCCAACTAAACTGCTTGTTCTAGACATATTGCCCTCCAAGAATTAGAAGTGATAAATTTAAACCTCTCTCCTCACAGCTATTTATGCGCTGAATAAGTAAAGCAGAGTACCTGCTTTTTAAGCTTTTTGATTTCTCTCTCTGCACCTGTAGGCTACCAACATCAAAACAGGTTTAGCTCTTCAGCAAACCCTAGTTCCAGGCTTTCTGCCAATGACTACCACTAATTCAGTGGCTGGACTTTAAAGACTTGGCAGCATCTGTGCATTATTTGAATACAAGTTTCCTATTAGACATTATTTGCATAGATTTTAAACAGCTTAGGCTCTAAGGCTGCTTTAAGTAAGCATTTTTAAGAAGTCCTTCAAATACTACTTCATCTGCAGAAGCAGAGATTACAGGAATTGCAGTTCTGCCCTGTTTAGCTGGATAACTGCTATTTGCCCCTACAACCCAGTGCCATATCCAGATGCTTTTCCAGCTGTTCTCCCACACGGCAGCGACATTTTGCAAGGAGTGCCTGGCAAGGGATCTACTGGCCACACAAAGTGACTGCCAAGCCCTTAATGCAACCCCATCCACAACTGTTTTGAGAATCATACCAAGAGAAATGGTGCAGCAGCAGTGCTGCCACTTCCAAAAACCAGGACCAGGTTCCCCAGGGCAACACTGAGAAGGTGAGAGCACCTGGTTAATGGTAACAGACGGTTGGTCAGGCCTGTGGTTGAGAAGTGGCCAATATGCATGGCCACAGAATAAAATCATTTATGTAGAACCATCACCAACAGTGTCTCTTTCCCACAACAGGCTGTAAAGCCTGTAATTAATTTGTTATTCAAATTAGTATGCTTCATTCCCACAATTTCTGCACTTACAGGGCTTGTGTGATAGAAACTACCTACTCTTCCTCACAAACAAAACTCCAGGAAGAATCAGTCAGGACAGTTTGAAATACCTTTTCTGTACATAAGAGGGACTTCAAAGACAAGCTTGTTTCCTTCCCCCAGCTGCAGCCAGGCATAGATGTGCCATGCAGGACAGCAGCCGCAGGACCTTCAGCAAAGGGTTTTCTGTGTTTTCCCACAGCAATCCATTCCACTCCTATATATCCTGACCATCAGGAAGTGTTCCCTACTATTTAATCTAAAAATTACTGTCTGCAACTTAGTCTATTACTTCTTGTTCTATCCACCACAGGCACGGAAAACAGCTCAAGTGTTTCTATTAACTTCTTCCCCTTCCTTGAAGACACAAGCCTTGCTTACATTTCTCTTTAAACGAAAGACCAAACTGAAGACCACTTGCCTGCTCTTTCTCTCAAAATCTTCCTTTCTAGACCTCTGACCATTCATGCTCCTCTCCTCTGGCCCCTCTCCAGTTAATCTCTAACTCTTTTCAGTCCAGAGCCCAAAGATGGATACAGAACTCCAGCTAAAGCTCAACGCTGAGGAAAAAAGGAGGCTTACATGACACAATGTGCAGGCTATGGTTCTGTCTAGATACTTCTACTTTCAACCTGCCTGACCTTGTGACTGACCGTCACCTTTCATGCCCTTTCTGAAGGCCCACTGCTTTCCCAGCTGTTCCCATCCTACTTTTATAGTTGATTAATCCTGGTAAGATTAGCACCTTTAGCCTGTTCCTACTGAATAACCTCTCCTATTTTTATGCAGTTTCTCTGATTTGTCAAGATCATTCTTACATGTAGTTCTGAGCTTCATCAAACTGGCAGCTCTTCCCAGCTCTGGATCTTCTAAAAATTTAATACTCAGTATCTATCATTTACTAAATACTGAGTCAGGATCCTCCCTTGGTTTGATCTTCCCATCAGATCAGAAACTGTAAATACCTTCCTCTTGTTACCTACTGCTATTCATCCAGATTTACACCTGTCCCTCAATGCCATAATCAAGGCCACAAGTCTCTGCTTGATTAAAACAACCCTATGAGCATTGTCAAAAACTTTAGTGAAGCAAAAGCTTTAAGGAAGCAGAGATGCAAGAAACTCGTCCTAAGCACTAGGCCTGCACCACTCGCAACAGAAGAAAGTGGTACTGCAAGATAATCCTCTAAGCTGCTTCTATTCCCTCCTGGGTCATCATTTCTTCCCACACAACTCATCTACCTGCTAATACACTGCCCTGACAGGCAAAAAAGCATCTTGGCAGCATTAACACTAGTCACAAGGAAAAGCTCAAAGGCAATTTGAAATTAACTGTGCCATTACACCAATGAATTTGGTCTCTTCACACTTCTATGTGTCTGCCTCCAAAGACTGTTAAGTTTCAGATTCTAAAAGCATTTTAAAAGCCACACTTCAAAGAGGACACAGATTGGATGTTCATGAAATTCTCTCAGCTGAATTCTTTGCTTAGCCCAACTTGTACTGGATCTAATTTAATCAAGAACTTTACTGCATACTTTTATTATTGACAGCACATTATACTTCAGCCCAGGAACATTATTAGTGAAAGTTACCCAAAGGACTGACCAAACTGCTAAGCAGCTGGTATACATAACCTGAAAACTCAAGTTCAATTGCAATGCAATTACCTCTGTTCCCAGTGGGAACCCAGGACAACTGTAGAGAGAGGTCAATTAGCAAAGCACTCCCTTCCAGCACTGCCGTGCTAATTAGGAGGAAAAAAACCTCATCTGACATCAATTTCACTCAGTTTATGCTAAAAAAAGCACACAACAGACATGAGCACATACAGGATCTAGTACATGAAAGTTTGTGGGTTTTTCCCTTACCTTTTCTGGCTCTTCTTGCAGTTGTTGCTGATCTCTACTCTGTATGTTACACAACCTTTGGCTATGGGCAACAGAGCGTTTCAACGGCTCATCATCGCTGTCAGAATCTACATAGAGTGCTGCAGAGCTCTTTGACTTGAAAGTGTATTTTCTGTAAATTAAAAACACAGCTATAAAACTTTACAGCATTGTAGCATCGGACAAACACGTTTCAAAGTAACTGCTGAAGTACTGCTTTCACGCTGTTCAACTGGGGAACAAACTGCAACTGACAGTGACAATTTATTAACATGGCAGTCAGGGTTTTCAGAACACGTTTATTTTATTGGGTTAACTGTCATATCTACTGGAAGCCTGCAATAATTGCTTACAACATTAAAAGTTACTAAATGTGTGGCTCTTGCTTTTAAGGCCAAGGATTCTGCACTTTATTACCTCGCAATCCCAGACAGAACTCATTTGAGACAAGACCACAGCAACACAGAATTTGGCATAAATCATTTGACTTCTCGAGCTTATTAAGTTGGACATAAGACTTCTCACATCATTACCCAGATATAAAAAGTACAAAAATGCACAGATTTTTCAGTTTTCCTGTTTGCTCTTCCATTGAGATAAATTCTTGCTTCTTTAGAATAGAAGACAAAGGAGTTTGGAGAAGTCATGATTTCTGTTTTATTAGTAAATCTAGTCTTTAAGCATCCCTCAGTGCAAAACCATCCGGTGTGATATCACATTTTTCAAAGTATCAAGAACTGGCTGTCTCATCTTTGCAAATAAACTTAAGGAATCAACCACCTGTTCCCAAAACAAACATTTTGGCTCCATAGAGTCAGAACAAAGAGCTAGATTGCAGAAGTAGAAATCATTTTGCTTCTTAAACTAGGCAAATTGCACCACTGATGTTAATTTCAGCTAGCATGTAACACCAATAAAACTCAGACACGAAAAAAGACAGTAGCTGAAATAATTTACAACACAAAAAATAGAAAAGAACTAGAAAATCTTAAAATGCCTTAGAAACTATGCCACAAAACCCCAGGCTATTGGACACGGACATTTCAGAGCTATAACTCACCTACAAGGTGTGGAAGTGCTTACAGTACAGGAATTCACCATTTGGGAGGCTTTCAATGGACGGGAACTATTAAAAAAGCAAAGTATTTATTGCAGTAGTTACAGTCTTTAAAAAGTGTTTACTTGTCTGCTATGCATGCAAATCCATGACCAAAAGAACAAGCAGAATACCATTATGTACTTGCTAATTGCTTAGATTTACAGTAATAACTTCATCACACTATAAATAAACAACAGTTTATTTATAAACCATATATAATCCTTTAAACTTGATTCACTTCTTGGCAATGTACCCTTAGGGACCAGCTCACAAATTAAAGGCTCTCGACTCCCATGTCAAGACAACTCATTCCTTTATTTTTTATTCCCACCAACACTTGAGTTCCTGCTCCTAAACCACAGTCTCCTGCTGTTGTCTGGATCATCCAGTTTTCTGGCATATCCCACATCTTCATTTCTCCTCCCTTACCGAGATTCTTCGAAACAAACTTCCTGCCCCATCTAATCCTTTCATGGGCTCCTCAAAGCCCATCACTATCACTACACATGTATCAAACAGATGGCAGCCACTGCAGAAATCTTTTCTAATCTTCCCCCCAAAACCGGGGATGCTTGTCTCCAGCGTAGCTCCCCTTCCACTCCCTGGTTAATCACAATGGTTTCCACGATTGGAAAAAACTCCAAACACTGGAAAGCTATTTCCAACCTATTTTTTAAAGTATCGCTGCTCTGGGTAGCATAAACTGTTTATTGTGTTTGAGGTTTCTACTGTTAAAGGAAATTTGTGGGAAACATCCACTTAATCTCAAACAACACTAAACATTTTGCACAACACCTGCCACACTGCTGAACATACACACCAGATGTGCCCTAGCTCACTATGGATACCCTGGCTATGTCACTAGTCAGGGGCTACAAGAGACCTGAGGGTTTCTTGTTCCTTATTCGGCCACACGCTTCCTGTGTGACAACTGGCACATTTAATCTCTGTGTCTCTGGTCAGACAGCTGTACAGAAATAACTGTCACAAGGAAAAGGAGAGTATTTTCAGCATGCAAAGGGCTTAGATACTACGGCAGCACAGGAAAGATAATGAAAAATGAATGACAGCACAGGAGGTGCAAGTGAAAATTAGCAGAAAGTGATAGGATATTTTGACTTCTAAACAGAGTTAGGGTGCTCTGAAGGGAAAGGTAATCTATATTACTTTGGACTGAGAGGCCTACATTTTAAAAATTACTAACACAAATGTTCTTAAAACGAATATAAAGTTATTTTCAAGGATAGTGAAGAATATTATCTTACCAAATATTCCCTAGACAATGCCCAACCATCTCTTCCTACTGCTTCTATCATGCTTCCTTTCCATACAGGTTCTTATGACACTATCATTACAAACTAACAGCACACATCTGAAGCTGCATAATTGTAATGTTTCCTTGCCCAGACATCCTCTAGAGGAGATCTGACAACTGCCTACCTTGTGGCATATATGATTAACACAGCAGGGACTAAAGCTGCACACTTACATGGCAGAATGGACGCTCCATCCCAGAGTCAGTGGCAGCCTGGTGCTTTCTGTACAGTGGGAAAGCAGGGTTAAGTATCTTGGAATAACCACCTGCTGCCCGACTTTATGATTGAGAGACAATGCTACATTGAAGCTGTATCGTTTCAGATGAAGAATCAGGACCCTGAGAGAGATGAGAGAAGGACAAGTGTTAATCTCAAAATAGAACTCCGAGAAAACCTATTCAAAATCCAAGTAACCCTTTTTTCCAAAGGCATTCACCTGACCAAACCAGATTATTACTTTGGGGTGGTAGGCAAATGCTGACCATCTGTTATCTGTAAGACACATGTAGTTATGCCCCTGTCCATCACTTAACTTGTGCAATATTAAAATTCCAGAATATATTTACTGTATCTGCTTCGTTCACATCCCAGAAACCCCAAGAAAAGGGGAAGGGAAAAACTCAGTCCTCCTTCTGTAGCGATAGGGAGGAAGAAACAAGTACTGCTGAGGGTTTCCAAGAGCTTCTTTAGAGTGAAACTGAAAAACAGCGTGAAGACTGACTGCAGGTGCACCTCTCTCACATGCTGACCACTGTACATGCTGTCCTGCTCATTTTCCCAGCTTTACTCTTCAAGAGATTTTTGCTTGCACTTTTGTAACATATGCTTCCAGGAAGGAGAGGAACAGGTGTCAACATTTACCTGGGAAGCCTGTTGAATTTGTGTGTGACAACAGCAGACTTTCCATTGCACTTCTCACAGGAATACTCAATCTCCTCTGCCTGTTTAAAGGAGCAGAGAAATGACTTGCGGAACAAGAGACATCAAACAGATCTCAACCAAAAGTACATCACATCTGTCACACAAATTCTTCAAAACAGCAGTAACCACTTAAAATTATAATCACCTTCAACTTGACCTGATAAGAGGGCATTTAATAAGAGGACAAGTAGTAGACTTTAAAATTTGACATCATATCCACTAATACAGGTGGAATTTTTCCTGCAATTTTACTGGAGAGCAGCGAATTAGCCACCATTATGACAAATTAGCTTCCAAAGGGAGGGTACAATCTTGTGAGGAGTAGAGTTTTCTCTCCCATACACAAGATTTGTTTGGGGTTTTTTCTTCCCCTAATAACCTTTGGTGGAGGATGGTGTCATGAAATTCCCTCCCTCTTGTTCAAAACCTCTGCTTTGTTCCTCAAAAGCTATCCTCATCTAAACTTATCAAGGAGATGCTTGCTACATGAGAGTAGAGTTCTGAACAGACATGAAAAGGGGAAGCATCCCTTTCCTGAAATTATATAACTTGCCCATCAAACATCCCTACAGCCCTTTATCTTAAGTGAAGCCAAATTACAACATTACAATTTTAGGAATTTTTTAAAATCATAAGACCTCCACCAGGTTTTAGAAGAAAAAGCACGCCAGTTATTCTGTTGAAAATACTAACTATACAGGGAGGAAAAAAGGAGGTTTGTCTCAACATATGACAAAATACAACACCAATTAACAGACGTATAGCTCATTTTTAGCTTTCAGAAGCCTCACCTTGAAGCTCTACTTACAAAGTGAGGATCCACGTATCACAGCTATTTATTTTTTTTAATTATTGTACCTGCATGACCTTTTTTCTCCATGCTACTTAAGGCTTGTACACAAGCTGTTGAAGCATCCTAGCCCAAGAGAGGTAGCAATTCCTGAGTGATTATCCCAATCCAACATTCTCTCCCTTGTATTTGTTTATACCTCAACTCTCTCACCACAAAATTGGGAAGTTTACCTATTTTACATCAGTTAATTTCTGCACAGCATTTTACAACAAAAACTTCCATATGCAGTTAATGGACAAGCCTCAAAAAAAATGCATAGTTCGTTATCTCACATGTCTGCAACCACTGTGACAGAAACTAATAATCAGCTGTACAATCAGAATTTCCATACAGTACCTAAACCTACACAACGCATTAAAAACCCCCTCAAAGTACATACCCGAAAAAAGAGGTCAAGAGAATCCTGGATTGATCGGGAAGGAAGGAATTTCTTCCTTCGAGGAAGGTCAATGGAGAGGTCATTAAACTGTTCTCGTTTAGTGACCGTTTCACCGCACCTAAAAAAGAAACATGCTTGTGCAAGTCTGATGGAAAATAAACTTGAAATTAATGAACATTTGCATGTTTTAAGGTGAAGTGACTTCCCAGTAATCATCCTATTTTTACTCAAAATGGAACTGTTTGATGCTTAGGACAAAGCTGGACCTTGCAATTTCTTTTTGATGCTTTAGAAGTTGAAACATTTGTGTAAGGGTAAGAACAAAAATGCAGAGGTTGCTTTCGGAGAGGCAAACAATCAGGTATACAGGAAATCAAAGTGACTGCTACAGCTGAACACATCATCATTCAGTATTCTTACGAGAAAAAAAGTGAGCCCAGCCCAGCAGAAGGGCTAGAAATACTTTCAAACTGTTCTTAGAAACAAAACAGTAGAGCCCATCTAAAAAACCAAAAACAACAAAAGCCCCTAATTTTTCTTATGTTTCATTTTTCTTAGGGAAAAAAAAATGACCCTACCACAGTCATTTGTCTTCCATAATTATTACTTGGATGCACTTTACTTTTAATTGTTCTATGGAACTAATTAAATATACACAAACTAATATTCCCAAATATCTGTGTTCATGAAAACTGTGGAATGAAGCATTCCCATATGGAAATCTGCCGCACACACAATGAATGCCCAAACATACTGGTTGACACCTTTTTCTGCTAGAACGTAGAGAGAAAGAAGAAAATGCCATTCCCTGACCTACTTAGAAACACCAAATTAAAAGCACAGCTTCCTCTTTTTTTTGTTTTTAAGAGCAAACATTACTTGGCTGAAACCCCCTTTTCTCTCTATTCCCATACAATTGGTACACAAAGAGCAAAGCACAAAGGCTTTCCATTGGACACGTAATGAAGAACTAGGTGGTATGAAACTGCTTAAAGAAGGCCTGCAGCAGCAGACAGTGTGGTGTGAGGTTTACAGCATTTCTAGACAAGAGAGTATTTTTCTAAATATCTAGTTTTGGATAAAACATAGTTCTTAATTCTGGTTACAACCTGCAGATGAAGCCACATCAGATGGGAACACTTTCTAGTCTTTCAAGGTAAGTGTGAGAAAAGCTGTCAAGCACACTTACATTTTACAAATGATAGAATGCTGAACCTCAAACTCTAAGTTACTGATAACGGGGCATGTATAAACTTTGGTGGCTGAGAGGTCATCAGAAGCACGTCCTGGTGAGTTATCCTCATTAGGGACTGGTTCACTCTTCCAAGTTTTGTTTAACTTTTCCATGTCTTCCTTCAGCTGATCCAGACACTGGCTCAAGAACTCATGTGCATCCTAGAAACAGGGTAAATGCAACAAAGTGGCTTTGTACAACTTCATTCAGTACTTTTCAAACACACGCAGACTGGGGAAATTATGTTTAGTTCATTGCATTCAGTAATTCTGAGGCAGTTCTGCTCTAACAATCACTGCCATTCAATCAAAAGTCACTGGCAAACACAACTGAAGCTTGACAGGTGTTCAATGCAGTCCAAGCACTGAACAAATTGCACATTACTGTTTCCAGACAATATGATACTTACATTCTGCATGTACCCAGAAAATCTCTCTGCAGTAGCTGAAATGGCACTTTTCACCTTCTTGAGCAGCTCTTTCTTAACCTCAGGGCTGCAGACATCCTTTTTAGCAAGCAGATGGGCAAAACGTCTGCAGAAGTCAAGGCAATGAAACACTGGTTGGTTTTCCAGGACTTTAGAGAAACAAAACAGAACTCATGATAACTTATTTTAAGAGTTCCTAAAAGCTTCTCTCCTGTGATAAGTGGTTCAGGGGTTCTGCATGAAAATATCCCATATATAATTAACCTTTTCCATTTCAAGCATTTTGACATCTCATTTGAGGCCATCATCAAACAGTAGTCAAATGAACAAAAAAACCAATCCACAATCTTTTAAGGTAAAGAGAAAAGCCTTATAAAGCTCTAAAAACTTACTTCTGCTCTTTTACAACAAGAAAAAAACTCATAATGCTTTTTGAAAACATTTGTACTGATAGGAGATATGATAACACACAGCACCAAAATAAGCAACACAAAATCACTAAATTCCACTTGAATGGTCAGAATGATTTCTATTTATGCTTTATTTTGAAACTTCCACTCATTTTCAAGCCTTACTTCTTTCAGCAGTGAAAACATTATAACAGAGAAAAAAGCTGTAGCAAAAAGAGCCACGAGGAGTTCCTTAGTTCAAGCTAGTGCTTCTGTTAGCTTTGCTACAAAACTTTTGAAATTAACTTTACCTGTGCCTCTCAGCTGCTGTGACTTAGCTATCTTTCACAACTGCTTTACAAAATTTCACAGGACATACACACCAAATATATTCCAAGCACAAGTTTCGGTCATGCTACATAGAAGGGGAAGGTGATAGGAAGATGTCACATTCCACGACACAAACCCCCCCCCCAACCCAAAGACAGGGAAAAACCTGTATAATCCCCTTGCATCCCAAACCCAACAACTAATACTCAGTTACCCCAAGAATCTGATCAGTTTACTGCAGCTTGACAAGTTTGTGCTACTCTGCCGAACTCCAGGAACAGCATGTGCTGTCCCAGCCCTCTACAGGCTGCTCAGTGAAGCATGTTAGGAAACCATAGCACAGTTGATAAGCAATCACTGATCAACCAGAAAAACAGTCACCAGGTTAGATGAGATAGCCAAATCAAGAGAAGACAAAGCAGATGCTTTGAGTATCAACTCTGACTTGTACAGGACCACACACTGCCCATTAGGTATATGGACCACAACCTTCAGAGGTCTTTCTACAAAAATTAGAGAAAGGACATTTCAAGAGGCACATGGAACAACCTCTGATCCCAAGTAGTGTAGAAAGAGTTCAAGATGACACATGAAAAATAGACAATTACCTCAAAACATATAAAAAATTATGAAACAAAACCACAAATGGTTCTGATAATCCTGCATCTTATTTAGTGACAGAAAAGAAATGAGGTGTACAAGATAAAGTATAATAAAAATCCCAAATGCCTGAATTTAGAGAAAGATTAAGTATGCAAAACTTGAACACTTTCCACAGCTACTAAACAAAAGGCATAAGCCCCCACATAACAGGTGAAGTTAGTGACCAGCTTAAACTCCACCTGGCAAAGTTTTAAAAATAAGTTTTTCTGCCTTTAACTTATTTTGCAATTTCTTACATTTTCTTCTGAAGCATTTCACTCTGCCACTAGAAATACAGTAAAAGATTGCCTGTAACTCAGTATCGTAAGTTTTAAGAGCCTATTTCCTATTTCAAAAGTCAAACTCCAAAATACAGAGAACTCTAGGATTTCTTTTATTATCTACACAGGCAAATGACCCTCTACAAAGATGCTTCAGTATTACCAAACCAGTTTCTCAGTAACGAAGGAGAAAACAGCTTTCCCAGAAAGTGAATTTTACCTGATGAGTGCATTGAGTGGAATTTTTTTCCATGGGATACCCTGTTTGAGCAAATCATTAGCAAAAGACTGAATAGAAAACAAGGACTGTAGGATGGCATTCATATAGCAGGTGTTTCCCAAGTTTGAAAATCTGAAAAAAAAAAAAAAATTGAACATTTTATGTCTAATGGTCAGTGTGCAAACGTGTCAGAGTTAAACACAGCACTACCAACCACAGGATATTCACCCCAGCGACTCCCCACAGAGTTTCTTACTGGAGCTGTTCCCCAGCCCTTCAGACTAAACCGAAAACTCACGGGAGGCAGCACTTATCAGGAAAGCACCCACGGGTTTCTATGATCAAACTTTTAAAAAATGCATATATATACACACGCACATAAAGACAGAGAAATGAATCATCATTAAAGGAACATGAATTATCTGAAATTATTATGTCTCTAAAATTCCCAGGAAGTGAATTCAAGAGTACATATCCTCCAAACTAGGAAAATGTTCCCTGCCTAAGTGTTCATTAATTTCAGGATTATGTTTTTAATTAAATAATTATAACAAGAATGTGCATGTTCTGATGATCAAAGTATGCACGCTAGATAAAGAAAATTAAATTTACCCTTGCAACTGTTGTTGAGGATGGGTGGAAAGGGGCACTCGGGGTTTGTTCCATCCTGTGTAATCTTGATTAGATCTCATTTTTTTAACAGAAAGAGGGGCAGGCTGAGAAAGAAATCCCAGGCTTCTTTTGGCTGAAGAGGTCTGGCTGGATACACTAGACCTAGAAACATAAAAGCATAAGAAGGGTACGATTTGTAACGTTCTGCCTTTAAGAGCTATGGTCCATGACACTGGAATTGC
Source organism: Rhagologus leucostigma (assembly GCA_013397725.1). Classification (NCBI taxonomy): domain Eukaryota; kingdom Metazoa; phylum Chordata; class Aves; order Passeriformes; genus Rhagologus; species Rhagologus leucostigma. The sequence goes on from VZTD01002597.1 coordinate 3,234,018, forward strand.
AGCACTATGGAAGACAAGGGCTGGTAAAACCACACAAGATAACTGGAATGTATCACAGTGAAAAAGAGGTGTGACAGAGAACACTTCTTTCCAGAGCACTTAAATACTTAGCTTGATTAAATATCCTTACATCCACTGGTGTGTGTGCAGTGTAACCAAGTCTTTGATCTCACAAACATTTAATAATTCTCCATGCTGTATGATGAGAGGAAGAATGATTACATAGCACAAGATCACTGCTCCCAAGATATGCTTAAAATTCACATCTGGGACAGAGCCTTCATTTTCAGTCTCTTTTTCTTGTAACCTAATCACTATGGACCTCAATTCCTAACATTTAAGTATGGACAATGCTTCTTTTCTCCCTTGATCTTGTATCTCATCTATCTAGGGCAGAGACCAAGAGTCTGACTGCACAGCACCTGACAAAGAAGAATCCCAAGCTCAGCAGGATTTAGTATTTGCTAAAATACTGTTATTAAAATACAGAATTGCATGCCATTTATCTACTTGGGAAAAATAAAGCAAGGATTCAGACTAAACTTCCAGAGTTTATATAGAATTTGAACCATCTAGAGTCATTCACAACAACTATAACAAACTTGAGTGATTTCACAAAGTCTTTCTATTGCAAGCAGTAACTAGAGTTTGTAGACGTAAGCAGGGCAGTTGAAAACACACTGAAGAACTGGACTGTGCTCCTGAAGGAAGAAAAAACCAACAAACCCCACCATGTTATGCATCTAAGCACCATGTGATCAACACACAGGAAACTGAAGAGCTTAATTCCTGTGAAACAACTGCCATTTACAGTTCATTCTAGTGAATCAGCCCTACCTGTCCAGGGTGGAACTGCCAGTGGAGTATTCTTTTGAAGAGGACCGACTACCATAAAAGGATGACGACTGCAGTGGTAAAACACCTTTAAAAGAGAAAGAAAGGCAGGACATTTTGTTCCAGGTTACACAGCTATTTATACAATAAACAACTTGTTTGAAAGTATTTAGTCTAAAGGTTTAAAAATCCTCAAATATTGTTTTCTAGAACTGGTTGGGAGAATACTAATACATATGCTTAGAAGTACTAATGTGAATATTAATGATACATAAGTAAAGGTTTGATAGAGTTTAAGGTATTCAATTCAGTCTCCATCAAACTCAAAGTGAAATATGAAATATTAAAAAGTCATGATCTTAACTACGGGAAAGTCAATAAATATCTATCTCTTGTTCAGAGAGATAAGACATATGCACAGAAAACTCCTGATTTCCAATGCAGTGCTCTCAAAATTCAAGGTAAATATGCAGAAGTGAAAACAGCTTCTCTTCCCACTCCCAATTCCACAGTAAATTACTATATACTTGTATATAGTAATACGATTGTTTCATTGCTATGATATCATTGTAACAGATCCTGAGACTCTAATGCCTCAGATGGTGCCACATTAAAAAAATGCTCTCAAGAGTCAAAAACCCACCTATTACAGTGAATCACAGTGTAATTTAGTTTGAATAATGAACAAACATTTGCTTCTTTCCCACCTTGAAGTTGTTTGAGCCATGTGACTTTCAGAAATGCAGATATATGAAAGAAGTTTGCAATACTGTTACCAGAACTTGCAGGGATACACTCACAGACTCTAATTTTGACTCTGAAGACAAAACCAGATTTCCATTCAGAGGTAAGCATTCACCTTACTGGCTGTTCCAGCAACACATTTGTGCCATCAGAGCTGCACTAAAACCAGAATGCATCCACCAACATTCTCCAGAAAAACAAGATCTTGAATACGTTCCTCTTTACAGAGAAAGAAACTAAGTATTTATCCATAAAACTGAAGAACAGTGCTGCACACTAGCTTATCTACATATAGTCAGTACTTCTGTATTGTCTATAAAGCCTTATCCCACAACAGTATTCAACAGAACTTTGGTACAAACAGGACAAAAGTCCTGGCCCCAAAGAGCTCCCCCTGTGAGTTCTGGGTAAGAGATAAAAAAGTAAAAGCAAAACAGTACACATTTTAATCACAAAAACCAGCCTGCAGTTCACATGGGCATTAACAGCAAAGTAAAGTTTTAAAAATAAACAAGAAAGTAAGCAAAAAAGGAGTTTAAAGAAATCCCCTCCCAAGGGAAAGGGCAGCTTGGAACAGTTTGAAGCTGCTTGTTGGAATTTTCAAACAAGCTGGCTCATGGGCTGGCATCAGCACCGAAGAACAAAGGTCAAGGCCACACTAGAGCAGCACAGGCTTTGAAAATGAAGGCAAGTTATTTGCATCTCATGTACAGCTCTGGAGGAAGCAACAAAGTTAGTGGCATAGGGAAAGCAGATTAGGACAAGACACCTCTGCAGCAACATGCTAAACTAGTATCAAAGGGGTAAAACCATACTGGTCAAGGCTAGGTATCATTTGGCTTTACATCTGTTTTTTTACCTGGTGTCCTATTCTCCTCAGCCTGCTTCAAGTTCAACTGTTTCTCTCTGCTACTGTTCAAGTACTTCCATGCTGGATCACTCAAGGCTTTATTATTCCTACAGAGAAAAGAGTGGAAAGCAGTGCAGTTATGGAAGATATGGGATATTCCTGCTCAGTATTTACAAGGTGTTTTAAAGCATTTCTCTCCTATCACCTTTAATATTTGACCACAGTAGAACTTCACTCACATATAAGTTTAACCAATTCATTTAAACAAGCCCCCTTACTTACAATTAAATCTGACTTCAAACACATGGAGCTTCTTCTTCAAACAGCAATTCCCCTTTATCAATTTTGCTTCGAAAAGGGTCAAAGCACATATAGTACACATGCAATTCTGACTGACATAATTGACAAAAGAACGATGACACAAAATTTGCATGTGCCACTTCATGCAAATCAACTGCTGGAGCAGTTTGTATTTCCCTTACTATCCCTGAACACGTACCTCATTTCAAGCACCCAACGCATTCACAAGCTGACTGGCCTGGCCTACGTGGCTGAGAGCATTATTTTCAAAAAAGTATACCTTTACAAATGAACAAGGAATTTAAAATCAGAAACAACTGTTACTTACGTTGAAGAATCATTCTCTTTGGGATAATCTTCACTCATTTCTGAACCAGGGGGTTGTGTTCTTTTCCTCTTTTCACTGACAACAGAAAAATTTGTGGACATTCTTTCAGAAAGGTTAGTAAATGACCCTCCTCCAACTGAACAGAACTCCTCAATGCTTTCCATGCATTTTGCACCTATCTTCTGCAATCTCCACTTTTATAACATACAGAGAAGCGTTTGGCCCGCCCAACGCTTAAGCTGTACTTAAAGCTCTAGTGCTAGTACCAGTCAGAAGCTATAAAAGCACATATTAACATCCTGTTAAACGGAACAAGAAAACCAGAGGAAGATTTATATTCCCTTCTTATGTCTCAGTGTACTGAGTTCCACCTTTTGCTCTATAAAGAGCTGAATTTTAACAGTACCATACTACGAAGAAAACCTTCCTACCGATTCTCCAACAAGCCTGTCCTGTGAGGGACTGATGATGCAGGAGATGCTGAAATGTTCACCCTGTTGCTCGGTGTTCCAGCTCCAGCAGAATTCTTAACAGAGCCTCTCGCTGGGGTACCCAGCACCTTGCGAAATGTATTTTCCTCCTTATTCTCCACAGTCACTCTTTTGGGAGGAGTCTGCAAAACCCAAGTGGAAGGGGTCAGGGAGAAAACCCAAGAGTGAAAAAACAGGACCATCTTTAGTCTTATCTATGGTTTCCACCACTTTTTTTTTTTACTTGCTACAGTGTAGCATCCAGAAGCAGAGAGATGCTACTTGTAACAGATTCAGAGAGTTTAAACACTAATTAGACACATCTAAAATTTTGACTGAATCATACAAGTCGTAAACATGAAACTCTACTGCAGTAACCACTTTCCCTTCTCATTTTCCAGTGCTAAGTCAGCTGAAAATAAGTTTTTTAAATCTCCTTTACAAGATCTGACATTAAAAAACCCAAGGCATGATTCCTAACTATCCCCAGATCAATCCTGGGTGGCATTACAATTCAAAATATTAAAAAGCTGTATTAAAACCCACATAATTAAAACAGTGCCCTGACAGCCTTGGGCCAAGCAAGCCCCACGTGTAATGCAATGGAAAGAGGTAATAATTGGTTGACTAAGAAATGTTGGTCAATTTTAGACCTGAAAACTGAACATGTCTAATCTCACCACTGTATACACAGCCTAAAGTTTTAACTGTGAGATTGCCTTTAAGTAACATGTAGAACTTGTTTTGGGACAATGTCAGAAATAGTCTCCCTCAGGGCAGTAATACAAGTATATTCACAGAGATAACAAAGTAAATTAAAGCCAGTAGATACACTGTGAAATCTGAGGAGAAAAAGAAGAACAAAAATATTTTGAAGGAAAACAACTTCTGGGGAAAAGTCTGTGAAACTTACACAAAAATGTGAGCAGAATGCCACAGCAACTTTGTTGTTGTATCATTAAATTTATTCTGATACAAACCTGGATCAGCTGCTTTTCCATGTACACATTTGGCTGAAGTCTGCTAAACTCATTAAGACCTACGCTGACTAACACATGGTCACATGTATAAGGCGTTCAGCATAAAACAAAGGGAGATTGAGAACTATGTGAGAAGCAAGTCTTGATCATGTACTTTCCATCTATTTCTACTTCTCTGCCTAAAAGCTCATATGTGAAGAACATTGTCTGACTTCCATAGCCAGACTGACCTTTCTTACTCGTACAGAAGATATGCCTCCTCACAAGATACAACATTGCCAACCACCCCATACACATCTATTCCAAGCTCTCTAGATTACAAACACTTTGGATGTATTTACAGTGCTATTACAACATACAATAAGAGAACGAGAGGAAGAGAGGAATATAATAAAATTAGAGAGGAAAAATTTGAACAATTTTACAAACCTGGTTCTCTATATAAGAGAATTGCCTGTTAGCTTCCTTCTGTGTGGTCCTGCTGCCCAGCACTCCTCCAAAGCTGCCAGATCCTTGTGAGGGTTTCCCAGCTGACAGGAAAAATACACAATATTTGATTTGATTGTCATTTAACTGATTGGGATTTTTATTTGCAAAATGTTTAGCTGGAGTTGATTTTGGAAAGGGCATGCTAGATTTCTTGACAACAGACTACAATATTCTGAGTGCACAGACATAAGCACGTGTTTATGGATATCCCTCTTACTGGTCATTTAGTCACTTGGCAGCAAACTTCCTATCCTTAAAAAGAACAAAATAAAATAAGTAAAAAGAAAAACTAAGAGACTCTGCATGGGCAATGAACAGACAATCTTTCAAATACCAACACACAACATAAACAAATCCTGTATGTTCATCTCTGATTATTGTTCAGCATCAGAAAGGTATAAAACAAAAAAATGGGATTTGAGACCAGAAAGAAGCATTTACAGAAATGCAAAGAAAACCAGGAACACAAGGAGGACAAAACGTGCTGAAGATGTGTGCTGGTTTTGGCTGGCACAGAGTTAATTTTCTTCACAGTTGTGACCATGGGGCTATGTTTTGGATTTGTGCTGGAAATAGTGTTGATAACAGAGATGTTATAGTTATTGCTGAGCAGTGCTCACAAGAAGCCAAGGCCTTTTCTGCTGCTCACATCACTCCTGAGGAAGCAGGGGGTGCACAGAAAGCTGGGAGGGGACACAGCCAGGACAGCTGACCCCAACTGACCACAGGGATATCCTGCACCATGCAGCATCACGCTCAGTGTGTAAAGCTGGGGAAGAAGTAAGGGAGGCACAGTGATGGTGTTTGTCTTCTCAAGTCACCATTACACATGGTAGAGTCCTGCTTTCTTGGACATGGCTGAACACCTGCCTGCCTGTGGGGAGTGGTGAATGAATTCCATGTTTGCTTTGCTTGTGTGCACAGCTCTTGCTTTACCTACTAAACTGTCTTTGTTTCTACCCACAAGTTTCCTCATTTTCACTTTTCTCATTGTCTTCCCAACTCCACTGGGAAGAGCGAGTGAGCAGATGCTTGGGGCTTACCTGTTGTTGGATACGGTTAAACCACGATAAGATGGAAAAAAAGAAAACACAACACCTCTCCATAATGTTATAACACGATTTACAACAACTGCACTTACCAGTATGAACCCTGTCTTGATGGACTGCATCCAAATACATGCGCATTTCATTCGCATCTTTAAATGGTACCTTATCAATTGTCAGGAAGCTGGTATCCTTTAGTGTTAGCATCAGGCAGCACAGTTTTCTGCCATTTGGTCGTAAGGTCACAGTTTTAATGTTATGGCTTAGCTGAAAACAAGAAAGTGACCATAAACATAAATCCAACTTTAAAAGGCCAAAATACTTACAAATTCAAACGAAGTATTTCAAATAGACAGGATAAGAGAGACTCCCACCAAAATACTTCTTGCTCCACTTCAAGGAAACACTAAATCTCATGGAACTAATACAATCCGCGACCTCGGCATCTGACAGAACTGAAAGGACAGTATCACTATTGCCCAACAGTCTCTAGAGTCCCGGATAAGCTTTCTGAAACTTGCTTTCCTACTGAGTGTGACATTTCTAAATGTAAAGTAATAACAACTTTATGAAGTTCCATTTAGTGAAAACTTCCACATCAAGTCTGAAATACAATTTAAGATGGGGAAAGTTTCAAATATTAAATACAAACTTCTCGCTTTACAATTTGCTCCCAGAGAAGATGGATTTGAAATGGCTTAAAAAAATCTGCTGAGGGAGCAAGGCAGTAAGAAACATGCTTAGTCTGTATGCAACATGGTAACAATTAAGTGGTGTCAAAACTTTCAGGGTTATGGCTGAGCACAATAATAATTTTAGTAAGAAGTTGTGCTCTCTAATGATGCAGCTGCTACTTTAGTATAACCTTACTTAATTGTTACTTCATGCTAAGTCACCTACAAAAACTGGCTGCTGGGTAAAGGTTCTACTATTCATGAAGGTTGAGGGTAGCTCAAAAAGACTGAGAGAGTAAAAGACTCCATGTCCACCAAAGAGATTTCTTTTTTTCCATTAAGATCTCTAGCTTCTTGGAAAACCAACCTAGACACAACAGCAGCTTGTAAGAGGGACGAGAAAACCACCTTAATCAGAAACTAAGGGTTTGTTTTAATGGGAACATTACACTCCTGAAACACTTTGTACTCAATCCTTGTGTTTTGAGTTTGGTTTTTTTGGTGGGTTGTCGGGATTTTTTTTTAAAACATAAGCTAAAAATATCTTCAAAGGCCTAAGAATTTAATAATAGGCTCCAAGTTTTTCATCCACTCTTAAAACACTGAGCCCAGTGCAAAGGGATTACAGTTACTTCACCATCTCAGTGCAAAACAACCCATTGCAACTCAAAATGCTGTCAGGAGAAGACTCCATCCATACTCTTCACGCACCTGTCATGACCCAGTCAGCGTCACAAAGTTTCGGTAGGTGCAGCGAAACAAAGTATTTCTCTCAATGCATATCTAGCATCTAGGACAACTTGGTGAAAGCTTGGAAACATCACTAAAACATAACATCTGACAGAAGAAATTTGATGACACACCAGTCACTGTAGAAAGAAATATAACCCTGGATCCATCCAAATCTTTCATTACAGAAAAGTAAAAAAAGGCAGGGAAATCACTCACAGTCCTCTCAGGGCAGCTTGTCAAAAAAAACAGGGAATGCTACTTCTAAAGCAAGATCATCAGGAATTTGTCACACCTGAAGTGTGTGCTGACAGCCTGGGGCTGGCTCACACAGACTACACTCCAGCACAAGCACTCGCCTCTTCCTTTGCTGCAGTCCCAGCTACATGGTGGTTTATCAGCCCCTCCACTAGATCCTGCATTCAGTCCTTTCCCCCAAATTCCTGTGAAAACCCTCCACTGAGCTCACAAAGAGATCTGACAAGTGCCAGAGACAGCAGACGTGAGAGGCTGGGAACAAAACCTGCCCCTTTAGGCCATGGTTAGCTGTTCTGTAGGCTCATCCTCCCTGTGGAACCTCCCTTCGAGTTGCTGTCACACCACATCACTCACCCAGGCAGAAAGGAGTGTGTGAGAACAAGCACCCAGGGAATGTACGAGGGGAAGATAAGACTGCTCTCCTCAGGAGCAACATGGTCCAATGGTGGATTAAACCAAACCTGCAGCCACAGCACCACACATGACAAGGCAGAGATTCTTTTCAAGTCTAAAGTAACACAGGTGGGAACAATCCACAGCTAACGATTTCCTCACGGCCTTGATTTCAAGGCAACACCAGCTGCCAGATTCTTTGCTGAGACTTTTCAGCACACTAAGGCAGCAAAAACATAATCTTTCAAAAAGAAAGTGAACTTTTTTCCATAGCATCTGCACACAGAAATTAATGGCTCAGAGAACAGACTGGTGAACATTACTGATGGAAAACAACAGTGGTATGAAAAAGCAGAAGCCAACATATAGATCAGTTTAGGCTGTTGCAAGTTGCTAAATAAGATGGGATTTTTTTTCTTCTAACTGCTCATGTCATTTACATATTTTTAAAACGGATATGTATTTCTTACAGAAAAAGCACTCTGCTTTTGATTTAGGGCATTTTGCACAAAAGCTAGGAAGCCTGACCTGAAAACAACTATAGAATAAGAAAACTTTTGGCTGAATATTTCAAGAGAATCTGCATTTAAAACCTAAAACTGTAACAGCTAATGTCCAGCAAAGTCCTGCAAAAGGCTACAGGTGTGTTAACACCACTACACTTCAGCCGGGAAAACAGCTAGTACAAAGTGGTCAGGATCTTCATCTCTAGAGAATTCAAATGTGCCAGTAACAGAAAAGTTACAGCTTCCAAAACTCCGAAACATGAGCCATGGTACTCTATACTTCTGTAACTTTTCTCTGCTTTTTTGGTTCTTCCCATTAAGTGGTATCTCAATGCCAACCTCGGTAGATCCTTTAAACAATACGTGTAAATAATTTACTGGAGAGTTATACAAAGGGATTAGTGTTCAGGAAATGAGGAACAAGAAACAGTGACAGAGAGAAGTCTGCAGGATACTTAATAGCCTTGAAGAGGACAGCTGTTCACAAGAGAGCACAATCCATGCACTGTTAAAACAAAAGCCTTAATGTCTGGCATACCTGAAATGTCGTTGGAATTCCTCCAACATTGTAGTGAACTACTAGACTCACTTTGTTGTCCTTCTCCACAATTTCAAAGCTCCCTTCTTTCCATTTCGTAATCCCAGTCTGCATGCTGCGCATCCGGACAGGTCCGTGCACCTTTAACAGAGCCATGCTTTCTCACAGAAAAGAGCTAACACGAATAAGTGTGCTCCACCTTAAAAACCTGTTAAAAAGGAGAAATGTATAACTTGGCAGGCCAAATGATGGCTAAAGGAAGACGGAAGCATGGCTTGAACTTTCCGTAGACGTTTGGTAGAACCATTTCACTGTTTTTAAACACAGTGAAGAAGAGTTGGAAAGAAGTGCAGGAAACGTAGATTAATAAAATCTCTCCCAACATGAGCAGCAGTGCAGCGGTTCCTTACTGCTGAAAGGTGAGCAGACAATTCCAGACAGAGAAATCCTCAAAACCCCTTAACTTCAGCGGATTTAAGAAAAGGGGAGAAAGAGTGCCCCAGGAAAGCCGGTATGAGAAGGGAACCAAAGTTTTGGAGGAAGCTTAAGAAAGAAAACGAGCTCGTCTTTGGCCGCGCGGGACCCGCGGTCACCCGGCAGGGCCCGGCCGAGGGTCTCCGGCTTCCCCCGCTGCTCTCCGCCCGGGAGAGCCACGGGCCCGGAGGTGAGAGACACAGCCCCACGGGTTCCGGAAAGCATGGCGAAGCGTATTCCCGACAAAACCCAGAGGAAATGAATGGAGCGGCCCCTGCGCGCAGCCCAGGAAGCGCTGCCGGGGAGGTTCCCCCAGGCATCCCGCGCTCAGGGGCTGCCGCTCCCGGCCCAGCCTGGCGACGGTTCCCCGGGCCCGGCCCTGCTCCCTTCCCGCCGCCCACCCATACAAGAGCGCGGAGAGCGCGGAGAGCACGGGGAGCACCGCCCGCCCCGGGCCGGGCCGCTCTGAGGGGAGGCGGTCGCCGAGCGGCGGGAGGGGCACGCGGCCGGCGGGAGTGGGGAG
>VZTD01002597.1:3244258-3258460 GCA_013397725.1 Rhagologus leucostigma
ACCGGCTCTGCTCCCACCTTCCGACCATGCACAGCCTGGCCACGGCCGCGGTGAGCGCGCGGCTCCGCGCCCCGCCGGGCGGCGATGGGACGGTGCTGGGGATGGGGCCCCGTTGTGCGGGCCGCGCGGGGAGCGGGAGCGCGGCCGCTCGTGGCCGCGGGGCGGAGTTGAGGCCGCGAGGTGCCGGAGCCCCGGTGAGCTCCGTCCCCTCGGCATCACCGGCGGGGGCCCTTTGGCAGCTGCCTGAGTCCGGCTGCTTCCCCGGGGCTGCTCCTCGCCGCCCGGGCCGGCTGTGCGGGCTGTGCTGTGGCGTGGCTTGTCCAGGGCCCGGAGGACTTCCCTGGTGGGTGACCCGGCTCTGCCTCGTGTGCATCACGTAGGGCTTTCCTTCCTTCCGCCTTGCCTCCCGTGCTCTTTCCCTGCGCCTGGATGCTTCCTGTCCCGCATCAGTGTTTTAAGGTTCCTTAAAGAATCACTAGCAAAGGTATCGGCAAAAGCAGGTTTAATACAAAAGCAGAAGCGTGACAAAGTTCGTTGATAGGGTTTGCTCTACTACTAAAGAAGCACATAGAGAAAAAGGAAACAAAAGTCTAAAATTAATTAATGTACAACCAAAATAAATCGAAAAAATTATCCACAGAGTGTGTGGACGGGGAGGAGCAGGGAAGAAAAGGATAAGGATAGGAAAGGATAGGATAAGAAGGGATAAGGAAGACCCTCCCGTTGAGGCAGAAGGTTCAGAGTAGATCTTCTTTAACTGACCTTAAAACATTCATCTGTGACACCTCCTGCGTGCCCAGCCACTTCCTCTGTCCTCTGGGGAGCTGTTTTACTGCTGGCCTTGACTGCAGAGAGAAGGAGTAGATAGGGAAGAACCCCTCAGGGCAGCAGATGCTGCCTGTTCCTACTTCCCTTTTCCCCCTCTGCAGTGCAGTGCCGTCCATAGTTGGTGCTTGCCCTCATCCTCTTCAGGAAGCTGCCACGGTTGGATAATGGTGCTTGATGTTCAGGCTGGCAGGAGTGGAACGGTACCTTGGCCTGGCTGGGTTCAAAAACGAAAGCTGAATTTGAAGGATGTGGTTATTGCTTTGTATCTCCTACGTGATTGGGTTTGTTTTGGTTTTCACTTCTTCCAAATGCACATTCATGGCATATGTAAGACTTCCTAGAGCTGACTGAGTCTTGCGTGTACTGAGTGTGGGAGGTGTATTGCAAAACCAGCAGTTAGAGCTGTTTCAAATGAACTTAGATCAAGGCTCTGCTTGGACTAACGAGCTATTGAGTGAGTAAAGTTCTGATGAACAGGAGTTAGAGAACTTTTAAAATTTTTCTTCTTTGTTGAAATGCTTGTGACTTTAACTGGTTCTTGGAGTGCTGTCAAATACTTCTGATTTGAAGTAATGTTCTCCAGAGCACGGAAGGGTGTGCAAGATCAGGTAAACTCTCTTAATCAGCATTTACATTTTTATAGCACTGTAATTCCTAAGTGTTTGTTGAAATGCATGAAGGACTCCCATTATGTGCATCTCCCATTAATCCTCTGTCTGTGTTCTAGTTACCTCTCTTTTTTAAAGACAATTTTAACCAAAAATTTATTTCAGAATAGAGATCAACTTTATTTTAGGACTCACTTGAATGTATATTTAATTTATACATAGTTTATGCTAGCTGGTAGTTCTGTATTGAAATGTTTCCTACCGCAGTTTGTGTGCTTAGACTGGAGGTGACAGGGAAGGATGTTTGGCTCTGGAGATGTGCTTAGGACCTGTGGTAAATAAGATCACCGCTTAGTAAGGTCATGAATTGGCTCAGGAATCCCTTTGAGTGTTGTGAACACCATTGTGATAAAGCTGTGGTGAGCCAGAGCATTGGTCTTCACACAGTGATGCTGATGTGTGCAGAGCTAACACTTAAGTTTCAGGCCTGAAGACATCATAGAGTGCTCGAGAACAGACTGAAACCAATAAATGTAGCTGTAATTAGCTGTAAGACATTGAAAGCCCTGCTTGAATCAGCTAATTCACTGGTATGGAAGTTCAGAGTTCATTTTTGGTGTTTTTGAGCAGATGGGCTATCAAACTAGTTTAAAAAGCACATGTTATCCAGTTAGTCAATGTTTGGCTGACCAGGACTTTTACCAGTGTGCATAGCAGCAACTGCTCAATTATTGGAAGAGAATGCCATTTGCCTAAATCAATTTGTTATGTGATCATTGGAGATGTCTTTTCTCCAGGAAGGAGAAAAGGCGGTACGAGATCTTTCGTGATGTAATACTGTTGGTAAGTTTTGCTTTTCCTTGTGTGCAAAAGAAAGTCTGCCTGGTGGGGTTCTGTCCTGGAGCTTGCAGGATTGGTGTGGCCTTCAGGGTTCTCCAGAATTCTGGGTCTTAGAGGGAGAAGAAGAAACAATAATGAAGTAGGGAATTAGGAAAAAAATATGTCTTTCCATTTAAACTAAAGCAAAAGGAGCAACTGTAGAGCCTATGAGAAGCAGTTTGTTCTGGCTAAGGCAGATATTGGACATCATAAACTTAATTGTGTGGAAAATCTACTTAGTGTTCTCTAGGGATCACAAGCACATGATTGTGCTTTTAAGGGGTTGATGTATTTAAGCTTACAGGAACTGAAACTTCCAGTGAGTCTAGAAAAATAGATGGAAGCTTTAGATAACGCAATTATAACAACATTATTGCTACACTGCTTGTCAGTCACCATCCCAAATAAAAACAAATGATCTCTGTTCATTCTCCCTCTCTTTTTGAACTTCAGTGTAGAAGTTACCATTGCAATTGCACTCACAGTTGTAGAGGCATAAGAAACTTGGCAGGATCACTAATTTAGTGTGAGATTTTTGGGAAAAAAAATTACAAATTGAGTAGGTGAGTGTCCTGGTTCTGGCCAGAACAGGGTTAATTTTTGCAGTAGACAGGAGGGAGCATAGCTAGGACCCAGAGATTATTCTATACCACCTAACATCATTTTCCAGGGAGGGAGGAGGGTCTCTCTTTGGGTTTGGGGTAGTCTGGCAGAGGGAGCAGTTGGGTATTGTTGGGGGGGTTCCGTGGGGTGAACAATAACTTTTCTTTTCTTGTACCCTCTGTCACTAATATTGTTGTTTTACTGTTAGTTTTCTTATCTCATTGCTGTTTCCAGTCAATTGTTCCTATCAACCTGTGATTTTTACCTTTTGTGCCTCCAATTCCCCCTTCCATCCAGGATCAGGGGGACTGGGAAGGGGAGGAGGGAGGGAGTGAGTGACAAGTGGTTTGGAGTGGTTTCAGTGGGAACACTAAATTGGAGAATACCATCCCTAAACCATGACAGTGAGAAAAAAGAGGATAGAAGGAAATACTAACAGCTACAAAAGTATTTGATCCCTAGAGTACAGGGAGTGATAACACTACAGTGGCTTATATATGAACATTTAAGTTAAATAATACAATGAAAGTGGCTGGAGGAGAGAGAAATCCCACAGCTGGGGAAGAATCTCTTTGGGAGTGACTATGGATGTAAAATGGGAATAAACAGAGGAGGGAAACCTTTACAGAAATAGAGAAAGAAAGCTGTTAGTGTCTGCCAAAGGTTTAGAGGTCTCTCTCCATCCCTCCTTCATCCCTTCTGGGACTGCGTCTGCCGTGTGGCTTCAGGTTTCGTTGCAGCCACTTTCAGTTCCTGAGCTCCCCTGTATTCTGTGTGTCTCGGTGCTGAGCTGCTTGGCAGTAGTGTTGCTGTCATTGTGGTACGGGCTCTGCTTGCATCTGTTGTGGGGAGCACATGAAGAATTTCAGTCGGGGCTATAGAAGGAAGGAAATACAGTCCTGTTCCCAGCCGGGATCACCGTGCACAGCGGCATGCGGAGCTGGTTGCCTGCTGGTTGGGCTGGCTCAGGAGCAGCAAGTACCAACAGGGCTGTGCTTGGCTTCAGTAACAACCACTGCAGCAGTGTTTGAAAAGGTTCTGACCTGGTTTTTGGAAGTGTTCACACAGGAGGTTTTAGTGATGGCGTTTGTCTTCCTCAACAGTTTGTATCTGAATCACCAAGCTGTCTCCTTAGGAAGCCTGCGTAGCATTTGTTTGCACCAAGTGCTGGTTGTGCCAGCAGAGGCAGGAGACAAAATTTCATTGAAAGACTTGTGCCTTGCCTTCTCCACAGAAATTCTGATGCAGTCCGTCTTTTCCTTCTTCTTCCTATTTTTTTTTTGTATGGAAAACTTGTTGACCTTGATACTGTTCTTTCCCTGATGTTTCAAGAGAGGCAAAAGCGAAATCCTGGGTTTCTCCTGAGTAGTAGAAAATGTGTCTTGGCTAGGAATACAGATCTACCCTTCTCTGGGTTTATTTTGAACAGGAATCAAATCATCCTGAGATCTTGCACAAAGTCATTGTTGAAAAATTCCCTTTTCCATGCATGTGAACAAGGTAACTGGTATGATTACAAGCCATTGGCAACAGCAGCTCTTACTGGCTGTGGCCGGTGTCATGCTGATGGTGAAGCAGTGAAAATTTTTCTAGTGTTTGTATGAATATTTTTCTCGTGTTCATTGGATGAATCTCTTTGGCAGTTTCCAATGTCATGAGTGTTTTTGGAGAGAAAAAGGTAACACCTGCCTTACTCTGAGTCTGTGGAATCTTGCACTTGAAGCATGAAATGAATGCATGCTAAATGCAGGGGGAGTAAATGAGAGCTGGCTGAAGTGTGTGTTGCTCCGCAGGAGCTCTGCTGGCACAGACGGGCAGCAGCTTGGCTCTCACTGCTGAATGAAGTTACAAAGGTACTGCTTGACAAGGGGATTGAGAGAGACTGTCTTAACAAGTCAGGCCAGCAAATAAAGCCTTTGCATTTCAAATAGGTGAAATACTAAGACTAATCTAAGGAAGGGATGGATCCATATCCAGAGCATCTTAATGGAGCCTTAGGTCCCGCCCTCTCAGTCGGGAGTTTCTTTTTCTGGCAGGCTGTGGGAACGGTTTGGGTGGGAACTGGATAAAATGTTTGGACTGAAGCTTTCCTGTCTCCCTCCCAGCCTGTGCCAACAGCACTGGCTCAGGTTGACCGTGAAAAGATTTACCAATGGATCAATGAGCTGTCCAGCCCTGAGACACGGGAGAACGCACTGCTGGAGCTGAGCAAGAAGCGCGAGTCTGTGCCTGACCTCGCCCCGATGCTGTGGCACTCGTTTGGCACGATCGCAGCACTCCTTCAGGTGGGTCAGGCTGTCCGTGTCTTTATTCTGTGGTACAGCATCAGCATGTTGCAGAGCTTGTGCATCCTTAAGGTGGATCTGGGAAGGAACTGGCGGGATCCCTTATTGCCATTGCTTGAGAGTATGATCTTTGTTGGATGATATGGTGAGGAGGGCAGATGAAGGTTTGAATGCCTTGCTGCGACTCCTTGTCAAATTGACTCTGACCCAGCTCTGCCCTTGCCTGGGCAGCATGGTGCTGCCATGTAACTTGAAAGTGATGCTTGGTGAAACCAGACTGTTATCTGCTGTCACTGCGCTTCCTTGCCAGGCAAGTGCTTTGGTATAGCTTTCTGATATTTTTCTCCTTTAACTTTCCACTCTGTTAATTTTTAGGAAATTGTAAATATTTATCCATCAATCAACCCTCCGACTTTGACAGCCCATCAGTCCAACAGAGTCTGCAATGCTTTAGCTCTACTACAGTGTGTTGCATCACACCCTGAAACGAGGTAAGTGTTTCCAAGTTGTGCAAGTTTTCTGAGGTGTTGTCTGACCTCAGCCTGTGTGTTTGACTTTAGAAGCACTTTAGCTGCTTTCTCCTTTTTTACTTAAGAGAAGCGAAACAGACGACAGAGCTGATAGATAGGCAGCTGCCTGCTGCTTTTACTTGTTTGCATCGATTATCAGGATGACAGCTTTAATGGTCCTAAATGCACTGCATTCCCTGGATCATCCTGAGATATTGCAAATTCCCAAAACATTGGGTTGTGGCAGCTTCTGGGAGGTCAGCCAGAGCTAAGGGTACCTTTGTGTTGAGTGCTATGTGCAAGGATCCTTGTTTTAATGAGCTTACAATTATTTAGACAAGCAGCTTGGTTAGAGCATGGTGTTAATAATGCCAAGGTTGTGGGTTCTATCCCCGTATGGGCCATTCACTTAAGAGCTGGACTCCATGATCCTTGTGGGTCTCTTCCAGCTCAGAATATTCTGTGAAATCAAAAAATAACTCCTTAAACTTCAGCTTACAGTTATTTAGACCAGCTGTTGAAAAGGTGGAATGAACAGGACTGTGCTTCCCAGGCAAGTGTGAGGCAAGGGAGCAATAGCAAAGCTGTTTTTGGAGTCCTCAGCGAGTGTCTGACTTAATGTTTTTTCAATCTGTGCCCAGCCCCTGTCAGTAGGGAAAAATATGATGTTGGTTCAGCCAAAATCAGTAGCTAAAACTCAGAAGGAAACTACCCAGAGGTCCGTAATCTCATGCTTCTATTACTGCTGAGCAGCAGCATGGCTGAAGTTGTTTTTGAGCTGCTGCAAAGCAGTGTTAAACAGCAACCCTCCATGAGATGATATCCGAAGAAATACGGTAGTTTTACATGACTCACCTTTACATTTGAAGTTTGAAAACTAAAAATGGAAGAAGTATTTTGGATGATTGTGCAAGAGAGCTTCCCTCTGTTAGCAGAGCAATCTTTCAGCATTCTACCTGCAGTCTCTATTTTTCACTACTGCCAGAAGGCAGTGTGAGGACTCTTGGGGAAAGGTGTTTTTGCACATTTAAACTCTGGTGATGCCTAAAGCTCAGCCAGTCTGTATTTCTGACAGAGGCTTTGCACAGGCAGTGTGGCTGACTGTTCTTGCCATTGGGAACCTGCAGGGTGAAATGCAGCAGTGAACGTACAAAACAGAAGGTCTGGGCGGCAGGAGGAGGTAATAAAAACAACAGGGTGTGCTCACTTCCTGGTCAGCTGAAGCAGGAACGCAGGTAACTGGCAGATCAGGTGTTAGGTTTTGTGCTGCTCCCCAGTGCAGGATTTGCTTCCTGCCTTTCCATCAGAGAATTAACTGTTACCCACTTTTGAGGAGCAGTAACAATGGGGTCCATCAGGAATAGTCTGAGGCTCTGTGTGGTAATGCTGGATTGTGTGCTCACTTTTTTTTCCTTGTTGGTTACATCGTATGTTCTCTCTTTCCTACAGATCAGCCTTTCTGGCAGCTCATATCCCTCTCTTCCTATACCCCTTCCTGCACACAGTCAGCAAGACCCGTCCATTTGAGTACCTGCGGCTCACGAGCCTTGGAGTCATTGGTGAGCAGCCAGACTAATGCTGGAGCACTGATCTCTTACTGAGTTAGAGCAGTTCATGCTGTGGGCGTAGAGACTTGCATGACCAAAGTCAGAGGTCTCTTGTTACTGGGATTTTCCAAGTCGTGTAGTAGTAAGAAGAGGAGCTGCTCCTTTTCCATTGTGGAGACAAGCTCCTCTTCCTTTTCACTTATAAAAAACCCACTGAAGTCTAAATGTGTTGCCAAAAGTATGTTTCTTTGAGTACAAGCACCTGCAGACTTGTTGTACCTTCACCCTCAGCCCTCCCAGCTAGACACTGGGATGGGTGGGTGCAGGCTGGGCTTTCTTTGGGTTTCTGTCATTGATTGACTTGGGTGTATTTTTCCTGTCTTTCCCTTATCCTGGTTTTTTTCTTTTTTCTTTCTTCTTCCTGCCCAAATAATTTTTCTCTCAATGCACAAACAGTCTTAAAATGTCTTAAAATGCATTTCTTCCTCCCAGAGGTTGCTGTGGGTGCTGTGATCCTCTTGTGTTTGTGTTCTGCTGAGGGAGAGTCAAGAGTGCATCCCCTTTCTGAAAAATAAACAACCCCCAAACCCAGCCTGATTACTTTTACCCTGCCAAAATGATTTCTTCCCCAGTCATGTGGTGCAACATGTTTAGGATGACAGTTGCTCTGCCTGCCATTCAGACTGAATGATTTCCAGGGAGAGCAGAGCACAGGCCCTCTTTGAAAGATGAGATTTTTTGAAACAGCTTATCATTTACTGATTTTGGGTTTTGTTTTTATTTCAAGGGGCCTTGGTGAAAACTGACGAGCAAGAAGTGATAAATTTCTTATTGACAACAGAAATTATCCCCCTGTGCTTACGCATTATGGAGTCTGGCAGTGAGCTCTCCAAAACGGTACCTTTTTTTTTGTTTTAATAAAGACACGTAGTTGTTCACCTCTGACTGACCAGGTAGTCAGTGCCCTGCAGAGTTGGCTTCTGTGCTGTTGCAAATGCTGGGAGACGTCTGGGTGGAGTTTTTACCTCCTTAAATAACAAGCAGACCAAGACCCGAGGCTGCCTGAGTGGCCTGGCAGTAGTTGGCATCTTATGCAACCTGCATCCAGTCATCTTGTACACTCTGCTTTGTGTCCATCTCTTTTCTTTAGCCAGAGATGTCAGGCATTGTGTACTGTCCTGCATTTTCTTTTGGCTTTTAACTATCACTGAGTAAAGCATTTGCTGCCTGCTGGAAGGCTTTTCAACTCTGGGGCTGACTTGAAAAGAGCACCACACAAAAGGTGTCCCTTTTCAGGGTAGATAAGTTGTTTATATGCTTTGTTTTCTGCTTTCTCCCCATTCTAGGTTGCTACGTTTATTCTCCAGAAAATCCTCCTGGATGACACAGGGCTGGCATATATCTGTCAGACTTATGAGCGGTTTTCCCATGTTGCCATGATACTGGTAAGATTATTTGTTTTTAAAGCATTTATGTCTAAAAAAGAAAAAATTATGCTGTAGCAGCCAGCTTCTTCAGCAGCTACTTTATGGCTATCTGGCTGGAGCACAGGATTAGGGAGGCAAATCGTTCCTGGGCTAATTACTTGTGGCACTGTAGCTCTGCTTCCATGTTTCCTTTGTATACTTCTGGTTTGCATGCCAAGAGAATACATATCAGTTGTGATATACTAAGTCCCTAAGACAAAACAGGTAAACCTCTCCAGAGAAGAAAAAAATTTTCCAGAGTTGTGGATGTTTCCAGTTGTTGGTGGGATGTGAATTGATTTAATTTTATGTAAGAATGATCACACAGTTCAGATCATGGATCTATGTCCCATTCCTGTCTCTCACAACATGTTTAAAGAGCAGGGCAGGTATATATGATACTTGTCCTCATAACAGTCTCACAGCTGCCAGCTACTTTCAGCTTTGGATTTCTGGGGCCACTTGTGGGGTTTCTGTGTAGTAACCCCCAGTGTTTATCCCATCCACCCCTTGAACCTATGGAAACTTTTTGCACCCACAGTGTCTTTGACCGAGGAGTTTTCACAGATTTCCTGTTTTCTGCCTGGAATGCCACCCTCATTTTTTTCCTTTCTGAATCTGGCTCCTACTAGCTGCTGCATATGCTCTAATTTTTGTGTTGGAATACAGAGAGAGCAAACAAGTTCTGTCCATTCCCTCATCCCTGTAAAGGACAAGTTTGGGTACTCAGAATTTGTTTATCCTAGGAGTAATAGCCCCAACTTGAGCTTTATCTTTGCGCTTGCCGAGGGGACTACAAATCTACCCTGGAATAGTTATTGCCATGCTTTTGTGTGCCTTTTTTTGCTTTTTAAAGGGTGGTCTCAGGAGAACAAAACACAGCAGTGAGTTAAGCACTTAGCAATGCTGGTTCTCTGACTAAATGTTAATATTTTCATTAGGGATATTTACTTGTCTGTTTTTGGAAATGTAGGGAAAACATTGCCTCCTATTCACCCACAGACAGCAAAATATGAAGGATTTTGAGCTGGTGTCCCTAATATCCAATGTGATGTGATTTTTGCATTCAAGAAGAAGATCGGCTTTGATGAAAGTACATCTCACTCGGGGGCAGAGTGAAGGATGCAATTAGAAACTCTGAGGTAGGGGAGGGAAGGAGACCATGCCATTCCCAGACATGAATTCTTCTTTGAACACAGAAGGATGTGGGTGTGTAAAGCTGTGTTAGCATGTGTAGTCCCACCATTGGGTGAAGCACTGGCAGGATCAATATTCCATAGTGAAAGAGAGGAAGGTGAAAATGTTCACAGACTTCTTCGTTGTCTGTTTCAAAAAATCAGGATAGTGTACTCCTGTCTAATGAGAGCGATGATTTACTTTCATGTCTGCTGATAACTGAGTAAGATGTCACACAAGTGTTCTATGCTTTTGAAAGAGCAAGTTAGTATTTTCCATCCAGGAGCTCTCTGAGGAACTTGTGGGTATTTATTTTGAAGAAATATTGCTATCCTGGGGAATTGCTAAGAACAGGAAGCTTGCAAAAGGGCAGATGAGGGGAACCTGCTAATTGCGAACTGCCAGGATATCCAAATACAGGTGAATTTGGCTAATGGGGAAAAATGGTTAGTGCTAGCCAATACAGTTTACAGGAGAAAACCGAACTTGTTGGGCAGATGTGATTGACTCCTAAATACAAGCCAGCAGTCTGTTAAATTCTTCAGAGCAGGTGTGTGAAGGCATCCACACTGCTTGCTCAGCTGGGCACGTTCAAAGGTGCAGCCATGTGCAAAGTCCTGCTTAGTGTGAGAAACAGAGACTGGGTCAGGAGGATCTGTCTGTGCGTTGCTTCCCTGGAACAGCTTCATGAGGGATATAGCAGAAAGAAAAAATACACTGCTTGGATGCATGCTAAGACTAGATAAGGATCTTGCTACGTGTGGTGTGGGTGAGCCCAGTCCTATGGCCTGGCTTTTCAGGGTATTGCTGTTGTCTTAAAAGGATGTTGAAGTGAAGGGAATGCATATGAGAACAGGAGGTGTTGCAGAGCTTGGGAACACACCTCATGGAGTCACTCAGCCTGAGGTTATCAAAGTGTTTGGCATGTGTCTGTCTTCCATGAGGGGGAAACCCCAGGTTCTCTTTAATCTCACAAAGAGTTGCTAAGCAGTCCTAGGAAGGTAAAAACCAAACAGAAATGAGATGAGCTTTCCCTGAGCTGCTGGGAGAACCCTTTCCAAGTCATGGCAAGCTGCTCTCCTCAAAGGCACGTTGGCAAGCAGCACCAGGCTCCGTGCAGGGGTATCCAGATAGAAGGTAATGGGCTGTGCTGCGTGGGAAGCCAGAGTGAATGATTTAATGATCTTTCCCGGTCTCTGCTGATTGCGAAGCTGTTCTTTTAAAGACTTTGACTGGTGGCACTGGCCTCTGTCAAACAGGGTAAAATGGTCCTGCAGCTCTCCAAGGAGCCATCGGCACGGCTGCTGAAACATGTCGTCCGCTGCTACCTTCGCCTTTCCGATAACCCCAGGTAAACATTTTAGGAGTTTGGGCAGGGGCTTCTCCTGTGCCCTTGGAAGCACAGTTCTTCAGTTCTTCTCCACAGTGCCCGCCTGGGGGGAATCAAGGTTCCTAGTCTGTCAGCCTTAGCTCAGTGTGGAAGATGGGTGGGGTTAGGAGCTTCGATTTTTTTTATTGCTAGTCACAGGAGCTTTTATGGTACATGGGAGAAACAGTGACTGCTGGGGGCTTGTGCAGATTCCAGCTGTGCAGGTTACTACTGCCTGAGCTCAAATGTAGCTTGAACAAGATACAAAGGAGGGCCTGAGGTGGAAGGTACACTATACTGTCCCTCTTCTGCATCAAACAGGCTGTTAGCAGTAGATGAAATTCAGCTGAGAGAATACAAACTGATCTCCTGCTGCCCAGTAGCTCTGCCCAAAGCTGCTGGGTGTGTGTTTGTTGCCTCAGCTTCTCCTGGCATCGCATCACTTTGCTGCTGTGTGTCGGGGTGCAGGGGCTGCTCAGCAGGGTTTAGTGTGAGGGGTGGGAGCTGTGCTGGCTGGCTGAGTGCCACCTGCTGTGGTGCTGCTGCTCAGTGCTTTCCTTGGCTGGCTCTGCCAGGGAGACCTCCGGGCAAAGGAATGCTGTGTCCCCAGTGGGGTTTGCTCCCCTCTTGCCCCTGTGAGTTTATTTGTTGGGCCCCGTTACTTGTCTCTTGATGTAGGGCACGTGAAGCTCTCAGGCAGTGCCTTCCTGACCAGCTGAAGGACACCACCTTCGCCCAGGTCCTGAAGGATGACACCACCACAAAACGCTGGCTGGCTCAGCTCGTCAAGAACCTGCAAGAGGGTCAAGTCACTGACCCACGGGGCATCCCTCTTCCTCCGCAATGACTGCTGGGGGAGGTGGGGCACTGGGGAAGAAACAGCTCAGGTTTACAAAGAACCAGGAACAGGTGACCTCTTCTGCAACAAACTGGGCACGCCAGCTGGCTGCCGGCCTGTCGGACCATCCCACCCAGCCAAAGGGCTGCTCTGTAGCAGTGCAGCAAGCCTCCGGGGATCCCAACACCAGCAAATGCTGATACTACAGCTTCAAAAAAAATCAATAAAAACAATCTGTATAGATCCCAGTTTCTCCGGGAGGCTTGGGTGGCATCTCTTCCCCCACCTCCAGTCAGGGGGTGATGCAGATGTCCGCTCTTCCAGCAAGCTCAGCCTCTGCCCAAGTGGTGTGCAACACCAGGTGTGCGCGCCACGTCCCCCCAGTTCCTTGTCACTTCTTGTTTACATGTCTGTTTAGATGAATGAACTGAATAAAAGCTGATCCAGTTGTTTTATCCCCTCCTAATACTGCTTCTCAGCTGCAGGTAGCCCAGGGACAGCTTTTTTCCCTGCCAGCGCATCCTTGCTCCTGGCTCTGCATCCAGCTGGCACAATGAGCTTCTCTCCTTTCCTTTGGTGCGGAGGAAGTGGCTGGAGCCAGGCCACTGCAGTGCTTGTCCCAAGAGGAGGGGTGAATTACTTGCAATGAACCCATGCGTCATAAGCTTGCTTCCCAGGGCTCTGGGGAAGGAGAAGACAGCAGGATTGTGGCTCTTGTGCTGTAAATAGTGCGCTCCCGCAGCTGACCAGCAGCCAGAGGCTGATGTGTGCTGGCCTCTCATCTAGACCTGGGAAGGCTGCTGGCTGGCTTATCCCGTGGAGCTCAGTGTGAGGGCACCTGCCTTGAGGTGGTGGGCAGGCCACCGACTGATCCCCTACTGCCTGCAGGCTCCAGGTATGCTGCCTTGTGCACCCGCTGCCCACCAAGTGCCCCTCAGTCCTGTCCCCTCCCCCCTCCTCCCGCTCCGCTCTGCCAGCCGGGTGCATCCATTTCAGCTTTGAAACCTGCCTTGGCATCTGCCATGGCCCCACTGCAATTAAACTGGACCAGCAGCCACTTACCTGCCTCCCCTGTGCCGAGGGGCTAACGCGGCCGCAGTGGGCTCTCGGAAGCTGTGAAGGAGCTCCCAGGCTCTGCGGCAGCAGAGCCTGTTCTTGGCTGCAGGCAAGTCTGGGCAGCTACTTAATTTCTCCCCCCTCTTTGAGCAGCCCATTTTGCTGATCATCTGCAGTGTCGTGCCAACAGTGTCTTAAATCCCACTATTTCCCCTCCCTCCCCTCAGCCTTGCATAACAAGGGCAGAGCACAGCCTCTTCCTTGCCCTCGGGTTCTTGTTTTATAACCATTGCCTTTTCCCTCCTTTTCACCCTGACCTTGCCAGGGTGTGAAAATGCTTCTGTTTGGTTGATTGTTTGTTTTTTTTTAAATTCGGATTAATAAATAATAAAACCCCAGCCAGCACAGATTGCTCCTGGTCTGGTCTCTCGGGGGGGTTGGGGGCAAGCAGAGCGGCGAGGTGGGGGCTTATTGCAGGTGGGAGGAAGGGAGGGATTTGCCGTACTGGGGATGTGAGCTGGGAAGAGTGACCTTTCCCAGTGGGAGCTGGCTACCACCTCTGTGGCGCCGCATCTCTTCTGGGGCAGGTAGTGTGAAGGGGATGCTGCTCCGTTTTGCTTTGCAGGAAGGCAGCGAGCCTGCCAGGGAGAGCACTCGCTGCCTCCCCGCAGCGTTTTTGCAAGCGCTGCCGCGCTCCCCCGGCGTCCAGGTCTGCTAGAGCATCGCCCACCCGAAAGTTTAGTCCCTGCCCCGCACCCCTTGCCCCCGCTCGGCCTGCTCTAAGGCTGCCCCAGCTTGGATCCCCATGGGAGTTCTGCCCCAGGATGCTCAAACTGTGCCCTGGTTTTTGGGTCCCGCACCGCTCCCAGCTGAAGGGTTCCGTGAGCGCCCGTGGACCACCGCGTCCTGGAAAGGACAGGGACACAGTGAGGACACTCTGTGGATGGGGAGATTGGGCTGTGCTGGGTGCAAGCGGGTCTGGGGACAGACAGGCTCAACCGGAGGATGGGAATGGGGGCTCGACCCCAAACGAGGGGA
>VZTD01002597.1:3258507-3343391 GCA_013397725.1 Rhagologus leucostigma
AGCCCCGGCTCCGTGCGGCCGCCGGCGGTGGAGCACCGGCGGAGCGGAGCGGCAACGGAGCGGAGCGGCAACGGAGAGCGGGTAAGGGGCTGGGTGTCCGGTCCTCCGCGGGCAGCCGGGCGTCCTGCGCAGGAGAGGGGGCGGCGGCGGCGGGGACGGGGCTGCGACCCCCAGGCTCTGGGATCCCNCAACCCTGCCGGCCCCTCCACCGCCTTCTTTACCCGCCACCCCCTCCGCCTCGGGAGTGGCGTGACCTTAATCCGAGGCGACCTTGAGAGGCAGCGGCTGCGGGGCGTGCGGGGGCCGGNGATCCCCTGTCTCGGGCTGCGCTGCTTCGGAGCGGCTGCACGGTTGGGGTGGCGCGGGGCAGGAGGAGAAGTGCCGGCGATTTTGTCTTCTTTGCCATAAGGTGTGATTTGTCCCCTGAGCCCCAGATCCCTTGGGGTTTGCCGCCCCATCCCGGAGCCCCTTGTCTGTTCCCCGCCTCTCCTCCAAGCCGTTCTGCCCTCGTCAGCTGCCGGCTGAGCAGAGCCCTGGGACACGGGCAGTTTGTAAGCACACCGGGACAGCAAGGTGTCTGAAAGGGGTGGGGGGGTCATCTCTCCCTGATCTGGCACGGTCACCCGTAAGGTGGCATTTTATTCTGCCGGGGGACTGCGCACCGGAACGGCTGGGGACCGCTCACACTCGCTGGCCCTCCAGCTCTGCTGGGGCCTGTCACCACCAGGAGAAATGCTGGGATGGCTCAGAGTGTGCTGGGGTAGCTGGGGCTGTTCCTGGCAGCAGGCAGTTGCCCTGCGGGAAACTCTCGGATTGGGTTTCTCCACACCCTGGCTCTCATCCCGCTTGGCTCAACACTGTAACTCAGACTGGGGCAAGGGGGCCTGCTTGGGGCCAGGCTGCGACGGGCTTGTGGCATCTCTCACACAACAAGAGAGAGCAGAACAGATGTGTTCTTGCATCCACATGTCCTTCCTTGTGCTTCCTTGTGCTTTCTTGGGCTGGAAGGGATCATCCCTTCTTTGCTGCATTTGTGGGGAAGGCACTGCTCCATGGTTGGGACTGGGCATGCTTGGGCCCTGCTGGGAGCCTGGAAGAGCTGGCACTGGGGGAGAAGTTTAGCTCCAAACTCTCTGCGTGGTTATGGGCCCAAGGGCTGCAGGCTGCTCCCCTGCACACTGCCACCTCGTACACATGCATGGCAGGCTGCCAAGAGGACAGAACTGTTGGTGGCACTGAGCCCATCTCTGTCCCAGTCCAGTATGTCTCTGCTTCTCCAGCCCTGGTGCCTCTTCCTCCACGCCAGCTTCCCTAAGACATGCTCATCTCCCTCATCTGCTGTGGCACAGGGGCTGCAGGGCAGGTGAGCACCTGGAGCTATGGCCCTGTGAAGTGGCTGTGCCAAGGCTGGGTGCTGCTGGAAAGCAGGAGGGTGCAGGCGCATGGGTGACTGGGGTTGTCCCCCCTGGTTCTCTGAGGGCCATGGGGTGCAGGGGCTGAGAGTGCGCTGCGGGGGGTTGATGGGGGGCACTCCTGGAGCTGTGCTAGCCAGCACCAGGGCACTGACTCTGCAGGGCGCAAGAGGAGCGCAGGGCTACCCCCGATTTTTGAGTGCGGGCATTCCAAGACCTGGGCCAGTGGGTCAGTGCCCTGTGGGTTGGATGTGGGGGGGTACAGGCACTGCAGCAAGTCCTTGCAGTCTGAGCCTTGCAAGAAGGACCAATGTTGGGAAGGCACAGCCCCAGCACTGGGCACTACTGGGAAGCATTTGGGATGGCACCCCAGCTACTCCGTGTCTCCAGCAACCTGTGAGGTCCCCAAGAGTGGACAGGTGGTTCCTATGTGGCCTGGGGACAGCCAAACAGCCACCCCCACGACTTCCCCCACGACTAGGATGTCTCCCAAGAGCAGAGCCACAGCCCTGGCCAGTGCTGTTCTGCTCTGGTGAGCCACACTGAGCAGGGGATGGCTGCTGTCTGGCCCAAGAGCCCACAAGGGTCTGGCAGTCAGGCTTGGCAGCTGCCTGCACACTGACAGCACCGGCTATTCCCAGCCCTGCATCACCAGTGCCTCTGCTGAGTCAGGGGCCTAGGGCACGGCTGCCACCCCTGCACCATGCCACAGAGCCCTTTGCTCCCAGGGACCCTGGGTCCCCTCCTGCACCCAAATCCCAGCCCACCAGCTGCGGCATCTGCTCCGCGAAGGCCCAGCACCTGGGTGACAGGCACATCCAGTGATTTGTCAGCATAATTAAAGTCTCAACAGCCTAATCAAGGTCTCATTGTCCAGTAGTATTTATAGTCCCACTCACTGCAGCGTGCTCCCTGTACAGCTGTGGGTGCAGACACTGCCTGAGGTGCTGGTATTCCCTGGGGAGAAGAAGCTGTGGGAGCTGAGGGTCATTGCTCTGCATCCCCTTCCTTGCTATCACAGCTGTGCCTCTCCCTTACTTTCAAATTTGCTGGTTGGGGTCGTTTCCTAGGTGGTGGAGGCTCTTCCTCGGCACTGCCAGAGCAGTTTTTTGTGGTTTCGGGGGCTGCTTCTTACCTGGGAGCAGCAACCTGGGAGCAGCAGGGCTTTGCTGGTACCCACTGGGCTGTGGGGCGTCAGCGCTGGCAAGTTTTTCTGTTTTCCACCAACACCTTTTGAGCTCCGGCTTCCCGGTAGCACAGATTAATATTTCATGAGTATGGCGGTGTGAACTCGACACTTAAGGAATGCAATGACCCAGCGGGAGACAGACACAGATGCACTCAGATGCAGGCAGGGCCACACACCTCGCACACACGTGGGTATAGCTGGAGCCCACTCGATGGGACCTGGGCACAGCATGAGGGTCCGACCTTGCTTCCCCCAGCCACCCTCTCTCTTCCCTCCCCAGCAGCTGCCAGCGTGGAGAAGGCAGAGCTATGGCATCGCTGCTGTGCAACGCCCGTGAGTGCCCCAGAGGAGGATGGGTGCAGGGCAGGGCATTGGGCCATCTGGATTTATGCCAAGGCAAATCTGGCTTCTGGGTTGAGCTCACCTTGCTGCACTCAGAAGCATACCTACCCCACCATGGCCATTGGGATTTGGGCTTGGAAGCGCCAAGGGTGGATGGGAAGGGTTTATGGGGAATTACCTTGAGCACCTGTTGTGGTGAAGGGAGTTTGTTTCTGGTTCGTCTCTCCTCCCTCACGGATTGAGGAACCATGTGGGATCCCAGAGGTGAGAAAAAGCAAAGTACCAGGGCGCAGCGCCTGGATACCCCCACCCTCAGTGATGCAGCCCGTGCTGCCCCCAGGCATCCAGCTCACAGAGACGCTGGAGCAGATGCAGCAGGGGACCCTGATGCGCAAAGTCAAGTCCAAGAGCTGGAAGAAGCAGCGTTACTTCAAGCTGCAGGAAGACTGCATGACCATCTGGTACCAGTCCAAGAGGACAGGCAAAACTGAGTCTGCCTGTGAGTACCAGCTGCTCTGTGTTGGCCATGAGGCCGTCAGTAGGTTTCAGAGGGAACAGGGATGTGAAGGTATGGAGATTCTTGGGCCATGCTTGCTAAGGGTGCTGGGGCATTGAAGAAAGGCGCTGCATGTGTGATCTCTTCTCACCCACACCTCTCCGTGAAACATCCTGCCCCCAGCAGGACCCATGGGTCAAAAGGGCTGAGTAGAAATTGCAGCTGATAAAAATGGAGACTCTGGAATGCCAGCGCAGGAGTAAGCAGACAGAGGGGCAGATGGATGACTGGCTAACTTGATAGCTCAATGGTTAATGGATAGATGACTAGCTCAGTGGGTGGATGGATGGATGGATGGAAGGAGTGGAAGAAGGGATGACTGGAAGGATAGATGTCTGTGGGCGGTGCCCCTTGCCCTGTGGTCCTTGTCCCCTACAGACAGGCCTCCCCTCCCTCTGCCCCAGTCTCCATCAGTGATGTGGAGACGGTGCGGGAAGGGCACCAGTCAGAGGTGCTGCAGAGTGTGGCCGAGGAGTTCCCCCCTGAGCGCTGCTTCACCATTGTCTTCTACGGCCGTCGCGGCAACCTGGACCTCATTGCTGGCTCGGCGGAGGAGGCACAGTGCTGGGTCCAGGGCCTGCGTCAGCTCATTGAGGTGGCCACCACCATGGACCAAAGGGAGAAGATAGACCAATATCCTTCCTGAGAGCATCACTCTGCCCCCCCACACCCACTGCTGATCATCCCCCAGGCTCTGCATCTTCAGCCTTGCCCCAGCATGTGTGTAGCTATTCTGGGTCTCACCATCTGCATCGGTGCAGGGCACAGGAAAAGGAAAAGAAGCCCTCTGATGCTCCCCAGTCCCATTTCTCATAGCCAAGGTCCTTTCCCTTAACATTTGCCCTGGTTTCCTGCACATGGATTCGTGACTGGTTCCAGAAAGCTGACAAGAATAAGGATGGGCGCATGAACTTCAAGGAGGTGCAGCGTCTCCTGAAGATGATGAACGTGGACATGAACGAGGATCATGCCCTGCGGCTCTTCCAGGTAAGCACTGCACCCGAGAGGCAGGAGGGGCTGGAGAGAGACTGGAAGGGCTGGAACAAGCTGTACAACACCTCCTTGCAAAAGGATCCGGTCACTTTCTTCCATGCATCCATGCATCCATGCATCCGTGCATCCATCCATCCATCCATCCATGCATCCATGCATCCACCCATCCACCCACACATCCATCCACCTGTTTACCCAAACAAACACACATTTGTTCCTTTATTTGTTAAATTAACTACCCAAGGCAGCTCTTCCTTCCTCCCATTCGTTTGTCCATCCAGCTGCTTATCTGTCTACCAAGCTAACGGGCCATCTGTTTTTTTATCCCTCCCTTCCTCCCATCCATCCATCCATCCATCCATCCATCCATCCATCCATCCATCCATCCATCAGTCCACCCAACCAGCCCTCCATCTGCCCATTCATCCATTCCCACACTGATCAATGCCTGCCACTGCCACTGGCTTGGGGTCTCTGTTTGGGGTGGGAGAATTCCCCCACAGCACCTTCAGTGGCCAAACACCCCGTTTTGCCCCATCTGGGTGCTGAGGGAGCTCCCTTGCAGGATGCCGACAAGTCAGAGTCGGGGACACTGGAAGGCGAGGAATTTGTACTCTTCTACAAGGCTCTCACACAGCGTGAGGAAGTGCTGAGCCTCTTCCAGGAATTCTCTGAGGATGGAAAGAAGCTGACACTGCTGGAGCTGGTGGATTTCCTGCGGCAGGAGCAGCTGGAGGATGAGGGCACAGAGGAGCTGGCCATGGAGCTCATTGACAAGTATGAACCATCGGAGACAGGTGAGAGCTGGCTCAGACATCAGCTGTGCTCTGCATGGGGGCAAGGAGGGATCACAGACTCACAGTCCCATGGCAGGAGCATTCCCAGCCCCATCCTGCTGTGAGTGGGCACAAGAAGAAGATTTGCCAAGGTGTGATCTGGGTGCAGTTCCCCTTTATTTGGTCCGTTCCTGGACCATTTTGGTGTAGAAGGTTGACCAGCCATGGGTGTGCAAGCTCCAGCTTTGGGGTCCACTGCCCACCTTTCCCTGCGGCATCTTTCTGTGCCGCAGACTCCGGCAGCACCTGTGCCCATCAGTTTGGGGATTCCAGGAGCCACCAGCAGCCCTGTTTGCCCCCATTCTGCCTCTTCCATGTTCCTGGCTGTTGCTGAGCCTCCCCCTGTGCCTGCAGCCCGGGCTCGCCATGTGCTGAGTGCTGATGGGTTCCTCATGTACCTCTGCTCCCCGGAGGGCTCCATCTTCAACCCCCAGCACCGGGCGCTGTGGCAGGACATGAGCCAGCCACTCTGCCACTACTTCATCTCCTCCTCCCACAACACTTACCTGATAGAGGATCAGATCCGGGGCCAGAGCAGCATCGAGGGCTACATCAGGTAAAGGGACTGCTCCTTTCCAGCTGCCCTCCAATACCCTCCCACCCGTGTCATGTCCTGAGCAGCTCCATAGGGTGAACCCCAGAAGCTCCTTTGCTCCTCTGTTGTCCAGCACTGCTCTGGCCATGCCCTGCATGCAGCAGCATCCCCACCCTTAGTGGGTGTCCCCTGGTCCCTTGGGGTGACACCCACGGGCAGAGGGGAGGGCAGCGAGCTGGTGCCCTGGCTGAGTGCAGGGTTCCAGGGGTGACAACCCACCCCCAGGGCTCTGAAACGGGGCTGCCGGTGCCTGGAGGTGGATTGCTGGGACGGGCCGAATGGGGAGCCCATGGTGTACCACGGCCACACCTTCACCTCCAAGATCCTCTTCCGGGAGGTGGTGAGCACCCTGGGGAAGTACGCCTTCAAGGTAAGGCACCCTTCCCCAGGTGCTGGTGGTCGTGGGTGGTCCTCGGTGGGTGAGGATACGTGGTAGTGGTGGGTCCCTGGAGGGGGAGTGGTGCTGAGGCTCACACACCTGGTGATGCAGCAGGACTGGTCACACTGAGGGAGAGGAGGGTGGCTGTGTCACTTCCTAGGGGACAGCACTGGGGGTCTGACCTACAGCCTGCACTGTGCTGTGCCAGGGGGTGGGGGCTCACACAGACATGGTCTGTTGGGGGTGCGGGGTGAGATGGGATGTGGGGGATACTGGGGGATCGGAGGGGTATGAAGGTCTCAGGGGAGGAACAGACACAGGGGGCTCCATCCTGGCACTGATCATGCCTGGATGAAGCCCTTGTGAGAGCTCACCAGCCCCACCAAGGCTGGTCTCCAGCTGTGCATGTTGCTCCTCAGACCTCAGACTACCCGGTGATCCTGTCCCTGGAGAACCACTGCAGCATGGAGCAGCAGGAGGTCCTGGCCCAGCAGCTCAAGGACATCCTGGGGGAACAGCTCCTCACCACTACCATTGATGGGCACGTCCCCACCCAGCTCCCATCCCCAGAGGTAGGGACAGAGCGCAGCTGTGCAGGGCATCTCTGTCCTGCTTGAGAGTGGGGTAAGGAGGTGGATCTGCTGTTCAGAGAATAGGCCAACCTGTTCCAGCACTGTCCTGCTCCACTGGAGCATTTGAGGACCCTGGGGATGAGTGTCCTCATGTTCACAGAGGTGCCAAGGCTGTCCCCAGGGCTGTCTCCCCAAGCCCTGCAGAATCAGAGAGCAGGGCAAAACCCTCCTACCCCATCCCCTCCTGAGTGCTGAAGGGAGCTGGTTGTGCTGGCTTCCAGCAGTGCAGGATCCCAGGGGACACGGCCCATGGAGGCGCTGGGTAGCCCAAGGTGCTTCTCTATCCCCAACCCCACAGGAGCTGAAGCACAAGATCTTGCTGAAGGGCAAGAAGATTGGGCGGCTGGAGGACACCTTGGATGGGCCAGGGGATGAGGCGCCCGATGTGTCTGATGATGACAATGGGGCAGAGGCAGAGGAGGAGAGGCGGAGGGCAAAGGTAAGTGGCCTAGGCTGGGGACCAGCTGGGAGTGCTGAGCCCCTGGACACAGCTATGAGCTGTGGTGACATCCTTCTGCATAGAGGAGAGACAGAGACTGCAGAGACATCACCAGGCAGGGAGGACAGTCCTTCCTGCCCCTGGCCATGCCAGCCCCCTCTTTGTTGTGGTGGCAACATATTGGAGGTCCCCTGCTTGCTCTGTTCCCGGCAGGAAGGCTGCTCATAGTAGGGATGCTGCCACCCACCAGCACACCTCTGGCTGCTCGTCTGCCCTGGCTCTACAGCCCCTGGCCTGGGTGAGTGCTGCTGGGTGGTGCTCCCATCAGGAGAGACCCAACATGGCTCTGCCTTGCAGAAGGACAAGGAGAGCCTGGCACAAGCATTGTCCGACTGTGTCATCTACTGCAAGAATGTGCCCTTCCGGGGCTTCCAGGAGGCCCGCAGCCATTCCCGGCCCTCTGAGATCTCCTCCCTTTCTGAAGCCAAGGCCAGGAAGCTCATCCGGGATGAAGGTGAGATGAAGGGGGCAGTGGCACTGGGTGACTGGGACAGAGTAGAGAGGGCCGATGGCTTCCTCATGGGTAGCGCCGAAGCCTCCAGACAATGGGGTTCCCTCCCTGTCTGGGGGAAACAGGGTCCAGTGGGGCTGTACTGTGGGGTTTGGCTCTGGTAGGTGATGAGGTTATTGGCTTAGGAAACAAGGCAGGACACCTGGATTCCTGAGCAGGGAGAGGGATGAGAATTGGTGGGTGGATGGATGGATGGGTGGATGGATGGATGGATGGATGGATGGATGGATGGATGGATGGATGGGCAGTATATATGGGTGGCTGTGCAGGCCAGAGAATGACCCCACAAGTGGCCCTCATGCTCTGTCCCTAGGAAATGAGTTTGTTCGCCACAATGCCTGGCAACTGACACGCGTCTACCCCAGCGGGATGCGGACTGACTCCTCCAACTACAGCCCCCAGGAGATGTGGAACGTGGGGTGCCAGATCGGTACGGCCGGGGTGCAGCAGGGCTGTGGGCTGTGCCAAATGCCACCATCAGCACCTGTGTTAATGCCAGCTACAACCCCGTCTGGAGCCAGGTCAGGTTGCCGGCTCTTGCGCTGCCCTGGGGGTGTCCAGGCATTAGTGCCTTACTCCTTTATGCAACCTCACACCTCTCTGGGTATGGGGACAGGCTGGTTTTCAGCTCAAAGCAGGGCATGGTGTCTCCAAGCTGTTCTGAACCCTTTTCCCTGCCACGTCCCTCCAGTGGCCTTGAACTTCCAGACAGCTGGCACGGAGATGGACCTGTGTGACGGGCTCTTCAGCCAGAACGGCTGCTGTGGCTACGTACTCAAACCACCCTTCATGAGGGACAAGGAGACTCTCTTCAACCCTAGTGACCCCAGCAGCCGGGAAGGCCCCGGCCCCATCACCCTGACAATCCAGGTACAGGGTTGTGGAGAGACCCTGGGGAAGCCATGACAGTGTCCTGGGGCTCTGTTGGTCCCAGACAGATGGGGACACTGTAGGACAGTGTGCTGGAGCCAAGTAGCCTCACAGCAGATAGATGTGGCTGCTCCCCAGCTCAGGGGGTTCATTCCCTTCCTGCAGGTAATCAGTGGGCAGCAGCTGCCCAAAGTGGCCAACAGCAAGGAGGGAGCCATCATTGACCCACTGGTGCGTGTGGAGATCTACGGGGTCCCCGCAGACCAGGCGCACCAGGAGACCAAGTACATCGAGAACAACGGTGAGACCCACAGCGGTACCAGGGACCCTGCTGTGCCCAGGCACAGTCCCTGCTGTCCTTCACTCTCTCAGCACCTGCTCTCTCTTCCCAGGCTTTAACCCCCGCTGGGACGAGACACTGCAGTTTCAGCTCCACGTGCCAGAGCTGGCCCTCATCCGCTTCGTGGTGGAGGATTATGACAAGACTTCCAGGAATGATTTCGTGGGTCAGTTCACCCTAGCCTTTGCCAACATCA
This sequence comes from Rhagologus leucostigma, assembly GCA_013397725.1. Lineage (NCBI taxonomy): Eukaryota > Metazoa > Chordata > Aves > Passeriformes > Rhagologus > Rhagologus leucostigma. The sequence goes on from VZTD01002597.1 coordinate 3,267,858, forward strand.
AACCCGGTGAGTGGCTGCTGCCCAGTGGTTTTGGGGGCCCAGGACAGCCCCACAAGCCATGTCTGGGGCTCAGCTGGGTACTAGAGAGGAGAGCGGGACTCCAGTTAGCCAGAACTTTGCTGTCCTTCCTGCAGGATATCGCCACATCCATCTCCTCTCAAAGGATGGCACCAGCATCCCACCCTCTTCGCTCTTTGTCCATATCCGCATCACTGAGCCACCTGGCCCTGAGCAGGACTGAGCTCATGGGGTGAGCAGCACCCGGATGGAAGCCATAGAGCCAGCTCTGAGCAGCTGGGGCCACAGAGCCAACCACCTTGCCCTCTTGTTGAGCTGTTTCTGTCATCCTTGTGTCATTGTTGCTGCTGTGACTCCCTTTGCAGTAGCCTCTGAGGGCTGGGAAAAAGCATTGACCTCCACTTTGCAGGTTCAGGATGCTGCTGCCCATGCATGAGTGTGTGGTCTATGCCAGTGCAGCTCCCTGCCCTGGCCCACAGTCACAGCTTGACTGTGGGGAGGAGGAGAGATTGTGTGTGGCCCAGCTCTGCTGCAGGGGCTGGTCCCCTCCCAGCCAGGGGAGCAAGGCTGGAGCCGAGCAAACCCCAGGGCTGAGCACAGCTGGGAGTGGAGTTGGTCCTCACTGCCCCCTAACCTTGCAGAGCCCCATCACATCCCTTGGCCCCTACAGCCCCAAATTAACTCCTGTCCCAGCCTTTCTCTGTAAGCAACCTAATAAATTGTTCAGTGACAAACAGGCTCAAGTCTGGGTGCAGCGGTGCTGGGGAGAGATGGGGAGCTGAGTTTGGGTTTGTGCTCTTTCTCTGTGGGCACCTGGCCCACTGTTCACACAGGGGTTCCAAGCAGCCCAAAGAAATGGTATTAAAAGGAACTGAGCAATTTCTTTTATACAGTTGCGTATTTTACAACCCGTATACATGTATGCCTGTACACACACATACATCTCTGCAGCAGGCCTGTGCCACCAGCACCTTAAAGCAGTTGGGATTCAGCCTCACTGTGGTGTGCCATCCTTCTCTGCAGGGCACCCTCCTTCTTGCTCCATCCTCGGGGGCCCCTTGGCCTGGCTCTCCCTCTGCACGGTGTGAAGGTGGACGGTGTGCGTGCTGGGGTCCTTTCCCACCCCCTGGCTAGGGTCGACAGCCCCATGCTCAGGGTGATGCCGCTGGATGTGTTTGATGACCTGGAACTTCTGCTTGGCCTTGTAGGGGCAGTAGCGGCAGAAGAAGGGGTGTTCATTGGTGTGCGTCAGGTAGTGGTGGCGCAGGCCGGCTGCCCAGCGGAAAGCCCGCCCGCAGGCGTTGCACACATAGGGCTTCTCCTCGCTGTGCTTCTTCAGGTGAGTCTTGAGGAGAAAGCGGGTCTTGAAGGCCTTTCCACACTGCTCACAGATGAAGGAACGGGCCTCCTGGTGCCGCGTCTCCTTGTGCACCCGCAGGGCGTCCGCGCGGTTGGTGCAGTACTCGCACTCATCGCAGCGGTATGGCTTCAGGCCTGTGGCGACACAGAAGGGGATGGCACCAGGATGGGGGCACAGTGCTCTCCAGTCCACGGCTCTCACCATCCCTATAACAGAGCATCAGTCCCCAGGGACCTTCCCCCACATCTCATTTTGTTAGCAGGCACACCAAGATGCCCATTTCCAAGGCATCAAACAGTGCCTGGGCTCTGTGCCACCCAAACTTCCCTCCCACCTGAGAGCACCGCCCTCACCCCATTAGCACAGGATAATGTGCTGCTCCCTAAATGTCCTCCTCCATCTCCAGCTGGGCCACTTGCAGAAAAAGAAGCATGGAGCAGCCCCAGCACCCTCCCTGGGGCTTGACAGCCTGTCCTCAGTGGGCAGCACTCACCTGTGTGCTTTGTCATGTGGTACTTGAGCTGGTTCACCCACTTGCATTTGTAGCCGCAGTCAGGGCAGAGGTATTTCCGCTCCTCCTTGTGGATCCGCATGTGATACTGGGCAGGAGGATAGGATCAGGATGAGACCATGTCCCCTGCCCTGGGGATGTGCAGGGCTCTGGGGTGGCAGTGAGAGGCTCAAAGACAGCTCTGACATCTCCAGCTGCATGGGACAAGGAGAGCTGTGTGCTTGCTTGGCAGGCTATGGGCAAGGGGGATCCACAGCAGGGTCAGGATGAGATGCCTGTACTGCTGAGCTGCTCTGTCCCAGCCTGTGGATGGCACAGGCTTTGTTCCCCAGTTTGGTATGTAAGGCAGAGTCAGGTTAAAAACCCAGCCCAACAGAGCTGAGCACATTGCACAGCCTCACCCAGGTGGCCCCAGGGAGCTCCAGCTCAGCATGGCCATTAAAAAAGTCAATACTTCTTTTAGCAAAACCAGACTATTTTTCCCTCCATTACCCTATGCCTCCATCACCCACGCATTTTCTTTTCCAGGGAAAGCCCTTTACCACACATCAGGATGCTAATTACCTACAGCAATGAGGGCAGGGTCATGCTCTGCTTGCAAGAAAGCTGGAGGTTTCCCTGCACTGTGTCTAACTGGCACCACAGAGCATGCTGAAGCCAGCAAGCAGCCAAACTTGGCTGTGAATGGTGCGAGGCTGCACCCAGAGAAAGCCAGAGATGTCAGCAGGAAAAGAAGTGAACTTAAGACTGCTGCCCACCTTCTTGCTTTGTTAAAAGTCTGCCTTGCCCTTAAGCTGCAACAGCAGAGAAGAAATGTATTGTACCGACATGACTTTTATCTGCTTGCCTCCTATTTCTGTTTAGTATGAGCCACTGAACACAGAGGATAAAACCTTCCCTTGGGAACTTCTTCTCCAAAGCCCTGTGGCTGGATGCCCCTCAAGCCATGTACATGCAGCAGGACACATTCTCAAGCAGAGCTCTTACCTTGAGACGTGAGGGGTCAGCGCAAGCATATTTACAGAGGTGGCACTTGTAGGGCTTCTCGCCAGTGTGGATGCGGATGTGCCACGTTATCTTTTGCCTGTTCTTGGTGGTGTACTCACAGTCCGAGCACTTGTACACGCGCGTGCCCCCATGGCCCTTCATGTGCTGGTCAAACACAAGCTGGTGCCGGCAGGCAAAGTCGCAGAAGGGGCAGTGCAGGGGTTTGTCCTGGGGGGCAGCCGGCTCATGGCTCTCCATGTAATGCTGCACCAGCTGCTGCCGCTCCTTGGCCGCAAAGCTGCACAGCTCACAGCGGTGGCTGAAATGCTGCGTCTTGTGCTCCTCCAGTGCCTCTCGGGTGGCGAAGGTCTCCTTGCACGTGCTGCACTCCAGGTGCGGGTGCTGCTTCTGCACGTGGCACTTGAGCGTGGCCTCACTGTGACACATGAAGTCGCAGCGTGGGCAGCTGTAGGAAACCTTCTCCTCGTGCCGCCGCAGGACATGCTGCTTGAGGGCCGTCTCAGAACTGAAGCGAGCCTCACAGCGCGAGCAGCCGAAGTTGAGCTCGCCATGGTGGCAGCTGTTAACGTGGCGGGTGATGTCATTCTGCAGGTAGCTGCTGTAGTCACAGAGCGGGCAGAAGTGGGTGGGTGTCTTCTCATGCACCCGCAGGCGGTGGATGCGCAGCTTGGAGTTGGTGCCGAAGGTCTGGCTGCAGATGCCGCAGGAGATGCGCCCCACGCCGGTGTGCAGGGACTGGTGGGCCTCCAGGCGGTAGCGTCGCGTGGTGCTGAACTCGCAGTAGCGGCACTTGTGCGGCTTCACCCCCTCGTGCTTGATGCGGACGTGCTGCCGCAGGCACCGGGCCTGCTTGCAGGTGAACTCGCACTGGCGGCACTGCAGCTGTGGCCGCTTGCTGTAATGCTTGCGGTGCAGCCTGCGGTGAAGCCGCAGGGCTTTGGCCACCTTGGAGGTGAAGGGGCAGGAGGTGCAGCGAAACTCACCCAGGGTCACGCAGCCCCTCTTCTTGTGAGTCTTCATGGCCCGTTCCTGGTGGCAGGTGAAGGGGCAAGTGGGGCAGGAGAAACGCCTCCTCTTGGGCAGGGTGGCTTTTGGTGGGGCTGCATCCAGCGGGAGATTGCTGGGCTGGTCTTTCTCAACACTGGGTGGGACCCCCTCAGGGAGTTCAGTCCTTTGGGGTTCATCCTCCTTGGGAGGCACGATGTGCTTTTCAGCACAGTGGCTCTTGAGGGCCCGCCGGGAGCGGAAGGCCTCAGGGCACAGGGAGCACCAGAACTGCTCCAGGTTCCGGCAGCCATCCTCCACGTGGGAGGTGATGGTGGTGACACGGGAGCACACAAAGGAGCAGGCATTGCAGTGCAGCTTCCCTCCCTCCACCCGGTATTTCTCTGAGGGTTTCCCAGGCTGGGAGGCACCAGCAACTCCACCTGGCCCAGTCCCACCCCCTTGCTGGGGAGGCTCTTCTGCCATCTCTGTGCTGTCACCCAGCAGGGATTTCTCAGAGGCATGACAGCCCGATGTCTGTTCCCCAGCCAAAGGACTGCCTGCTGCTTGTGTTTTATCAGGCAGCAGTTCAGCTTCCCAAGGGCTCTCAGCATGCCTGGACTCCTCCGAGCCTCTCTTCTTGCTCTCTGTCGTTTCTGTACCATTATCACCAGGCTGGTCAGCAGGTTGGCCCAGTCCAGGTGCCTCTTGACTGGTTGGTTTGAGGATCTTGTTCTTCAGGAGAGCTGGGCACTTCTTTAGGAGGTGGGTGTTGAGTCCCCTCTGCTGCTTAAAGCTGGCGCCACACTCGCAGCACACGAGTGGGGCCCGACGGCTCTGGCAGCTGGCTTTGGAGTGCAGGGACATGGATTTCTCCTTCCGCGTGATGTACGAGCACTTCTCGCACTTGAAGACTTGGCTCTCCGACTGCACCACCAGCATCTGCACCCTGCCCTCCAGCACCAGCGTCTCTGCCTGCTCCTTGTCCTGCTTCCGCAGAGCCTTCAGCACTGACTCCGAGCCGCCCCTGGCATTGTCACCAGAGGTGGTCACATCCTCTGGGACAGGCAGGTGGCCCTGTTCAGGTGTCTTCAGCACACTGAGCCAGGCCTCTGGAAGCTTGGCTTGGCTGGTCTCTCTCACCTCCGTGTCTGCCACCAACTTGTGGTGGTCTGAGCATGACCCCCCAAGGTGGCCCACGTCCTCCTTTAGGGTGTCTTTTCCTTGGTTGTCTCCTGCGGCTACACTGCCCTTCACCACCTTGTCTTCCTGTACATCTACCTCCTCTTCCTCAAAGTCTGGGATGTCTTCGAGTGTATTGCCACTGTCCTCCAAGCCAAGGCCATCCTGGGAGCCCAGCATCTCATAGGCTGTGGGAGGCTCCTTGCAGGACAGCATTTCCATGCTCTCTGGCTGGGTCACACAGGCTTCTCCAGTCAAGTTCTCCAGGAGAGGGTCAGACGAGACATTCAGTGCCTCCAAGTGCAAGGTGCAGCTCTCTGGCACATCTTCAGAAACAGTGAGCTCAGTAGAGCCTGCGACAGCATTTCCTTGCATGCAGTCATCTTCCAGGGCATTGCCAGCAATAGGACAGCTCTGCTCCCCTTTGCCCACACCTCTCTCTGCCTCGCTGCTGCTCTCTGGTGGAGCGGCATCCTGCTCAAGGAGGGGCACCACGAACACTTGCTGGTAGCCCTCTTCTCCCTGAGAATCCACTTGGGATGGCTTCTCCTTTGTCCACTGCTCCTTGCCAGTGAGAGAGGAACTGGCATCCACATGCAGGGCTGCACTGAGCTCATAGCCAAAGAGTGCCTCAGATGAGCTGATCTCCAGCTCTTTGCTGGCGTAATTTTCCAGCCAGTCCTTGTCACCAGGAACGTAGCCATGAATTTTGCGCTTGTGGAAGAACAGGCTCGTGTTACTGAAGGTGCAGTAAGAACAGAGAGCACAGCGAAACTCCTTCTGCTTGGTGTGCTTGCAGTTCTCATGGTTCAGCAGCGCCTGCTTGTACTTGGTCTGGTAGGTGCAGTACTGGCACTGGAAGACAGGCACCTGGTAGTTCTGCGAGTGCTTCGCCTGCATGTGCTTCTGCAGCTCGTACTTGCGCTTGCAGGCGAAGCCGCACACCTCGCAGATCAGACTCTTACCCTGGTGCCGCAGCTTGTGGCTGCTCAGCTGGTCAGCGCGGTGACACCGGTACGAGCACTGGTTACACTGGTACCTGTGGGGACAAGCAGAACTGGTCAGGCAGCACGAGGAACTGGGGCAGGCTGAGCTTCGTCAGGCACGCTGAGCTCTCCTTCCCCATCCCAGACAAACAGGGAAGGGGTATTGTTCGGTTTGCCAGATCTGACCTTTGGCATCCAGATAGCTCTTACCACAGGCCATTCCTCCCTGCTGCAGCCCCTGGCACTGCTGGTGCTTTACACCGCAAGCCTGGGGACTGGAGATAGATTCCCTGAGTAATCCATACAGGGACCATGTCGGACACACACATTTTCACATGTGCACACCAACAGCACTTCCAGCATCCCTGGAGGCAGGCTAGACCCAAAGGAGGTGATAATTTGGCAGTCCTGAACAGGCCTTGACCCACAAACATCAGCAGAGCCATGAACCCAAGCTCAGAGTTCCACCTCTGAGGTAATACACCTCCTTGGTGGCATAGAGACACCAAAAATAGCTTTGCCTCCAGAGCACCATACTGCAAGTTCAAAGACCAAATTTCTTATGCACCAGACACGGCAGGCCAGGCATGAGAAAGTCTGGCACACAATGCAGCCAGGAGAAGCAGACCCCTGGAGCAGGATTTGGGGAGCCTTGACTATGCTGCCAGGCCAGTGGAGCAGGGGGGTCTTACCGGAGATCTCCAGTGTGCTTGCGCATGTGGACGTTCAGGTAATGCTTCCACTTGGTGATGTACCCACACTCGGTGCACATGAAGTTCTTGTCGTTGGAGTGGGTCAGCATGTGCTTGGACAGGTAGCTCACATCCCGGCACGTGAAGTCGCAGAGCTCACACTTGTGAGGCTTCTCTCCTACGTGCAACACACAAATGCCTTCAGCATGACAGCCAGATAAAGCAACATGGCAGGGAAACCAGCTCAGCAGGGAGCATGCAACAACTTCAGCCAAGTGATCCTGGGGTGGCAAAGCTGGTGGTGGGACCCAGGAGCCCTGACCCAGCCCTCTCTGCCCACCCAGGGCCAAGACAAGACACCCTCCCCAGCCCAGTTCAGCTTTTGGGACCCCTACAGGGGACACCCACCAGTGTGCAACAGCATGTGCCGGATGAGCACCCGCTTGTGCGCGGTAGCGAAGGCACACTCAGTGCACTTGTGGATCTTCTCGTTGGCATGCATCTTGCCCACGTGGTCATGAAACTCTACAGGGTTGAAAGTGGCGTAGGGGCAAAAGCTGCACTGGAGCTGCTCGCTGCCCGGGTGGCCCTGCTTCTTGTGCTTGCGGAAAACGTGCTTGTTGGAGCAGATGAAATCACACTGCTGGCAGTGGAAAGCGTAGTGGGTTTTCCGGTGAGCCTCCATGGCCTCAGCTGTGCCGAAGAGCAGCGAGCAGGCATGGTACTTGCACTCCACCGCTTTGATGCCGTGAGCATCCTTGAGGTGACGGACAAATTCCTTCCGGTCCTCCGCGCAGTAGTCGCAGTCCCCGTGGAAGCAGCTCAGCCTCTTGGGTTCAGCTTTGTGAGTCTTCAAGTGCTCCTTGAGGGCCTGGCTGAGCCGAAACTTCTCCTCACAGACGGGGCAGGAGTAAACATCGGAGTAGAAGTTGGAGATGTCCTCGTGCATGCTGGCCATATGGCGGTTGAGGGCGTTCTTTTCCACTGAGCTGTAGTGGCAGAGTGGGCAGCGATGAGCCTTCTCGCCTGTCTCCCGCATCATGTGGATTTTCAGCTTGCTTTTGCTGGTGAAGTACTTGTGGCAGTTGGGGCACTGGAGGCTGGGGTCAGGGAAGTGCAGGTGGAGGTGCTCTACCAGGTGCGTCCGCTTCTTGAAACACCGCTTGCATTCAGGGCACATGTGGGTTTTGTAGAGGTACTCGGAGCCTTCTGCAACATCCCCTGGGGGAACAGAGGAGGGGGAGCAGTCAACAGGGAAAAGATGGAGAGCACAGGCAGATGTTCTGTCCCTCATCCAGTTGTGCCAGGGTGAGGGTTTATACACATGCGCAGTCACACAGCAGCCACCTACTCAGAGGGACTGTGCCCACCCCAAGCCACCAGCACACTTCAGGCGAGCTCTTTCCAGCTCAACACTGGCAAAGCGCAGCCTACATCAGCCCTACCCACGTGCCCCTGGTCCCCAAAGCCAGGCAGACCTTTGCCTAAACCTGGCAGCATGCGTGAACAGGAAAAGAAGGGACGTATTTGCTTGGGGAGAGGTCGGGGGAACAAGTGCACTGGTACATGCAGGAGATGTGAGGTCACCCACCAGCCTGGGTCACATTTCCCCGCCAGCCCTGAGGATGTGGTGCTTGTTCACAAAGCCTGAGCAGCTTCTGGTAGGGCCCCGCATCCTACCTTTGAAGTGCTGTGCCTGTAGCACTCCAACTTTCTTGGGAGCTTCCTTCCCATCCTCTTTGGCCTCAGCTTCGCAGAGGCTCTCGCCATCCTCCTCTGGTGACTCATCCCCACTGCTGTCTGAGTCCTCTTCTCCCGCTGATGCTTTCTGCCCCTTCAAGGAACTGTCCCCAGTACCTGCAGGCTTTGCTGGCCTGGCTTCTGCTGTGCTGGCTTTCCACCCAGGGTGGCAATCACCTGCCTCCTCCTGCCCTTCTGATGCTGCTTCAGTGAGGAAAGACAAGAGATCATCATGTACCAGGCAAGAGGAAGCCACCCCCACACACCCACACACAAGCAGAAAAACCACCTGGCTGAGATGGAGGGCACAAACTGTGCTGCAGGGAGGCAGGAATGCAGGGTTCCCAGCCCTCCAGCACTGCAGCTTCACCCCCCACTCCACCAGTTGTATCTGTGTGATGCATAGACACAGCCAGCCTCTGCAGCACCCACAGGCCCCAACCCCTCCCCCAGCCATACCCAATGGCAGGACGCAGCACCGGTTGAGGCCCTGGGGGTCTGAACTGGGGGGATCGCCTGTTGTGGGCATCTCAGAGGGGGACTCTGTGGTATGACCCTTCCTGTGATGCCAGAAGAGCTTAGCATTGGCCGTGATGAAGTCGCAGTGGCCACAGTGGAAGGGGAAGTGTGTCCGGTGGTGCTGCTCCATGGCCTGGCGGCTGGGGAAGAGCAGCGGGCAGGCCCGGCAGGCGCAGGACACGGGGGAGGCCCCGTGCAGGTGGCGCAAGTGGCTGCGCAGTTGCTTGCGGTCCTCTGTGGTGAAGTGGCAGCCCCTCTCGGGACAGGGCAGGGCTCCTGACGGGGCACGGTGGGTCTTGAAGTGGTCCTTGAGTTGGCCAGGCTGCACAAACGCCTCCTGGCAGACAGGGCACAGCAGGCACTCGGGAGCAGAGCCCTCCTGTGTGCTGGCTCTGGGCAGCTCTGAGCCCCCAGGGTCAGTCTGGCCCTCGCTGGCAGAAGCCAACAGTGCCCCTGGGAGTTCCAGGTGCTCTGGGTGGGGCAGCAGCAGGCACTGGTGCTGGGACAGCAGGGAAGCCTCTGAGAAGCTCTGGCCACACCTCTCGCAGAAGTACAGTTCCACCACTTTGACCAGAACCTCTGCAGAGAGCAAGGGATGAGCATTAGAAAGAGCTTTTGCCAGGCCCAGAGCTCAGGACTGGTGGTTCAGTTCCAGCTCTGGACAAGGAGAATAAACCCCTATTGCCACAAATTACATTTTGGGAACCACATCTCCCGTAAGAGGGGAATACCACCACCCAGGTGACCATGATAACCAGTTCTGTCCCTTTGCACCTTGAGGCATACAGAAATGAGAGGCTGGCCTGGCCCCATTCCTATTAGGATGTGCCCACACCGGACCCACGTGTGAAGCATGCTGGGGGGCAGCAGTCCAGGTGGAGACCTCTGCCTGGTCCCTACCGACAGCCTGGAGCGACCCCCTCATGCAGCATGCAACTCCCACAGCCACTCTCCCCATCCACACACCCAGCTGGTGCCAGGTCTGTTCTCAGTGGTGGCACCAGACTCATGATGCAGGGTCAGAAACCTGAGGGCACCTGGGACAGGGACCCTGGCCAGACCTCTCCCCCTCTGCTGAGTGCAGTGGGGCCCATTCTGCACTCCCTGCACCCCATACCTGTGGCACTGGCCGCGTTGCTCAGTGTCACATTGCCAGCCACTGCCTCGATGAATATTTCCACATTGCTTCCTTCAGAGTGAGCCCCTTCCCGAGGCATTGATGCCTCTGCCAGCAGCAAGTCCTGGCTGGCAGCCAGTGGGGGTGTCCCAGCCAGACCAGTGCTGGCCACACCAGGGCTCCCCACAGCTCCCACCTCTCCTGGTGTGGGCAGGAGCAGCTCCGAGCACAGGGCCTCCATCTCCCTGCTGGCACCCTCTGATACAGTCACTGCTGCACTCATTGCCACCAGGCACTGCTTTGGTGCTGGGCTGGATGACCTCTCAGTCTGAAACAGAAGAAAGCACTTTAAATGAGGGACATTCCAGGGTTCAAGAGGATTTTGGGGCACAGCCTGTGGTGCCAGTCTCAAGGCAGGGTATCTCAGTGCTGGCTCCTTTCTGCTGTGCCCCAAGCAGGCCGCTGGCAAGCCCTCTGTCACGGGGTAGACAAGAGTGCAAGGACACCTGTACCCTCTCCCTGAGCCCAACACCCCGGGCTTGCTCCCTGGGTCCAGCTGGGCCGAGCCCCGAGCCCACCTTCAGAGCTATGCCCAGTCTGCAGCCAGCAGGTGCCCCCACGAGTCCCGCCCAGCCAGACCCCCCCCAGCCTCTCGCCCTTCACCCCGGGCTGTCCCCGGCCCCCCAGCCCCTCATCCCAGGCTGTTCCCGACCCTCCCAGCCCCTCACTTCTCAGCCCGATCTGTCTCTGGCACCCCCCAGCCTCTCGCCCCTTACCCTGGGCTATCGCCAGGGTCCATTCAGCCCGGGCTGTCCCCGTCGCCCCGGATCCCCCTGGCCCGGCACATCTCGCTGGTGGTGTCGGGCGGAAAGAGCGCCGCCCTTTGTGCCTCTCGCGCAGCCGCTCTGCCCGGCCCGGCCGGTCCCGCTCTATGGTGCGGCCGGAAGCGGCGCGGGCGGGAGCGGAAGCGGCGCGGCGCAGGTGAGCGGCGGCAGCGGCACCGGGTGGAACGGGGGCGAGAGCGGCGCGGGTTCCTCCGCGGAGCCGCCGGGGCTGGGCCTCTGCTGCGGCGAAGGCCGGTGTGGATCCGGGTCTTTTGCAGGGGAGGGCGGGGCTCCTGCCGGGGGAGGCTGCAGGACCCTGCCCACGGGCCACTGTGCCCTGGGAAGGAGGAAGGTTACGCCTTGTTCTAGTGGAGGTGGAATTCTGCACCTGAGGGAGCCGAGCGTGGCTGTGTGGCTGGCGGGGAAGGCTCCCCCTCGTTCCCAGTACGTGACAGACCTGCTGAGGGAGGTGGAGAGGCTTCAGGCCCCCGGAGCATGCGGCTGTAATCCAGACATGGAGGTGCGCCTTCCACTACCGTCGTGTGCCCGTTCTCAGCAGCAAAGACCCGGCTCTTGGCTCAGCCTGGGGATGTGCTGCAGCTTTTTCAAACGATAAACCTTAAATAATTGCAGTGCTCATGATTTCTGGCTGTTTAAAGAATAAAACCCTGTAGAACTCTGGGCTTGTTATCTTGACTGAAGAAGCTACAAATGCTCCTGTGCTTCTTCAAGAGCCTCCTGGCCCCCTCCTGCTTGGCTCACCCAGTGGCCTGCACTCTCTGCAGGAGGAGGTTCCTGCAGCCAGCAGCTGTCTGAACATTTGGTAATAATCACAGATGTGGGAAATCCAAATGTGCCAGGCAGCCTTTCACCTTGAGGACTGGCCACAATAAAGGCCAGAGAACTGTGGGAGATCTGTTGTGTCCCTTGTTACCATTCAGTCTTTCCTCGCAGGTTTGTTTCCGGAGTGCAGAAACCATGCTGTGGAAAGGAGCTGCCTAACCTCCCATGATGCCCCTTTCTGACTTTGTCTTAGCACTGAAGGACAACCCATATTTTGGGGCTGGGTTTGGCCTCGTCGGGGTGGGCACAGTCCTGGCAGCAGCCCGTAAGGGGGCCCAGTTTGGGCTGGTGGCTTTCAGGCGCCATTATATGATCACCTTGGAGGTGCCCAGCAAGGATAAGAGCTACCAGTGGCTGCTGAACTGGGTCTCCCACCATGCCAAGCACACGCAGCACCTCAGTGTTGAGACATCGTACCTGCAGCATGAAAGTGGGCGTGTCAGCACCAAGTTCGACTTTGTCCCCAGCCTTGGGAATCATTTCATCTGGTAAGGGAGAAAGCAGTTTGGGGATTGAGCCTCACTGTGGCAAACTGCGGGTCCCTAGAGGCAGCGGAGAGGATCCTGCCTCCTCTCTGGGTCTGGGTTAGGGCAGGAGATGAAGAGTAGCACGAGCAGCCTGTAGCCAACAGTGAAATGATTTCCTTACCTGAGATGAGCATTCTTGATGCGTGAACCAGGCGAGGCGCAGCCAAGTAGCGCTGGATCACTGTACCCCCACTTGTCTTCCTGCCCCAGGTATCGCAGGAAATGGATTCGCGTCGAGCGCAGCCGGGAGACGCAGATGCTTGACCTGAACACAGGGACTCCCTGGGAGTCTGTCACCTTCACTGCACTGGGCACTGACCGGGAGATCTTCTTCAACATCCTTCAGGAAGGTCTGTAGGGGAACTGTGTGGGGTCCTGCTGGGAACAGCCTACTCCCTGGAGATGCCCAGGGCTTCACGGGAGATCCTCTTCCTGGCAGCTGTCCCCTCTGCCTCTCTCTGCAGCCCGGGAGCTAGCGCTGCAGCAGCAGGAGGGGAGGACGATCATGTACACGGCTGTGGGAGCAGAGTGGCGTCAGTTTGGCTTCCCCCGCCGCCGCCGGCCCCTCAGCTCCGTGGTGCTGGAGGAAGGCGTGTCAGAGAGGCTGGTTCAGGACGTGAAGGAGTTTATCAGCAACCCCAAGTGGTACATTGAAAGAGGCAAGGCTCTGGTGTGGTGTGCTCTGTACCGTGTGGGGTGGTGCAGGATGCTCATGGTACTCTCTGGAATTGGCTGTGGAGAGATTTTTCCCTGCTGCTTACCTTCCCCAGGTGTATCCTCTTTGTGTGCTCAGCACAGTACCACAGCTCAGAGGGAGGGAGCACAGAACAATCCAGGTGGTTATCCTAAAAGAACACTGTCTTCTTAGGGATCCCCTACCGAAGAGGCTACCTGCTGTATGGTCCTCCTGGCTGTGGGAAAAGCAGCTTCATGTGAGTATTGCCAGCTGCCTGACAGCAGTTTACCTACCAGCTGCCTGCTCTGGGCCACAGCAGTCTTGGATGAGAAGGTGTGGATGAGTTTGGGTTTGGAATACAGGAGTGGGCTGTGCCTTATGTGTGGTGCCTATTGTAAGCATTTGCATTGCTGGCACTGTGACAGGTGAGGGTGACAAGCCCTTTGTGCCCTCGCTTTGCACAGTGCTGCATGGCATGGGTGGGCTGAGCAGGGGCTTCCGCCTGTCCCTCGGGTCTGATCCCTGCTGGGAAAGGGCCCCTCTGCCCTCTCCCTTACTGCTGGATGGAGAAATCTGATTCTTCCTTGACTCCGGGCTCTCCCATTGTGATTCACCCTTGTGGTTTATATCCTTTCCAGCACAGCCTTGGCTGGGGAACTGGAGTACAGTATCTGCCTGCTGAGCCTCAGCGACCACAGCCTCTCTGATGACCGGCTCAATCACCTCCTGAGCGTAGCACCGCAGCAGAGCATCATCTTGCTGGAGGATGTGGATGCTGCCTTCGTCAGCCGGGACCTTGCTGCTGAGAGTGAGCACTGCCCCTCTTCCTGGGTCAGCAGCAGGAGGGAGGTTCCCTGGCTGTACTGGGAAAATGTTTGGACTCTGGGCTGCTCAACTGCACCAGCAGAGACCACAAGTGGGAGAATCTTTCAGGCCTCAGGGCCCAAACTGGAGCTTGTCCAGTTTTGGCTAGGCTGTAAAAGAAATTTGGATCCTTTATCCTCAGGCAAAGGTCCTTCTCCTGCCCAGCTACTTTCAGCATGAGGGAGAAGGTAGCTTTCCCTCTCATTCTCTGTTTGTGTTCCCACGGGTGCGTGCGGGCAGGGGAGGTGCCAGCCAGGAACAGGGTCAGCCTCCAAGCAAGGAGTGAGTGGGGAGCTTGGCATAAGCCTCAGGTGATAGAAAGGTGGCCTGCAAGCCATCGGCTGCTATCTGAGACACCTCTGTTCCCAGACCCGGCTATGTACCAAGGCATGGGGCGCCTGACCTTCAGTGGTCTCCTCAATGCGCTGGATGGCGTGGCCTCCACAGAAGCCAGGATTGTCTTCATGACCACCAACTATGTGGACAGGTCAGAGCTGCTCCTGGGAGGGAGTGGGGTGGGTAGCACAAGAAAACCTTGCTCCCTTTTGCTGGGCTTTATTTATTGAATCCTCCAGCATGAAGACTGGGGGTTCAGGTTTCCCACATCCTCCCTTGGGATGCAAATCCCTTGATTGCTAATCAGGATCCCTTTTGCTGGAGCCTCAGATGCCTACTTGCTGTTCAGAACGTGGTTGTGCCCTTCAGGAGTGGTACCACCTTCCTGCCCGTGGGGAGCTGCAAGTTTTGGGGTTGTGTCCATGCTGTGAGTGGAGTGCTGGCCCCATGTGCAGCCCACTGGGTTGGTGGGATGCAGCCTGGGCTCACCGTGCCTGGACCGCTGCTGTGCTGTGGCAGGCTTGGCTCACTCCAGACCGAGCTGCCCTAGGGGTTTGTTCAGAGGTTGCTCATGGGACAGAGATGGGCAGAGCTGTTTCCCAGGACATTCTTGTCCTCCTTTGGAGTCAGTCCTTCCCCAGCTCTCTCCTTTCTTTTTGGGTTGATTTCCCCCTCATTCTCCCCAGGGATGAGCCTGTTTTCCCCCTTTACCATCTCACAGTGCACGGCACTTTGCAGATAGGACATGGGTTGTGCTAGTGTGGACAGGGGCTTCCTGCAGGACCCACCCTGCACAGATGCTTTGATCGGGTTTTCCAGGCCCCCCCTTTGTCTCTTGACAGGCTGGACCCAGCCCTGGTGCGTCCTGGCCGCGTGGATCTGAAGCAGTACGTGGGCCATTGCTCCCACTGGCAGCTCGCCTGCATGTTCCAGCGATTTTACCCCGAGCAGCCCCTGGCTGCAGCCCAGCGATTCGCGGAGCAGGCACTGGCAGTCTCCAAACAGATCAGCGCTGCCCAGGTGCAAGGCCACTTCATGCTTTACAAGATGGACCCTGAGGGAGCCACTTCAAACATAAGCTCGAGCCTGCTGTGACCAGGGGCCAGCTTTCCCTTGTGACACTGAGAGGACTGGGACAAAGATGTGACCATCCTGGGGATGCCATGAAGCTGCCCACCTGCACAGGCCAGGTCTCTGTTCAGTTCTACCCCTCTGATGCCTTGGTTTTGGAGTGTCAGAGCTGCCAGCCTCGCAGCAAAGGAGGGAATCTGGCTCTTGCTGCTCCCCAGACTTGGGTGCTACTGCACCAGCCCTGCTCACCAGTGTGTGCCTCATGTTGGGATTGCTGTAAGCTACCAAGGCTCCTGGTGTGAATCCCCTTCTTTGTGGGTCAGCCTGGAGGTGCCCTAGAAGGGCATTTCCTTTGGGCAGGACACTGGGGTTCTACACTGCTAAAAGCATCTGGTTTTTTTTAAAGGACAATGATCTCACTGGTTTGTGAATATCCTCTGTGAAGTGCACGACACAGCTCTTGTCTCTGGTTCATTTTCCTGTTAGTTGGCCCACTATCCATCTGCTGGTCCAGAGCTCTCCTGACCAGGGCCTGGCAAGGCCAGTACTCCAAATCCAGAGTGTTTCTGAAAATAAGCAGCTCCTAAGAGACAACTCATTGTTCCTCGGGCTCCAGGCTAGTGCCACTGGTCCTGCTGAGTTATGATGCCAAGCCACAGATCTGCTTGGATATTGTTCCTAGGTGGGCGTAACTGTCCTTCCCACCAGAGGAGATGTGAGGCCCTGGAGCTATTTGAGGGCAGATGAGAGGCTTTGGCCAGTTACAGCATATTTTCCCAAGAGCTCTCCCCTTCCAGTCCCTCTTCTACAATCCTGAAAATCAGTTTTCCCCAGAGCCAGTCCTATGTTACTGTGGTCAGTTTTGGGGGTTGCATCACCTTGCTGGGGCTGGGGGAGTGGGTTCCAAGCCACACTGAAATTGTAGGTCACTGCTTAGCCCTCCTCTTGGCTCTGCCCTGTGGGGCCAAGGGCATAGCCAAGAGCACACAGCAATACACAGGGGCGCAGCCAATGGCACCTGGATGGATTTTGGTGCAAACAGGCGCTGCTTTAATGCAACCCCAGACTTGCAAAAATGTTTCTAAAAATGAAGGAGCAGGATGCTGCTGGTTGGCATCTCAAACCCTGTGTTTGGCCATCCTGCAGAGGCTGGCTGCTCAGATCCAGCCTCTTCCCTCAAAGCTGGGGGTCAGTGAGTGACTGGCAAATGTCTCACAGCTGTCTGGGAGGACGGGGAGTGTTTGGGGGGGAGCCAGAGGGTCACCACACGCAACACTTCTCGCTGCTTGCTTTTAATAATGTTAATGCTACAGATGCTGCCGGTGCCTTTCTGCCCGGCCCGAGGGCTTTTGCCAGTTAAGCCTCACAACAGCCTTGTGAGGTACATGAGTGACACAGGTGGACACCAAACAAGGGGACCCAGGTCAGCGTGCAGGCTCTCTTCCTTCCCTCTGACCTGGAGGTTTGGTTTGTTTATCCCAAATTCATTTCCACATACTGTTGCACAATGCCCTCTGCTCCAGGCTCACAGCAGTGAGTCAGAGAGGGCCCTTCCTAAAGCACTATTCCCAAGGAAAAATCCCTTCCCACTAACATATCTGGCATTTGATTGAAGTTATCCAAGTCCTCACTCTGATTTCTGTGGCTGAATACCCATGCTCCAAACATGGCACAGCAACTTTCCTGCTGAGAGTAATCCTGGCACACCAGAGGAAGCCAAGGAGCTTCAGCTGCTGTGAGGGGCAGAGATCTTCCATGTTTCTTCCAGGACACAATCCAATGGCTTTCTTGGAGCACAGCAGTTTCACCAGTGAAGGCAGTAGGCAGCAGAACAAGCACCAGTGTCAGGCAAAGTTTGCGCCTTTTCACCCAACTGTGGGCAGGCCATTCCTCCAGAAAACAGCTGAACAAGGACAGAGGGAGCACTGAAGAAAAATTAGGGCTCTCTTCAGGGCATGGGTGCTCAGCCCTCATCTGCAGGAGGGCACAAGATCTGGCTCTCAGATCACCTAGCCCAGGACAGGTAGTGTAGGCTCAGGCCGAGGGAGAAGAAAAAGAAAAGAATGATTTTAGAGCGTTAGGGTTGAAAGTAGACCAGTGTTGGAAATTTAAGCACAGAATGTCCTTGGGCAGCAGGTTAAACCAACCCCTTCAGGTCAAGACCAGGTATGGAGTAAGCAGGGCAGCAGATGAGGAGTTCTCAGTCAAGAATGGGGTTAGTGCAACTTTCATGTGCCAAAGATCAGCCAGACACATGTGCGCTGGCAAATGCCCTCCTGGCACACACAGCCGTTGGTTTCCTGGGGATCTCACATCAAGTTCTGGCAAGTCCATTGTGGCACTGCTATTTTTGCACTTAGCAGAAGGAGGAAGACAATAACAACCCACATGTGGGCACAAGAGGTGGGGGACAAGGCACAAACAAGTGTGAAGGAATCAGTATTGTCCAGGTGAGGCAGAGAGCTTACACTAAGCCAGGCAAAACAGGGAGCCCTCCTGCCACCCAGGAGTGCCAGGAGAAGGTCTCTGCCTTGGTTCAGGTTGTAGGGAACAGGGAAGGAATTGAGAAATACCAGGGATCAACACCTTCGCTCCAAAAAGCAACAAACAGGAGCAAGAGGGCAGAGGAACAAAGGGAGCAGGCTCTGGAGAAGACCCAACGAATTAATTTAATAGCGGTGCCCCACTTTAGAGGCTTGGGATCACTCTTCGTGACTTTGGATTGGGACACCATTTAAATCTGTGGAGCAGCAGTAGATGTAACTGCACCAAGTTAGTTTAAACATCAAATCCTCATTTAAACAATATTAGCTTGAAGATTACAGGAGGGTAGCAGTATCCAAAATAGTGGGGCATGTCTTCACTTCTGGGTTGTCAGAAGTTCCAAGAGACAGCCTGGCCTTGGAGGGGGATTCTGACAGATACAGCTTATAAAGCAGAGTGCTCTCTTCTGAGGTTCCCCCCATCAGCTTCAGCCTGCACAAAAGCAGCTGAAAGACAGGGCAGGAGCTCCAGCTAAATATGGGCTTCCTGGAGAAGCGGGAGCCAAGGTGAGGCCTTAGCCACCAGACAGCCGTGACCTGCGAGTGCGTTGACTTAACCTTAACTTGGATCTCCTGGCTGGGACTGGGAGATGTCCTGTGTAAAAAGGACTTGCCTGGCCAATCCCAGCAGCTGAGAAGGTGCTCTGAGAAGGAATGGGGGACAGAGTGAGTGAAGTGAGTGGAGCTGAGCTCCAATATACTGCCCTGGCACAGTCCCATCACTTGGCACCACCACAGCTCCACTGGGACACTGGCTTCTGGGGAAGGTCTTGCCACAACTTTGGCTTTGCCATGGCACCATGCTAGCCTCAGTCCACTTGCTCTGTAGGTGTACGTATTTCTTGGCATTTCACCTATAGGGACGATGGCTGCAGATCCCCAAAGCTACCTCTGTTCTCTGGGTCCTCTGAGACCAAGGTTGACACGATCTGTCAAGATTCCACGTCTCCAATGCTGGCGACAGCCAGCTGTTCATGCCAGGATGCTTTACTCTGCACGTACCCTGGCAACACTGTCTGTCCCAAGCTGTCTCATGTGTCATCTGCCTCCTCCCTTCCAAGGGGTACAATATCTGCTTGCTACTGCTTCACCAGAGCCTTCATTATTCTCCCCAGAAACAGCCTTTTTTCCCCCAGCCCAGCCCCTCATCATTCCTGCTAGGAGCCACTCTCCTTCTCAGGATGGGCTTCTCGATGTCCACTGGGCCTGAATACCCCTCGCCCTCTTGGTGCTCTGGGGTAGGAACCACGCTCCTGAACTCTGGACCTCTCCCACCTTCCACAATCCCAGGGCCTATGGTGGCCCTGCCAGTTGGGGGCAGCTTTGTGGTCAGTGTGGTTGAACATCAGGTTCTCCTTTTTCCTGCCCCGGGCCTCAGTCCCCTCCTCTGTGTTCCATTTCTCCACGTCATGGTGCTCCTCTTTCAAGTCCAGAGCCTCTGTTGCTGGTGAGGGGTCTTCAGGGTACAACTCTTTTCTTTCAGCCAAGGGAGCAGCCCTGCTTCTACTGTGAGGCTTTGAAAACTCCTGGCTGTGCCGTCCAGCAGGTCTCCGCTCTGGTCTCTGGCTGAAGACCCTGAGCCCCCTGGAGCCATGGAGTGGATGACAGGCTTCCTCTCCTGGTTCCTGTGAGCCACTGCACAGCTGCCTGCCCTGGCCTCTGGAGCCTGGTTTCTCCCTTCTGTGCCTCTCCCTCTTGCTCAGTTGCTCTCTGGGCACAGCAGGCCTCTCAGGCCGCCCGGGTTCCGCCCTGGCCTCCGATGCCCCAGCTGGCTCAGGAGCCGAGGCTCGGCTGGGCGGCTGGGGCACATCCGCAGCGCGGGCACTCACCGACAGCTCAGAGGCAGTGGCTGCTTGGCCTGGATCCACAGCAGCTGGAGGCTGAAAGAAAGAAGCCACCGGTGAAGAAAAAGACAGGGGTGTCCCACAGCAGATGACAGTGCTTGGTCCTGCAGCCCAGAGCCCCCTCAGCAGCTCTCTGCCCCCAGTGCCGTACCGCCTGGAGGCTGATGAAATATCGGTTCCTCTCTGCCTCAGGGTCGATGATTCCCCCTTTCTCTTGCTGTCTCTTGAAAATCAGGCGCAGTTCTTCCTGGTGCTGCAGCAGCTTGGCATCTGGCCTGTACGGCTCCTGAGCAGAAGAAAGCAGGGTAAGGGCTCTCTCAACACCTAGCATGGATAGGCAGTAGCAGGGCTGGGACCTACTCCCCAAACCCTTCTTTGCACAGTGCCAGGCAACCTGCTTCCTTCTGCCACATTGACCAGGCCTACAGATGCACGGGAAATCCCTGGACAGAGGCAGAGCATCCCAGTGCAGACCCATGGTTTCTGCAGTGGGCCATCCTGCTGTGGGGCAGGATGCAGAGCAGCTACCATCAGGTCACTCTCCTGACCAGATTGTATCCCAGTGAGGGCAGGGATGTGCCCCATGGCAGAATCACCTCTCCCTCAGCACATCTGCTCAACTCAGGACTATACAACTGAACCTGCTCTCTGTGAGCTGCCCTTTGGATGGGACATCTAGGAGGACCTGAGAGTATGCATGCATTCATCCCTTACAATGTCCCAGCTGAAGCCACCCAGTGAGAAGGCACAGCTGGGCAGGTGAGCTCCCATCTCTTACCAGAGGGTGCTGCGGGGGCGGCGCTGCCTTCAGAGCACAGAGGTCGTAGACCAGGGTCTCCCGGCAGACAGGGCACTGCACACCAACTTCCTGTGGGGAGGCAAGAGGTGATAGCAAACCCTGTCTGCGATCCAGCTCACATGCTGCCCCATAACCCCACCCTGGAAGTGGAATAGCGTGGTCTTCTTCACTGTTCTGCCAAGGTAAGGAAGCCCAGAGGGGTTCCAGCAGCATGAAAGCAGCCTGGGGTCTCAAAACTGCTATGGAAGGTGTCTCCACATGAGGCATGCTGGGATTTGTGCTCCAGCAGCTGACTGCTTTACAAAGCACCTCTGTCAACACGTATGGCTTCAGTCCTCAGCCTAGGGTCTATTTTTCTCTGCTCCAAAGTGGAGTGTGTCATCTAGGCAGCACCTCTTTGAAAGGGTTTGTAGGAAGGAGCCTTTGACTTGTTCCATGCTCAGCTCTGCCGTTTGCTCTGCAGCTGACAACTGTTCCAACATGTGCTAGGCAGGTTTTATCACCCCAAAACACAGCTGATCGTGTTTACCCTCCTGCAACCCTGCGCAGTTCAAGGACTAGGACTAGGGAAGGAGCTCTCTTTTCTAACTCCTGTGGTTCCAGAAGTCTAAAAATGCAACTCCCTTGCCCCCTCACACATCAGGCACTGACCCAGAGATCCAAGAAACCAACTTGTTTGGCTGGAAGGGGCCCTTGGAGATAACTTACTCTAATCCCTGCTCTGATTCTCAGCACAGGTTCCATGTCCCAAAGAGGGTGATGCAGATGCTACAAGGGTCTGTGCAGGGGGCCAAGGAAGGGGGCCCAGTACCTGTTTGGGGGATTGTGCAAGGTGCTGCTCTCTCTCCTCCTGCTGCATGAGGATCTCCTCCTCCATGTGCTGGGCGTAGCGGGCCAGACAGTGGGAGTGGAAGTAGTGGTAGCACTGGGTCTTTGTGAAGGCTTCTTTCTCCTGTCAAGAGAAAAAGGCATCTCTGAAGGATTTCTAAGCAAAAGGTTGTGTAACCACCCAGATGAGCTGGGTTTTCACTTCCATGTCAGTGGTGGCCATGGGGAACTAGCACTAGTGCTGGCAGAGACACCTAACATCTTCTGTTGGGCTGCATCTCCACTCCCTCAGCAATTACTGGGATGCTGCTTCTTGTTTCAAATGTTAGAAACTCTCCTAATGTCAAGATGCAAAGATTTTATGACTGATTTCTCCGCATGTGTTCCTGTGTAACCGACAATCTTCCCACCTGATGTGTTCTCCTTCGTAGGCAGGTGCTGACTTTCCTTGCAACCCCAATAAGGCCAGCTCCCCTGTCCCCAGAGACCCCAACACCTGCATGGATATGTTCTAGTCCCTCCTGACCACCTGTGTGCTGAACTCCAGGTGAGGTGTAACCAACACAGGGAAGCTGAAATGCACCATCAACTAGCCTCAGAGCCTATGCTTCTTTGGAGATGCTCCAGCATCTCTCGCTGCCCCATGCCCATTTTCTGTAGAAGATTATCTAGAGATTGATGGGAAGACCAGCGTGTATTGCCCTAGGAAAGACCCTGTGCATTCAGTTTACCCACAGAATGAGGGGCAGGGGGCTGCTGGGGCACATCTTGGTCCCAGACTGATATCCCAGTGTCAGACTTCCTGTTCTCTTGCCTCACTTTCCAGTCAGTTTGTGGGGTCAGGAGACACATGCCTACCTGGAATCCATAGAGGCAGATCACACACTGTCCTTGAGGAATATTGTTGTCAGTGAGGATCTCCTTCCCCTTCTGTGAAAGCATTAAAGCAAATACTTTACTCACTGGCCTGCCCATGGTCTCACGGATGTCCCACCCCTTGGGCAGTCAGGGATCAGTGTCTGTGGCTGGTCACCCCCAACCTCCTCCTCAGCTCTCACCTCAATCAGTTCATAGAGCACCTCTGTCCCCAGCCTGGCTTCAGCAACACTTCTGAGGGTCTGGGAAATCCTACAGCAAAGCAGCAGAAATCCTTAATACAAATTTAACTACCTTTTCACTGTCCCACATACCTGCCATCTTGCCATGATGACAAGAGGAAGAAAGAGAGAACTGGCCTTCAGGCTTTGCTTGGGGCACAGGACAGGCACACATGCACACACATATTCACATGCCGTCCTGGCTCCCCACAAGACAGTGCACAGGAAGCCTTTGTCATGACAGACTTGCAACAGCAGATTTGCTGATGGCCTCAGCTCGAGCTCACCCAGCACCCTTTGGTTTTGGTGAATCCCAGGCTTTGTTTATCTGATGGCAGCCCCTGAACAGGGGGAGCCTGCCTGAGTGTTGGGAGCCGCATCCTCTCGTGCTGCTGGCAGGCATCAAGGTCTCTGCAAACATTCCACTGTGCCAAGGACCGAAGCACAAAGGCAAGAACAGGCTGCCCAAGGACTTGGATCAGTCCCACCTTTGTCAGGGCAGGACCTGCAGCTTTCAAGGCCCTGGGGATTCAAATTACATTTGAGGGGGGACCACAGGAGAACAACCACAAGGTGGACCCCTCTGTGTCAAATTCGGCACCAGTGGCTCCTGAGAGATTTAGGACAAAGTAATTCAGGGACCTGTATCCATCTGTTAACCAGACATGAGAAGTCACGTGAATTAGAGGTTTGTCCACCAGTTCTGCCTCCCGGATCTCTGGAGGAAAGGATCGCCACTCCCCGCCTTCCTGGCACTCACTTTTGAATTTGCTCATCTGACAGACCTCGCGGATTCCTGATGGAGATCTCCGGAGCTTTATCAGGATACTAAGATAAAAGAGAAACACCCAAAGCACAAGGAAGGTGGAGAGGCCCGAGGCCGGGAGGTGCAGGGGCGCGGGGGGCGCGGGCAGCCTACCTGAGGGGGCACGGAGAGCACCAGGGTGAAGCGGACATACTGGGAGTCCTGGTCCTGGGCCGTGGCAGGGTGCAGGGTGATGCTGATCTCCCAGGGCTCCCACCTGGAGAAGGGGCAGGTCGGGGTGAGGAGGGCGGCGCGAGGCCGGGCCGGGGATGGGGAACGCGGGACGTACCTGCTCAGGCCCCGCGCCACCCGCAGCTCCTCCAGGTAGATGGACTCCAGCACCTCCACTTCCGGCGGCAGCGCCCTGCGGGAACCGACCGGGCGGGGGTCAGACGGCCCCGGCGGGCTGGGGGTGCGGGACAGCAGAGGTGCGGGCACAGGGGAGGGTGCAGAGACCGGGGAAGGTACGGGGGCTGTTACCAGTCCGTCGCCTCCGCTTCCTCACCGGCCGCCGCCATCTCCCCGCCCGCCCCGGAAGCGGAAGCGGGGAGCCCGTTGCCAGGAGACGCCGCGGCGGCGGGTCCGGGGCGGGAGCGGAGCGGGGCGAGGTTCATCCCGCAGCGGGATTGCTGCCACTAGGGCTCGGGGCTCGTCCTGCCGTGCAGCCCGTGGGCAGGAACAAAGCCTGGGGTGGGGGGGGGTGACACTCGCCCAGGGGAACGGGCGCCGAGTGCAGCCCCGCGGGAGGGGAGGTGCCCGCGGAAGGGGAAAGGCTGCTCTTCACTGGCCTCTTTGCCTCGGCAGCTCAGCGGCCCCGTCCCGAACGATGGAGAACTACCATATCCTCGAAATGATCGGCGAAGGCTCCTTTGGGCGCGTGTACAAGGGGCGCCGGAAGCACAGCGCCCAGGTGAGGGGAGAGGGTTGGGGCTCTGTTGTGTGTGGCCGGGGCTGATTCCTGGTGCCTCTTGGGTTCTAAGGCTGTGCCAGGCCTTTGGGACTCGGCATTCATTCGGCTTTCTGCTGACGTTCCTGACCAGCTCCTGCTGGCACTGAGTCATCTGGATTCAAGGGACATCAGGAGCGACCTCAAGACCTCAAAGCAGGGCCAGCACTAAATTTAGATCCTCGGAAACCCCTAAGACAAACACCCCACAGCTGGTGCCTGACTATTACTAGAATGAATGTGTTTTCCTCTTATCAAGTTGAACCTCCCTCTGTTTCAATTTGTAATCCCTGTGTTGTCCTTCCACGTGCTTCAGTCCCCCTGACCATGGGTCTCTCTGCTATACCCACTCCAGCCTATTGATGTCTTTCTGGGCCAAAAACCTGGCCACAATATTCCCAACATGGTCCACAAGGTTCGAAGTAAAGGCCAATAATCACTTCCCTGCAGTTCCTGCCTGTTCATACAGTCCAGGGTGCTGCTAGTGTTCCTCATTTCCAGGGCACACTGCTGGCTCGCGTTAGACCTGCTGTTCACTAGCATCTCGAGGTCCTGTCCCATGTTTCTGAAGTCCTGGTTTTGTCTGTGTTCACTGATTACATTACTTTGCTTTAAATGCCAGTGTGAAAAGAAGTGTGAGCACCAGTGTTGATGTGCAAGGTCCTGGGGAGAGCCCTAGGTCCAAGGGGCCCAGTGAACAAATGTCTCGTTGTTCTGTTGTCTGTGTTCAGCTGGAAAGTACTGAGTCCTGTTTGGGTTAAAAGCAGCCTTTGCCAGGGTGGGTCTGACCAGGAGCCTGGTCTGATCCCAGCTTTTCCCGCTTTGAAAGGTGGTGGCCTTGAAGTTCATCCCGAAGGTGGGGCGGTCTGAGAAGGAGCTGAAGAACCTGCAGCGGGAAATTGAGATTGTGAGAGATCTCCATCACCCCAACATCATCCAGATGCTCGACAGCTTTGAGACTGCTAAGGAGGTGAAGGGGACTACTCCAGGCAAAGGATTTTGCTTGACTGTGGCAGGGGAACAAGGGCTGTCCCCTGCTGTTGTAGGGACATCTTTCTCAGGAGATGCTGGTGACTTCATCCCAGGGTCTGGTTAGTGTTTTTCAGAGCCCTTTAGTACGTGCTGTGTGAGGAGCCAACACCTGTGTGGGCTGTGTGGGCTGCACTAGGTCATATGCAGAGGTGAAGGAGCTGACCAGGGGGTGTGTGATGCAGGAGGAGTGGTTTGAGATCACGGGATGAGGGTGACTCTTCACTCATCAGTCTCTTCAGAGACTGGCTTTTCACTGATTTAAACTCTCATGGATAGAATATGATAATAGAGGATTGAAGACTGTTCTATAGGACATAGGAACATGAAATGAAGTCATTAGACAGCAGATTCAAAACAAGTTCAAGGGAGTAATTCTACCCACTGGGTTTGGAAGTACCATTCTGGGCTTGTCCTGTCCTTCCCTCTTCCCTTGTTTCTGCTGGCTGTCTGAGATATGGACAGCTACAAGACCTCTGCCAAGTGCCAGGTCCTTGCTGCAGTGCAGCCATGGGAGCTCTATTCCATTCCAAGTCCCAGCCCAAGGTGATGGACTTTGCATGATGACACCCCAACACCTCCCTCAGATTTCTTACCCTGCTGTGTCCCGGTCCCCAGGGCCTGATCTCACCATGCTGCTCTTCCCTCTAGGTGGTGGTAGTGACTGACTACGCAGAGGGAGAGCTATTCCAGATCCTGGAGGACGATGGGAGTTTGCCTGAGGACCAGGTGTCTATCATGGCAGTGGCCGTGCAGTGTTTGCTGCAGGCTGGAGAAAACAGGACTTGTCTGCCTGCAGGCAGAGAGTCTCTGCTGTGAGCCAGGAGATGTCAGGAGGGTGAGGGTGCCTCTGGGGCTTTATCCGGCAGAGCTTCTGAAAACGATGGAGAAGGGGCCGAGTTGGCACTGTGGGACAGTGGGGTCCTGCAGAGACCTCAGTTTCTCTGTTCCCTTTCCAAGGGCCACAGCACCAGACTGCTGCCTTGGCTATTGGCCTACTCCAAGGAACTTCTGGCCCACAGCTGGGGTTGGTCCCTGCCCCAAACAGGACAGAAGTAGAAGTAGCGTGGGAGCCAGGCCATAAGGGACTTGGCCCCTGTGGTTGTGCCAGCGGGTGGCACCCTGGGACACAGAGTGAGGCTTCTGTGTCTCCGGCAGGTCCAGACCATAGCTGCCCAACTCATCTCTGCCCTCTATTACCTGCACTCCCACCGCATCCTGCACCGTGACATGAAACCCCAGAACATCCTGCTGGGCAAAGATGGTGTTGTCAAGCTCTGTGACTTTGGGTGAGTGCTGCGGGCCAGCTTGGGGGGGATGCTTGGCCTTGGAGCAGCCAAGGGCTGTCCTGGATGCTGTAGAGGAGGAGTGGGGGAGTGGGGAAGAGGGCCTGGATTCTGTGCATAGGTAGAGGTTAAGCAAAGAGGAGAGATTTTGTCCTCCAGAAGGAAAAAGTATTGGTAAACTCATAGAAAACTCCCTGGGAGCTGCAACAGATGTTTCAGCCTGAACTTGTGATCTGTGCTTTGCTCCGAGCAGGTTTGCCCGTGCCATGAGCATCCACACCATGGTGCTGACCTCCATCAAGGGCACCCCGCTGTACATGTCACCTGAGCTGGTGGAAGAACGGCCATATGACCACACAGCAGACCTGTGGTCTGTGGGCTGCATCCTGTATGAGCTGTTTGTGGGCACTCCTCCCTTCTACACCAACAGCATCTTCCAGCTTGTCAGCCTCATCATCAAGGACCCTGTCAAATGGCCCATGACCATGAGCCCAGTGTTCAAGGTAAGAGCCAAGGCCCTGTCTGCAGGGTGAGATCTCTTAATGCAGTTTTGGCCTTGCCTGCTGCTGTGGTGGGTCACTGTTAGCTTTTATGTCCCCTACCAGGGACTTCAGAACATAGAAAAGCAATGAGAGCTGGACCTCCTGGAAGGGGAGCCCTTATCACAATTACCAAATGTCTGCTGTCCATAAGCTGGGAAACTGGGTCCAACAGCAGGGGAGTGATTTATTGAGTTGGGAAGGGAAATGTCTTCTCATCTACCCTAGGCACTAGAGCTACTCCTTTCCCAGAGCTAGGCAGGAAAGGCAGGCCTCCTGGGTGCCCTCATTGGGGGAGACTGGTGGGTACGCTATGCTCATTGGTGGGTGCTGAACATGTCAGTGATCCTGCTACTCTGCAGAGCTTCCTTCAGGGATTACTAATGAAGGACCCCCACCAGCGCCTGTCATGGCCAGAGCTGCTTTCTCACCCCTTCATTGCTGGACGGGTTACTGGTGAGTACTTACTCTTTTTCCAAAACTGTCCAGGTCTGTTTCCTTCTACTACTGGCTGGAGACTGGGAGGACCTCCCTGCCTTGCTATTTTTACTATCCTGGTCTATGCCTCCCTCCTCTCGGCTTTTTTCAAGCACTGACTCCTAGCTCCTGCTCCTGGTCTTGCTCTGGGTCCCTTGTGATTCCCCTGGGATCTCAAGAGAGATCACTCTCTCTGTGTCCCAAGGGAGAGCTGCTGCTGAAGTTCTCCTCTTGCCTCCCCAGTGATTCATGACACAGAAGAGCATGGGATCTCAAACCCCTTCACCAGCAAGCTGTCCCCAGAGCTGCAGGCCCTGAAGGAGCAGCAAGTCCATTCCATGGCCCCCAGGAGCAGCCAGTCCAGGATCCTGAGAAAGGCCCAGCAGAAGATGGTTGAAGAGACACAGAAAAAGGTGGAGAAAAGTGTGGGGTTCCGGAGGGGGCAATGAAATGGGCCCTGGAGGGAAACATGAGTCCATGGGTCAGGCTGGGGTGTCAACGACACACAAGGCAGGATGTGGGGTGCTCACGGTGGTGGAGTCTAGGGGACTCATCTGGCTGAGTAACCCTGCCCTGACCAAACTTCTCTGCCATCACCAGGGGCAACTGAAGGCAGGTGATGCATCTATGAAGGATTCTGTCAATGGACATCCCACGCATAGACCCAGGGCAGCATCACGGAAGGCAGCCCCTGAGGAGAGGGAGCCATTGGCTGCCTCCAATGAGAAGAATCCGTGTCTCCTGCAAGGAAAGAGCAGCATAGCAGAGTGGGCGTTTGAGGAGTCTCCTCCCAACCCAGGGAGAGGGAGGCTAAGGCTGGGGCAGGAGGAAGAGGGAAAGGAAAGGTCTTTCACTGATTGTACTGTTTCCTTGGCCAGGCAACAGAGCCTCTCTCGAGACTATGAGTGGGAGTTTTCTGGAGCAGGTTCCCCTCCACAGCCTGGTGCTGGCAGGGCAGAGCCCTGGGGCAGGCACAGCATTGAGGCTGTGGACCTGGAGAGTGAGGTAAGATGGTGTCTTGAGTGAGGACAGCAGGGCCCAGTTGCCAGGGGCTGGTACAGAGACCCTGGGACTGGCAGGGTCTGTGGCACCAGTCCTCTCTCCTCCGTGGCTAGGAGCTGGAGAGCGATGAGGAGTGGCAGCACCTGATTGAGGGCACTGAGCCCTCGGCCATGCAGCTGAGCATGCTACTGAGCCTCCTGAGGGACCCGGCCTTCCAGCACCGTGTCCGGGACCGCCTGGCAGACTCTGCTCAGCAAGTAAGTGATGGCTGACCCAGGCAACTAAGACTGGAGACTTGGATGCTGCCTTCCCAGGACTGGGTTGGAAACATTTGGAGAGTCCTCAGTCCAGCCAGCAAAAAGAGCTTCTGCTTCTCCAGGAGTTGTAGCTGTCTCATGCACTTGGCTTGCCATCTGCTCTTCTGCTGTCTCCTGCCTGAATGGATTGAAGAGCTGCTCCGTGGCTGGTGGAGAGACCAAAACTGCTGTTCATTATAAGCTCTTCTGCCTTCTCTGTGTCCAGGTGCTGGAAGGGATGCTGGAGGGAGCCTCCCATCTTCGTTCTGTGCTTCGTGTTATGGGCAACCTCCTGTCTACCCAGTGTGATCCTGAGCTGCTGGACCACTTCTGCCGAGAGCTGAATGTGCCTCTGTCTCTGCTGTGTCTAGCCAAGCAGATCCTGGAAAGTGGTTGCACCAAGCAGGTGGGTGTAGAACCCCAGAGAAATCTGGGCTCCTTCCAGCCCTGCAGAGTGCTGGTGCTGAGGAGGCCCTGGTGTCCTGCTGGATCTGGCTCACAGGTTCCTCTTCTAGGCACCCTTGAGAGGGGGGAGGTTCTGGCAGGGAAGGATCCTATCACAGTGGTGTGGGGATGGCCAGCAGACAATCCCCATCTGTGGTTTCTTTCTGGATTCTGCAGCAGCCCTGGTGTGTCGCTGTGCTGACAGACCTCCTCATGGTGACCAAAGTTTATTTCAGCAGTGAATGCAGCCTGGAGGAGAGTGGGCAAAAAGACAGGTAGGGACAACCTTCTGTTCTCTGAGGTCTCATGTGGCCGCTTTGGGGACCTGGCAGTAGGTGGAAGGGTGGTATTCATACTCTGCAGCTGGAGTTGTCTCTGTGGGGAAGCATCATGGTCTAAGTGCTTCATGCCATATTCCTCCTATCACAGAGGAGCGCTGTCCTTGAATGGGACTAATTAAAGGAAAGGCACAGCTGACAAGTCCGGTTGTGCTGCCTGCTGACAGCAGCTCACAATGTGAGTGTGTGCTGCCTGCTCCATGAGCCAGGGCCATGTGGGCCTGTTCAGATCCTGTCCTCACAGTAAGGGGCCATGTTTCTCTGCACTCATCTGCCCCTGCTGCCCCCTCACAGCCTGCAGGCCTTTCAGGAGAATGCTGACTGCTTCCTGGCCCTGCTGCCGGAGCTGCTGGCTGCGCCAGTCGACACTGAGATGAGACTTGGCCAGCAAAGCCTCCTGGTAAGGGTGCCCCCGTCTCCCTCTGCCACACGCTCTGCCCCAGGGACAGAAGCTGTGGGATTGTCTGTGTATGTTGGGGGAGCACAGGCTGAGGACCCTGCTCCTAACTATGGGGTCTGATGCATTCTTGTCAGGGCAGGCTGTCTCACCCATTGGGGTTTTTGTGGGGAATTGCACACAGAAAGAAGATCTCTGAGGGGGCACCTTTGCTGGCTTGACCATTCTGGTGTGGCTTGACTGGCTGAGCTGATGGCAGGTGCAGTCCCTTGTATACACCCTGGCACAAAAAGTATCACTTTGCCAGACATGCCCCTGGCTCTGCTGCTGGGATTGTGCTGGGTGGGCACAGCGGGTTCTTAGTGTTGGAGTATGATTCACATGTGGCTGGGGCAGGAGATGCATACAGGCTTGCATTTGATATCATCTTGCTTTTAGCCTTTGTTTTCAAGCTGCGTGTTTTAAAGTCAGAGGAAGCAAGAGCAAAAACAGCTGCTGGGCATGCCCTGCCAGGCTGTGACAGAGGTGAGGAGGGACACATGCCTCCATGTGTACCCCTCACTTTGGCAGCATGCAGCCAGATGTGGGTCCCATACAGTAACCTGGCTGGAGTGGACATTTGGAGGTCCCTGAAGTTCCAGCACGAGTCCTTCTCCCATCTCTGCTGTCCTCCCACAGCTTCCTCCTGTGCTGTCCTTCTCTCCCCTCCCACACTCAGTCTGCAGTGATGGCAACCCCTGTGTTTTCCCCAGTGCTTCACCCAGCTCTGTGAGAGCCTGGACACGACAGACCCCTCTATCTCTGCACACTTCTACACCAGGCTGCGAGAGGAGCATCAGCCCCTGCTGAACAGATTCCTTCAGGGATCCATCTCAGAACAGCCTGCTCTTCAAGGTAGCAGTAGTAGCAGCTGCCACCTTTTCCTGGGGTTTCTTCTCCCTCCTGCCCTTAGGCTCCATCAGAGCACTGATGGCCATTGTAGTGCTGTTGGCCAGAACAGGTGGCTGAAGCTTATCTGTCCAGACCCCTGCTAACTTGGGCTCTCCTCCCTCAATCCCAGATCTCACCCTCCTCATGTCACAAGCCTGACTTTTCCTCTCTTGCCATCCAACCCCATCCTGCTGCCCCTTAGCACCTTTAGCACAATGAGTCCCAAGCTCTGTCCCTGTGCAGGTGCAGCGGTGGAGGGCAAGTCAGCCCATGACCAGAGCCCATGTGTGGCAGACCTCTTCCTGGCTGCGTTGGCTGCTGCCTGCAGCATCCCCCTGGAGAGAAACAGCTGTCGGGAAGCCAAGCAGCAGGTCAGACCAGCTGTCTGTACAGGGTGAAGAGGTGTGGTCTCCACAGGGGCAGCAGCCCTTTCCAGGAGGATGTCTTTCTCAGCAGTAGAGTGGAGGGCTGGGATCCTCTGGCTTTATTGGCTGCAGGGCTCATATTTGTGGGCTGTACCTCCCCAGCCAACAGCTGACCTTAGGAATGTAAGGATTCTTGAATCAATTAAGAGACTCAAACTTAGGATCTGAACTGTGAGATGGGCTAAGTAAAGAACTAGGCAGTGCATGGAAAACACAAAGAATTCTTTTATTACAGTCATATGAACTGTAGGAAATCTGAAATTGAAGGGGCAGAAAGAGGGAAAACAATTACAGGATGACATTTGATTCTTTAACTCTGAGTCAACAAGGAGGGAAGCAGAGGAGGAATCTTACCTTGCTCATTTCAGCTCTGGGATTGTGCATCAAAACCATGCTAGGTCATGGCAGATAGGCATCCCTGCATAGACACAGGCAAGATGTAGGAAGCAGATGCTTTCTTTCATTAAATTTTTGCTAGCATTAAACTCCTCTAGTCTGTGCAGTGCTTCAGGAGCCTAGAGTGCAAAACAGGCTGATTTCTGCAGGTTGCTCACGCAGTAGCTGAAAAGCTTATGGAAAGAGAGAGCCAGCAGCTTGCAAGACTGCTGGGGAGACTGGAGCACCCAGGCTGCTCCTTGAATGTCCTGAAGGTAATGGCCCCATCCTTTTATCTCTCTCTGCCCAGAGGTGCCTGGGCCTTTGCTCTGGAATTAGGAGCATGGGGAAGAGGGAACTGTGGGCTTAGCCCTCAATGACTCCCATCTGCCTGGTGTCAGTTGTTGAATAAATGAGCCCATGGTAGCCATGGGGTGGAACCTGTCTACAGGGGCTGGTAGGAATCTCTCCTCTCTGTCTTGCAGATCCTCTACGCTGGCTGCCATGCCTGCCCGAACCTGTGCCAGCACCTGGGAAGGAGCCAACCACTGTGGGGTTCCCTCATGCAGCTCTTGAAGGGTGAGGTAGGACTGACCACAGCCCTGGTGGTGGGGTAGGGGTGTGGGCAAGCAGGACGCATTCCTCTGAGCACTGGTCAGACCAATACGTGTGGGGAGAAGAGTTTAGGAGAGTTTAATCTGAAGAGTGCAGTTCTCCTCCAGGGCCCAGAAACACTTCCTTCTCCCCTGCTATGACTCTTGTTCCCTTGGTAGGTCCCTGTGGTGGAGGTGGCCCAGGAGGCAGCCTATGAAGCCTCTTTGTACCTGCTGGCTCTGCTCACCCTGCAGCTTCAGGCCTCCCCTCCCAGGTAAGCACCCACTTTCACTCATGGGTGGGAGAGGAACATGCCCTGCCCTGAACAGCCCTCTGTCCTGCAGCCTGCCCAGAGTTGGGAACCTGGTCCCACTGATCCCTCCGATCCAGACATACCAGCAGAATGCTGGGCAGTGTGGGTGGGTGCTGGGGATGTGGTGAGGATGACCCAGTGCGGACAAGGAGGTGCTGTGAACCAGGGCTCCTCCTGAAACATGGCTGCTTCCCAGCCTTGTGGGTATTTGGATGCTGCTGTTCTGCATGATGTGAAGCTGTGGGAACATAGTGCTTTTCTCCTGGTCCCTGCATTTCAGGCTTGAGGAGGTGGTTACCCTGGCTGTGGATCTCATCACTCAGTCTCCTGTTGTGTCCCTTGTGGTAAGCCATCCCCACTGCCAGAGCCACCACTGAGAGCCTTGCAGAGCCCTGCATCCCATTTGGGCCTTACTGTCCCTCACTCAGGGTGGGATGAGGCCGAGGGATGAAGGGTCAGTAGTGACCGAGCAGATGGGAAAGTCCCAAAGGTGCTGAGCTCTCCTTGTCCCACAGGGTGCTGCAGCATTCCTCCTGGCACAGCTCAGTCAGCATGGGGTGGTTTTGGAGCTCAAGAGAGAAAAGATCCTACCAGTGGTAACAAATGTGCTGACAGCACCCGCAGAGGTATGGGATGGGGACAGAGAAGCTGGGGAGCCATGCATACCCCTCTGTGGAGGTGTGCAAAGATGAGCTCAGAAGGGTGCAAGTGTGATGCTGCTGCCCTCAAACCCAGCACCCAGCTCTAGACTTGCTCCCACTCTCTTACAGCTGCAGCTCCCCCTGCCAATGGGTGCTGGTCTCTATGACGGGCTCTTTTTCCTCCTGCTGAAACTCCTTGAACAGGTACCAGTCTGGCCATCTCCTTTGCCTGGTCCCTGCCAAAAGGTGTGATGGCAAAAAGGCCTGAATGCAGATGGGTAATGAGGCTGAGGGAAACCAGGGAACCGTGCAGCTTTGGCTGAGCTGCGCAACCCCATGACGGTCACCTTATGTCCTTGCAGGACTGATGGGAGAGTGGTGGGCAAGGAGGGGTGATCCATGGGCACACTGGAGTGAAGGAGGGCAGAGATGCCCTGGGACTGATACTATTGAAAGGTGCAGCAGGACCCCTGGGCCATGTCCGTCTAGCCCTGACCTTCACAGAACCATGGGGCTGGCAGAGCCACATATCAGAACCCTGGGAAGTCATGGAAGACCATGAAGGCCTCTGACATCTGCCTCTCTGCCTCTAGGAGGATGTGGCCTTGGAGCAGGGCTTTGCTTCCTCAGAGCTGTGGAGCCTGGTCTGGCACTGTGTTGCTGTGGTGCTTCATGTGGGCACCAACAGGGCAGCGCTGGAGGGAGACTCACCCCCAGGTGCTGGTCACCCCATGCCAGAGCCAGACTGGAACCTCCTCTCCCCTCAAGGTAGGAGCTGCGGGACAGCAGGGCATCTGCCCTGGACCCTGCTTCACATCCTGCTCTCAGACTTGCCCATGTCTGTCCCTGTCCACATCTGTTCCCTGAGGCCAGAGGACTCAGGTGGTTTTTCTTGAGGATTGCAGTGTCTTCTGGGGAGAGAGGGCTGGGCTGGCCCATGCTGTGCCCAGTTGGCAGCAGCTCAGCTGAGCTGGCTGTGGAGGAACAAAAAAGGGTGTCTATGCTGCAGGGAATGTCCATTCTGGCGGGTGTGACCACCTGGGTGGAGATTTTCTGGTTCTGGGCAGGGAATCACAGAATCCACCCTGGAGCAGCCTTGAGGTAGCACAGACAGAAGTGAAGGGATTTTACAGCCTTCTCTAGCTTTGCCCTTCTGCCTGCTGTTTCCCCTGCAGGAACTCTGTTGTTCCTCAGCTTGGCCCTCAGCGTCTTCACTCGTGAGTCCCACCAGTGCCTGCCTCAGCTCACCCAGTCCCATGGTGTCCTCATGGTGACACTGAAGAGACTGCTGTCCCCTGGCTTCTTGGCATGCCTGGCACAGATGTGAGTTGTGGCAAGGGCTGAAGTGGGCAGAGCTCAGCTGCTGAATGGGCTACGGACATGAGCACACCAAGGGCTGGGAAGTTCCTGACCTGGCGCTTGCAGAGCCTCTTAGTCCCCGGCACAGGGAATGCCCTTTGCCCCTTGCCCTGAGGTTTTTCTGATCACCTCTGTATTAAGCCCTCTCTCTTTCACATATTCAGGCAATCAGGAAAGGATGGGGACCCTGAGGTTGTCCCACATGTGGTCATCCAGGTCTGCCAGCTCCTCTGTTTCCCTTTTGCCCTGGATGTGGATAAAGACACCGTAGCACTGATCATGGACGCTGTGAGAGATACCCAGATCCCTGCCCAGCTGCTGCAGGTACTCTTGGCCCTTGTGCTCCTCCTTCCCCCCATACTGTGGTGACACATCCGTACATTGCAGTCCCCAATGCATGGCACCACTTCACATCATGTTGGCAGTTCCTGCCCACACAGGGATGTCAGTTGGGTGCTATGTAGCCCTTGGAGAAGCTTGACTGGCTGCTAAGCTTGTGCTGCCCTGCTGGCTGCCTACAGCTGCTGCTTGGCTTGGCTCGGCTCACACGTGAGTGCAGTGCGCTCAGCAGTGCTGTCTGTCCTTTTTCCTTAGGTCTGTGCTCACCATCTGCCCTTCTCGTTCACCGAGCTCCCCATGGGCCTCTTGTGCCAACTTGTTGTGTCTGATACACGGGTCATAGACCAAGTGGTGAGGGAAGCTGCTGCCTCCGAGCACATTGTTGCCTTCTTGAAGTCTGTCTTGTTCTCAGACAATGTCACACTCACAACTGACCTCCTGTCTCTCTTGACCCACGTGGCCCGGGCCTGTTCAGAGCACCTGCCCTTTCTCCAGAGGATCCTAAGGGACTCAGATGTGGCTGACCAGCCACTGATATACCTGCTCAGTCACCAGCAACACCTGATACGGGCCAGAACCTGCAACTTGTTGGGCAACCTGCTCCGCCACAGCTTTTCCCCAGCACTGCAGAGCCAGCCTGGTTGGCTGGAGAGGCTGCTGGAGTGCCTGTCGGACCCGGAGGGCTGCGTGCGCAGGGCAGCCACCTTTGCAGTGGGCAATGCCGCCTGCCACGCATCTTGTCCGGCGGGGACCCTGGGCAGGGCCGTGCCCACGCTGACCCGGCTGCTGAGCGACACGCAGGCCAAGACGTGCTGCAACGCGGCCCTGGCCCTGAGCAACCTGGGCCAGCGCGGGGCGGAGCTGCGGGATCTGCTGATCCAGAACAGGGTTCCCGACCTCCTACTGCAGGTGACCTGCCAGGACCCGCGGAAGACCGTGCGGGAGGGAGCCCTCGAGGCTCTGCGAGCCCTCAGCCAGCACCCTGGGATCCAGCAGGTACTGCACGGGGACCTCGGCTCCTTTGGGGGACCTGATGGAGTTGTGGGGACAAGGGTCAAGCTGGTGGGTGACTCCTGTCCCTCTCTTGGCTGTGCAGGTCCTGCTGTCCCTCAAAGCCACCGAGAGGTTGGCCGCGCTGGCCGGTGGCAGTCCCCGGTCGCCTTCTGCCCGGCACCGCGAGCTGCTCCTCCGCCGCCTCGCAGCTCTGCCCGGCCGCGCGGGGCCCAGCCCGCTGTCGCCGCGCACCGGCGCTGAGCGGTGACGCCCGGGCATCCCGGCACGCCACCGACGCTTCCTTCGCCCTCCTCAGGCTCCAGCCCGACCTTCCTTGGAACCCGCGTTGTCCGCCCGAGGAGGACTCTACCCAGCCGTCTTTACCCGGGGTGCCCCCCG
Source organism: Rhagologus leucostigma (assembly GCA_013397725.1). Lineage (NCBI taxonomy): Eukaryota > Metazoa > Chordata > Aves > Passeriformes > Rhagologus > Rhagologus leucostigma. Next base: position 3,304,154 of record VZTD01002597.1, read on the forward strand.
TGGGAAGGCGGCCCTGGAAAAACTGCCCATTCCTTCTGAAACCGCTTGTTTCCCGGCGGCTCCCGCTGCCGTGCTCGCTCCGCGGGGCTGCGCTCCGCCGCCGGGCTCCGCCGCGCCGCTAGGGGGCGGTGTACCCCCTGGCGCGGTGGCTGCCGGGAGCTGTAGTCACGTGGGCCCGCCGGCTCCCCATGGTAACGGCGGCGGCGGGTCCGGCGGGCCCGGGCGGGCGGTGAGTACGGCGGGGCTGCCCTGTCGAGCGGGGCTTTGCTCCCCGTATGTCTACCCGGGTGCCACCTTCAGAGTTCCCCCACTGGGGCGTAGGGCCCTTGGCCCGTCCCTGGCCCCTCCGCCCCATAGCCGTGCCCTGGCTCTGAGGAGGCACCTCGCTCCACCCCGGGCCTCTTCGCGGGGCTCGCCATGGCCTTGCCCTGTGACCCCGTGGGACTGGGGAGGCCGGCTCGGGAGCGCTCTGTGGCGAGACGTGCTGGGCTTGGTGGTCTGGGTGGCGCTCCGGGGCTAGGATAGAGCATCCTGGTAGCACCTTTGACTTCAAAGGCTTTCACTTGGAGAAATGAGACACAGAGCATGTTCCCCGCGCGAGCCGCAGGGAGGAAGAGCTGGCTTCCCAGCCAGCCACGGCCCCTGGGAACCTCTCCAACGGTACTTGGAGTATCAGTGAGGATGGAGCTGAGGTTGACCAGGCCCAGATGGGGTGCTGGTACATCTTGGCTGTTCATCATTTCATTGGGGTCGTGGCTTGGCTGCTCTTGTGTTGTGAAAAGGAGCCAATGAGTCTGAAAGGTGAAAGCCAGAGCTGAGTTGAGACAAGCCTTCAGATTTCCTGAATGCCTCCAGGGTCTGGGCAGGGAATGAGGAGTGAAGGAGTGAGGAAGCTCTGTGGCACTGTGCCAGCCTCCTGTCTCCCTGCGCAGCTGGGCTGTGGATGTCTCATGGGTGGCAGAGTTCAGCCGCACAGCTCCAGATCAAAACCCTGCCTACATGAGTCCCTGAGATGAGGCGTGTCTTTCTCATTGTGGTGTGCTCCTCATGGAATGGGCAGATGACGTCTGGTAACTCCCAGATAGTTTGGGGGAATTTGCAATGGATTGTTGGCCTTATTATAGTTTTATAGAATAATATTTCCATGATTCTTACTGTTTTTATCCAGCAGATAGTAGCATTTGTCTGTCCTTTTGTTGCTCTCTTGCTGCAGTTCTTTTGTGTTAGGCAAAGTTCGTTGATGACAATTGCCCCCTCCCATACCTCAGTTGTGGGGTCCTTCTCAGCCCAGCAGAGATCGCTTTTCAAGGAGGAGTTGAGGGGACAAATGTCACCATCCCCAGATAACAGCGCCTGCATGGAGATGTCAGATCACTGACACAGACTGGGGGCTTTGGCTGCTGCACCAGCCTGGCTGGGTGCCACTCCTTGACATTTCCCGGGTTCCTGCCATGCATCAAGTGTGGGAGTATTTGGCAGCTTCTCACCTTGAATCTCTGTTTCTTCTCCGCTCCTGAGCTCTGAGAGATTGCTGTATGGAGTGACGGTTTTGAAGTGCCTTCGGAAGAATTTTTCCCAGCCCTGTCAGGACATGGAAGAGTCCTCAGCACATACTGAAGGACAAACCGGCGAACCTTTTCTTCCAATTGCAGATATGTTTCAGTAAAAAGTATCAAGAACAGAGGATGGACTAAGAATTTATGTGATTTGATCTAATTGGGTAGTTCTTGTCTCTTTGCTGTGTATTGATGTCTTATACTTGTTTCACTCACTCCAAATCCTCCACTTTTATTTTTCTACCAAAGGCCAGCCTGCCTAAGACCAGATGGAGCTGTGCTGACTGCCCTCAGTTCCTACACTGATGGCCAAACTCTTCCCAGGTCTTGCCATGGAATTCTCCTGTACCTTTTCTCTCATCATGAAGCTCAGTTGAAAATGCTGTCCCTTCAGTTTGGATCTTTAGGAATGGGCTGTAGACCTCCTTGGTGAAAGGCTGTTAAACACCTTATGGTTTAGCTTGTTGCTCTTAACCCAGACTTGTTTCTCTACTCTTGTTTATGCTGCAGTACAACTGCTTCCGTAGCCCATGTGATGAAAAAGTACAAATGAGGGGTGGGAGCAAGGGCAGGCACTTGCAGACTTCACTGCTGGGGAAGCAGAGCTGCATGGTGTGCTGTCACTGTGCAGCACGTCTGCTTCAGGGCCTGGGGAATCTGCCAGGGGAAAAAGTTGAAATCCTTTGATAGCAATAGGGACTCCATGCTCTTTGCCCTTTTCTGTGGCCTGTGCATTGTCTGGTCACAGCCAGGTCAGCCCTTCCAGGGTGAGCGCTGAGCCAGCCCTTTATTTTAGGTGTCTCAGGTGCACTCAAGCTACAGCCCTGGATTTTCTGCCTAAATATGCCAGAGTTCCTCACCTTGTCTGGTAACTGTGCTTCAATGCTCTTAGAGTGGTGGGAAAGTCTCTTGTGAAGTCAAACACACGAGCCTTCAGTCCCCAGCCCACCGTGTGTGCATGGAGAGAGGCATTTGCTGCAGCACAGGGTGAGGTGGTGGCTAGATCCAGCTCTCCCGTGGCTTGGTCCAGCATCCTGCTGTCCCTGAGGTCTGCCTCCACCTTAGGAATGGGAGCACACACTGGAGCCACTCTGTTTCTCTTTCAGGGCAGTGCTCTGCTTAGGTAAAGGATCATTTTGGGCAGCCATACACTTCTCATACTTCCTGTGTTCAGGGTGGAGTGGAGTTCAGCACCACAGCTGTTGAATGGAAATGACCAGCCGTGGCACAAATGTAATCCTGGCATGCAGGTGGAATTTGCTGATGCATCCCCACAGAGGTTGATTTCTCACTGGTATTTTTTTTTTTTTTTGACCTGAGTGGCCAAGCAAAAACTTGGTGTCTTGATTAGGACAGAAATTGGTTGTCATCCTCTGGATTTGCACACAAAATGTGGTTCTGCAAGGATGATACTGGAGCTGAGAGGGAAGAGTGATGCTACTGTGTGGCAAAGCAGCACACCAGGCTGTTGCACCAATAGCATTTTTGCTGTGGCCACGCTGTCTCTGAGCTGTCTTGTCCTCACGGACAACTTGTGGCCAGCAACACCCTCTGCTCTTCAGAGTGAACTTGCTGGTGGCCTCAGGCGCTGCTTTGGCTTGGTGTGTGACTGCACTGGAGGCCACTTGTTTCTTGGAGCTAATGTAGGGGAGGGAGGGCTGTTTCCATACTGTTGAAACACAAGTTTGTACCTAGCTACCAGCTGTTGGAGCAGCTTTAGGTACTCATTTGGTTTCAGATCAATGTTGTTGATCTTGTTCACAGTTTTAAATTTTTGAAGGGATACGAACCCTTATTTTGAAATATATATTGGTTTTAAAACCTGTTTGTTTTGCATTGTTGTTAATTTGCTTGTTCAAGCTTTAATCAAAAGTCTCAGAGCTGTGAGTGAGGAACTTGGTGTGAACTTAGGTCTCATTTAGAAAAAGATGTTATCCTTTTTAAGCATAAAGAACAGAATAGAATATGCACCCTGCAATGGCATAGAAAACAATAGCAATTATGGTTGTCTAACGTCTCCGCCTTGTGACTTTGGGCTGTGTGTGGCTGACAGCACATTATCAGGTCAGCTTGCAGTGCATACATTTACAAGCTCTTGTTATTTTAAGTGTGTCACCAAGCTGCGTTTAAAATAACCTCCCCAGCCAGACTCCTCTAACAGTGGGATGATGTGCACACCCGGGCTCTTAAGGTCTTGTCCTTTCCTCTTTGGAACAGGACTGTGAGGAGCTGCCATGCTGCCATTAGAGGAGCGCATGCTGCAGCAGGGCTTGGGCTGGAAGAAAGGATTTTGACTGATGCTTCCTGGGGTGCGCAGAGGCTGGGGCACGTGTTGGCCCTGTGCACTTGTGATGTGACATTTGTACAGGCTGTGGCAGTGCTCCAGCTGACGTCCCAACATTTGCGAGCAAGCTGTGTGGCAATAAACGGTGCTGGCAGAATGATTGTAAGCAAGTGCAGCTGTACAGTCACTCCAACAGTGACAGCTTTGGCCTCTGTATTGTGTGTCAGTAAGTCCAAGCCGAAATCCATTAATTACTTGGTTGGGTTTGAATTCCAGCTTGGCCAAATCACCCAGGGCTTTTCCTAGCTCGTGTTTCTACAATAAAATTTCAAGACTGCAGTTTTATTGCCATTGTGAGATGCAGAACAGACTCCAGCTCCTTTGTCGTAGTGTTGGGTTGGCAGAACTAGGGATTGCATCAAGCTGTGACCTTTGTCCATCCCAAAACTCCAACCGAATTAAACATAAAGAGAAAACTTGCCTGACTGGTAACTAGCAGGAGTTTATTTACCCTGGGGCAGATGACATTGTTCCTGCCCAGAGCCACAGACATGTGGCAGCTGCTGTCCTATTGTGACCACAGCCTGGCATGTGAAGGTGCCCCCCTCCATCTCCATCAGGTCTCCTGGAGGCTCAACAGCTGCTTTGTCAAGCTGTCCTTGCAGTAAGGATGGGAGACACTTTTCAGGTGGACATTAGAGTTGGCTGTGCTGGCATGCAGGAGGTGGGACAGAAGGGTGAATGTGGGGAAGGACAGGCAGCATGGGCTGGTGCTGCCAGTCTGGATGTATCCTGACCTGCCCCCTGTGGGGGCATCTTCATTTCATCCTTCCTGCCCTTATCTCTGAGCTCCTGTGTCTCCACTGGGAAACAGGGGTGGTGACTAGCTGTTAGCCGGCCTAGTCCTTACCTGAAAGCTGTATTAAAGGCCCTGCTGCTTTCTTACGCAGCTGCTGCTTCCAGCACACCCCTCCCCTGTGCTGGCCGAGATGCTTCTGCAACTCCATGACAAAACCGCTCTGGAGAGGGACAAGCTCAGCACATTCTTGTCCACTACTGTGGGGCTGGGTTCCAGGCAGTGTTAGCTGAGGCTGTGCTATGGCCGGACCTCCACCCTGGCAGCCACAGCTGTCAGCACTACCTCCGTGTCTGTGACAGTCACACCTGTGCTACTGTTGTTACTTACTCCAGATCAGAGTCACACAGGGCTTATGCTGGCATTTTCACACCTGTGTATAAGCTGACTGTAAGATTCATGGCCCTTGTTACAGCTTCATTAGGCCATATCACTTTTATTTTTACAGCAGGATGATCCACTGATAGCTGTAAAGCTAGGTGGAGATGAGGTACAGATGGCTTTCACTGCGGGCTAGTTTTACAAGGTCATTCACAGCCGGGTGAGAGTGCAGGCGATGGCCAAGCTGGCAGCGCATGTGGTGATGCCACAGTGACAGACCCTCTAGGCAGGAACAGTTTGATTCTCCTTGAATTTTAATTTACTCTTTAACACCTGCGTTCACTGGTGTGCTGGGGTCACTTTGTGGTCCAAGTGCGCTTGCGAGCTGGGTGCATCTGGGGGGACAGCGTATGGAAGCCAAGCTTTGCTCCCTTGTTTACTGGTGGGAATTTGAGCTGGGCAGGTGGCGGCATCTGAGCCACAGCTTCTTCGCTCTGTGCTAATCACTGTGAATGTCATAACACAGCCAGGTTTGCTGCTGGGGGCAGATTGGGTAGCAATGGAATAGTGTTGTACATCTCAGTTGTGGGATTCTCTTCCCTGGGAATTGGAGCCCCTCTGGGCTGCAGCTCCCACTGGGATGCAGGCACCCTGTCCTCATCAGGAGTTCTCAGCTTGACTGTAAAAGTGCTAACAAGCAATGCAGCCCTATGGGCATGGAGTGGACTTGGCACCTTCCATATTTCCTTGCAGAGCTTGGCAGTGTAGCAGCTCTCCTTGAGAATGTGTAGCTCCTGTGGGATCCTGCATGGGATGTTCCATCTCCTACATCCTCTGGCTGAGATGCTGCTGACCTGGTATGTCCTGGAGACTGGAGCTGATTCACAGGTTGAGACGGTCTGGCAGGTGTAGGTCTGTCTGACCCGGCCCTGTGGTGGTGTGAGCTGCTGTCATGGTGCTTCGGAGCAACCTCAGGGTCTCCAAGCTACACTATAACTGCTGCGTCTGAGGCTTGTCTTTCAGGTGAGAAAGGAGTGTGTATGTGTATTGCAAGAAAAGCAAGAGTGTGATGGGTGATGCACTGCTTATCCTTCTTTTTATACCTTTTTTTTTTTTTTTTTTAAACATGCAAGCATGTGAGAGCTGGAAGGTGGAAGAACCAGCCAGCCTACTTGGAATACAAACTCCTATCGCAGCTGTATCCAGGGGCCCTCCAGGCATGTGTTAAAGCAATACCTGGCTCGTGGTTTGTTTTCTCTTTTCCCTTCTCCTCAGGCAAGAGGATGTTGCAGGTATGGTGCAATAGTTCATTCTAGGAGGATTCAGGACACTTACGTCTGCAGCTCTGTGGTCTGCCAGCTTGCTCCTTGCAGGAGGCTTTTCTGTAGGACTGCAGTGGGGAGTAATGTATGTGCACAGTACTGCCAGTCTCTGCTGGAAACCTAGGTGTTGATGTTAGAATAGCGCTGCATTTGCTCCTTGCTGCCTTTTCAGTCCTGAGCTCTACAGGATGCCCTTAGCCCTCACTGAGCTTTTCTACAAAAGTGAGAAACGTTCCTTTTAAAAGCAAGGGCTGAGATTCTTGCCTAGTTGTGTAACTTTGTTAGCTGAAGCTTTAAGGAGCAGGGACAAAAAGTAAGCAGACGTTTTGGGGCTTGTGGTGGAGTCAGGAGGCTGATGTTGGAGACGCAGACCTGTAGGAGTGGGCTTCAGCTGCCGTGTGGGTCCCAGGCAGGCAGCCTCTTGTTGCAGACAGGGCTACTGTGCTGGGGCTGCTACCCCATGGCACTGGCTGGTAGTCAGGCACCCCTGTGTGTTTGCAGGGTACAAGCTTTCCTGCAGATGGCCCTCTCTACACTGTTCTTTGCATCCTCTGGTTTCATGTGAGATGCCAGCTGTTCTTTGACTTGGTCTCAGGAGACTCTTGCTGAGCTCAGTAGATGGGAGATGTGGTTTTCATCCTGCAGGAAAAGCAGCTCACTCTGCTTTCCTTACGTGGCATTGGGCTGGATGCCGTGCCCTGACAGGGCAACAGTGTCTTTCATGCTGTCCTCTTGTTTCAGGCCAGCAAAGATGCTGCTGTAGATGACTGATGTGCTTGTGCCTCACGTGCTATGGCTCTACATGGCGTCTGCAGGACCAGACCATGCTGATCTGGGCCCCAAACAGCCAAAGAGTGTTGGGCTGGAGTCAGGCAGCCCTCTGGCAGAAAGACCTCAGCCGTGCTGGGCTTGGCGTCTTGCTCAGCAGCAGGCGAAACCTGTCTGGAATTTAGAGAAGAGATATGTGAGTGCTTTCCAGGATCGCATCCTGCTGCCCTCAGGGATCCCTCTGCAGCAATCCTGCTTCTTGCGCTCACCGTCACTATGCCATGTGCAGCCTACTGAAGACACCCTCCGAAGCCCTCCAGACACTGGCTCTGTCACGGGAAGGGTGATGTCTTCCGTGCTGATGGGGCCTTGCCTGCTGGCAAAGGAGCGCCCTGGGACTGGGGTCAAAGGCTCTGCCCTCAGCTCAGGTCAGCAGGCTGCCAGCTCCTCTAGACCAGTGCTCAGTAACAGCTCCTTCCTACGGCCAAGCAGTGCTAAAGTGCCTTTTCTGCAGTCACTGAAGATGAAAAAGGTGGAAAACACCCGGAGTTTCCCTGCTACTTCACAGTCCCACTCTGGGGACACTAGAGACAGCTTCCCTACCAGCCTGATCAACAGAGCAGTGACAAACTGCAACCTTGTGTCAGAGCAAAACAGAATCCCCTCCCTTACCTCTGTGCCAAGCAGTGCGATCCTCAGGAAGGACCAGTGCTTGTGGGAGGACGCTAAGGGGAGACTTCACAGCTCAAAAGAGAAAGAACCAGAGAAGAACCTCTTGAAGGCTGTGCAACAGCTACCTAGTCAGGCTGCCACGCGCAAAGGCTTTGGGTGCCAAGTCGAAAGTTCTGGCCTTATGAATGTGGGCAGCCTGTCCAGCTGGAACAGCAGGAGGAGGCAGCATGTCGGAGCGCAGATCAGCCAGAGAGAAACCGTCGCTCCCCTGAACTTGGAGCTGGGGAGCCATCGCCTTAACAGTAACTCGAGCCTTACGGGCACCTGTGGTGCCATTGCCCGCACTAAGCGGATCAGCTCCCATCCCTTGGCCTCGCACGCCGGTGCTCCTGACTGCAGCACCGGGTGCCATCCTGTGGGCATGCTGAGCCCTCAGTGTGCCGGGGACCGTGTGGCGAGAATAGAGCCTGTGCACTCGGCTGCCATCGCTGAAGTGGCAGCACAGGTGTCCACCATCCAACTGGAGAAAGAGGAGAAACAGGCCCAGGCTATGGTCCCAGGAAAGCTTAAGTAAGTAAAGGCAGGAGGAGGAGGGAGGCTGCAGCAGGATGTGCTGGGCTCGTGGTTGCCTCTGCATGTGTTGGGAGAGGAAGCACTGTGGGCAGTACGGGGTGGCCATAACGATAACCATGGGCTGTGTCCGTGAGCAAAACCCAACTGCGGCATCCTGGTGGGTGGGACGCCTTCCCGCAACCCCCAGCTTGATGCAAGCACTTGGAATGGCTCTAAGCCGTTCCACCTTCTCCTGCAACCACAGCATGGAATTACTGTGTGGCATTTCTAGTTTGTTCTCCTCAGTCAGGGGGCCCTGCCTGCAGTGTAAGCTCTGCACATCTGTTGAATGAAGCCTGCTGTTGAACCAGGCCTTCCTAGTGAGAGACATGGGTTCATAAAAGAACACAGCTAATACATGATAGAAAGGATGTGAGGACATGGAGCTCCTGCTCTCCTGCTGGGAGACAGTGCCCTTGTTCCTCCTCTTTCTAGCTGCTCTGGAACACGTTCCTTCTCAGCATGGTCTGGGGCCTCTCCATCTTGCTAGCTTGGGGTGAGTGCTTGTACATCAGCACTGGAGAGGGCAGGGCCCTCATTCCCCTGCCCACATTATCTCATGCTGCCTCATGGGCTTCTGGGTTTTTGGCCCCAGAAACCATGTGCCATTCCTTTTGATGTGATGTCCTTTGTCCCAGTGCTACTGCTGAGAAGTCGCTGCTGGAGCCGAGCCACCCACAGGACGAAGCAGAGGAAGAACTTCCTGATGGCCTGGACGAGAGCTGCAGTCAGGAGGAGTATGAGGACAGTGAGTGCTGGTTCCCCAGGGAGGGCTGTGCTCCATGCCTCAATGTGGGTAGTGCAGGAGCTGTCTGGGAGGTGGGGGTAAGCACAGCTGCCCTCCTGTCTTACCTTCATGCTGTCATTTCAGGATGTACTGAACCCAAAAGTGATGTAACAGCAAGGAGGAACTGAATCAGTTCCTTTGGGGAGCCAGCTAGGGCTCAACCATTGTCCTTCTCCTGAGCTTATCTGTTTCCTCTCTGTGCAGGGCTGTCAGCTCTGCTCCCTTCCCTGTTTTTATGACACCAGTTGGTGGGCAAAAGCCAGGATCCAAGGATTTAGGGCAGCTGGAACATTCTTTCCCCTGCAGCACTTTTTTTCTCTCTTCCCTCCCTAACTCTGTGTGCATTCACTCCTCATGGAGACAAAACTTGAGTTTGTTCCCTCCTGCAGGTGATTCGGATGCTTCCTCTGGTGCTGATGAGCCATCCAGTGGCTCCGTGACTCCTGTGTCCAGGTTAGTAGCTGTAAACAGTGCATTGAGCTTGGCATATTTGTCCAGACTTGTCCCAGGACTCGAGGGAATGGCCTGAAGTTGTGTCAGGGGAGGTTTAGGTTGGATGTTAGAAAAAGGTTTTTCACCCAGAGGGTGGCTGGGCACTGGAACAGGCTCCCTTGGAAGTGGTCACAGCACCAAGCCTGACAGAGTTCAGAAAAAGTTTGGACAATGCTCTCGGCCACGTGGTGTGACTTGGGAATGGTCCTGTGCAGGGCAGGGAGTTGGACTCAGTGATGCTTTTGGGTCCCTTCCAAATCAGCATATTCTGGGATTCCATCATCTTTGCCCTCCATGGTGACAGAGGAGACGGTAGCATGTGGGGTAAAGGAGTGAAGGTAGGAACAGACGTCCCAGGAAAGCGAATTTCCTTGCTACCCTGCAGGCTAGAACTACCTCTCTTGCTACAGGCAGCAGCCTGTAAAGTGCTAAGGGTGCATCCACTGCAGCAAAACAGGGGTCTTAATTTCACTGGCACTGCCAGTTGCTGAGTTAGGTTTACTGGATTAAATTGTGCTCTTGCAGTGTTATTGCCTGGCAGACGAAGCAGAGCGGAGGTGTCCTGGGCCAGAGATTGCAAAAGCTCCTTGGAGTTTCGTGTCTCAGCATAGCATCCTAGAAACAAGTCCTGGAGCCTGGATTTTTCTTTAGTTTTTGGGAGAAGCTTTGTCTGGGGAGGATTGGTCAGCCTGTGGTCATCTGAGCCCTGCCTTCCTGACTCCTGGCTGACCTTCGTTGGACCTGTTTTTGCCCATCTATTTGTGGGAGGTGGTCTTGCACCAGGGCTGCCTCAGGCTTTGCTGTCTGCCTGACAACTTGCTGCTTCCCGTCATGTCATCACTAATCTGGGAGGCAAGCAAGGCTTTCTGTGAGCAAGTGTTGAGCCTTAGGGTGCTGCAGGGCTCTGGGTGTGCACATGTGGTTGTGAAAGTCCTGCAGAGGTGACGTAAACTGGCCCAGCAGCTATGTCTGGCAGGATGTGTCTGGTTGGCCTCTGGGGGAAGCAGTGCTTGGGCCAAATGCCTCTTGCAGCAAGGAGGGAGGAATGTTGACCACTTCTTTGTGCAGGCTGCATGCGGGCCTGGCCTTGAAACCTTTGCAGCTGTCCTCTGCCTTCAGTTTGTTGTGGGCAAAACCAGTTTTGTGCCAGAGTATGTTAACCAATATCATCCTTTGCCAATTAACAAACTTTTAATTATTGATTTCGGTACTGAAAAGAAAAAAAAACTATCCAAGGACTTTGAGAAAACACCCCTTCTTCCTCCTTCTTGGTCTGCAATCCTTTTGCCACAGGCTATACTCAGTCCCTTCAGTGAGGCAAGGGGTGTCCTGCGAGATTTGGGATAGCGTGTTGTAGTTCCTTTTCTTTTGTTGCTCTTTGTTCCTTAGTGGATTGCTGTGGTGTGGCTCCTTCCACTGGCTGCAGTGGCATATATTTGAATATATGTTCATTGCAAACTCTACTTTTCACTTCGTCACAACCTTAATAGAAACATTACAAATTCTACCTCTCCTTCCAGGTATTGGGGCTTGCTGTGGTAAGGTGTACATACAATGGGTAAAACTCCATCCCTCTTCCCTGCAACACATCAAAACCACGAGGATTGCAGTTAAATCATATGTATTACGATCTCCACCCCTTGTTCCCTCGGACAAGATTATAGTGTTTGTTATGTAAAAATCTCCACTCCTTACCCCAGAAAATCACAAACCCCAAAGTGGTTACTTGGCATATGCATTCATTGCAGACTCACCCCCTCACTGCTGCAGACTGAGTTACTGACCTGAGTGCCCATTGCTTGCACCACATTGCAACGATGGTGCAAATTCCTGATACACAGATTAAGGCTCCTTCTGGCCTCTGTCTTCGTTTGTTACCCTTCACTTTTAGCCAGCTGCTACTGCTTCATCTTTCTTAGGAATTGCGTCGAGTGCCTGGCCGAGCCTGCTGAGGCTCAAGACAAAGTGCTCAAACCAGCTCTTGTCTGCAGTTTATTCCCTAATGTGCCTCCAACTATCTACTTCAGTACTCGGGATGAGACAGGTGAGCCGGGCTCTGTTATCACATAGGGCGAGGGTGGCCAGCCCATTATTAGGGACCAAGTGGTGCCAGCACACAGCTTGGAGCTGGCTGGCAGTGGCTGCCCTTAAACCCTTCCCCTGATGAGACCCAGCACTGCTGTGAGATCCAAATGACTGGAGTAAACTGTGCTGCTTCCATTGTCTGGAGCGTGACTCAGGCTGCCACTAAATGTTCCAGTGTCCTGGATCTCCCCCAGCTGTGGAGTCTTCTGCTCCATGATGGTTCTGCAACGGGGATTACACACTCTCGCCTACAGGCCTGGTGCCTGTGCAGCAAACCATAAGAATTTTGCAGCTATAGGAAATCCAAGTATTGTGTTTGTTTTCCTTCAGTCTTTAACTTTTTGCCTTCCTAGTGGAAAAGCTGCCTTGGGAGCAGAGGAAGCTGCTGCGATGGAAAATGTGCAGAGTCACGCCTAACATAGTGAAGCAAACCATTGGCAGGTCCCACTTCAGAGTTAGCAAAAGTAAGTTGGGCGAGGCAACATTGTGTCCTTCCTTGCCTCCAGCCCATGGGCACAACAAGGCAGAGTGCCTGCGAATAACAAAGCAGAAGCAATACAGGTTTGGCACTGCAGGATGTTGGGTTGACATTTTTGCCTGTCTGAGCTGCAGTATCCAAGGTCAGGGCCTAATCTGCCTCTTGGCTTGTCCCTGGGATAGACCACAAGGACTTGCTCCTGGGCTGTCAGGAGCTGAGGCAGACGTGAAGCAGTTTTGCTCTGGCTTGCCACTCTGAGGAGGCTGGCCCTCATCTAGTGCCAGGCCCAGCACTGCTGCTCCTTGTCCCCACGTACTGAGGAGGAAGCCATCTTCTCTGACCATAGCCAAAGTTCTCAGGGTTGGGAGACTTGTCACTGAAGAGATGTGTAGGAAAAGTGCTGAACATTTGCAGCTATGATCCATACTCTGGAAAGCGATCTCCTGGAAGTATTTATGGGACTCCTGCATGTATCAATAGACCTCTGCATAGACTGTTTTGGGGCTGTAATGAGACATGGAAGGCAGAGGAAGTCCTAAGAAGTTTTGACATCTTCCATGTCCCTCTGCAGTGCAACATTCATTAGCCAACTGCTTCATTTGCTAGCTGTAAAGCAGAGAAGTCAGGATGCTGGGGAATTAAAGGCATTCCTTTGACCTTGTGCCTCTTCAGGTCCTTGAACAGTCATATTTGCAAGGATATCACCCACTTGGTGAAATGGATGTCACTCACAGCCCTTGCTGTGGCAGCTTTGCAGTAGCGAGTATGAGTGCTTTGTGCTATAGCTGTGCCGCATCCCTGGCAAGCTTCTGCTAGCCCAAGGAGATGAGGTGCTGTGGGTTGAGAGGGCGTTATGGGTGGCAGGGTACTCGGTCATGGACTTTCCTGTTTTTCCTGCAGAAAGCAATGACTGGCTGGGTTGCTGGGGCCACCACATGAAATCCCCCGGCTTCAAAGCCATCAAGGAGCACCAAAAGGTAGGTCATGTTTTGGGCTGACCTCCTTTGAGTGCATGGAGAGTGTGTTGGAAGCAATTTGGGTGCCCCTTTCCTCAGGGCCAGGTGTTTGCTGTGCAGGCTGTCCCTGCAGTATCCCTTCCAGAACTGGGAGAGGAGTCCAAGAGACAGGCATAGCTGGATGAGCATCTCTGCTGTGAGGGTGGCTCTTGTACAGACTGAGGCTGTAGCCAAATTGTGTTTATCTGTGAGCCTCTCTGAACTCAGTCATTGCTGCTTAAAGCAGTCCTTCTGGCAGAACTCAGGGGTAGGGGCAGTGCCCTCCCTGCCAGTGCAGCGAAGGGCATGTACCTTACTTGGATCGCAGAACAGTCAGGTGTGGCTCATGGCGTGATGAACCTGCAAGGGACCAAAGGTTTGGTATCTGTCGCAAGTGCATGCCTGTTCTGGAGAGCTGCGATGCTCTAAACTATGCGGTTTGTCCCTGCAAACTTCAGGAGTAGGTGGAATCAGTTTGAGTGCAATCTTGAGAGGGGACCAGAGAGTGTCACCCTGCACTGTATTCAGAAAGGATGTATCCTCTGCCCAGGGAGCAGGAAGGGGTGGGCAAAGAGTTGGGGAAGCAGAGAGATCTCATAGCATCTGTATTCCTTTCCAGCTAAACCACTTCCCCGGTTCATTTCAAATTGGAAGGAAGGACCGTCTGTGGCGCAACCTGTTGAAGATGCAGGCTCGCTGTGGGAAAAAGGAGTTTAATTTCTTCCCTCAATCCTTCATCCTGCCCCAGGACATCAAATTACTCAGGAAAGCATGGGAGGAAGGAGCTAGCCGACAGAAATGGATTGTGAAACCAGTAAGTGTAAAGCAGAGCTGAATCCTCTGTCCTTTTGTAGCTGCAGGGAGACAGTCTGATCCTTTCTTGTTTGTGTTTTGCAGCCAGCGTCAGCAAGAGGCATTGGTATCCAGGTCATCCACAAATGGAGCCAGCTCCCCAAAAGGAGACCATTGCTAGTACAGAGGTGAATGAATATAAAACCAAGGTTGACACATAGCCTGAGACCTCTTAGTGTCTTGTATCTCTGGCGAATTCTGAGTCCCTGCCATTCTGTGGCAAAGCAGAAGTACCTGATTTGCATCTGGAGACTTCTCTGGAGACTGTCCGGGTGTCCTGCTGCTAGAAGTTTGGCTCTGTCAACTGCAGCTGGGCTTACTGGATTACTGCTGTCTCTGCATATATATTTGATGTCTCAGACAGAAATTGGTTTTGTGAGCTTTTCGGAGCTTCTGTCTGGCGAGTGGACAGCTTCAGCTCTGCTGTGATCCAGCCCCCACTGCTCTGTACTCTGGGGTTTGGCATGTTTGGAGACAAACAAACCTTATCCAGTTCACACGAGCACAGGGGGAAGAGAAGTCCCAGGGAAGAGGTGGCAGTTGTCAAAGATTTGTTCTTATCCAAGTTAGAATGGTTCAGTAAGAGCCTCAGTATGTGTAGATGTTAGTGAAAGGATTTTCTTGAAATAACAGAGTTCTCAATCTCCTTCCCCTTCTGCAGAAAAGTGGAATAGTTCATCTTGGTTTGAGGTTGCTTTCTGGGAGGATTCTTGTGAGGGCAGGAAAACTGCAGTGTTTGGCAGACAGGGAACTGCTGTGTTTGCCTGTTTGTTATCCCTGTCCACTTTCTGTGCAAAGAGATAAACTTCCCTATGGAAAGTCATGAACTTCTGGGATGAATAATCAAAGGGTTTGGATTAAAATATCCAACTGTTTCTGCTCACTGTATGAAACCATCTGTGGTGTACTGCATGTCTTAGATGTTCTTGAATAGTGTGATCAGCATTGTGGGTGTGGAAAAGCTACTGTGCCTTAGAACTGGGGAAAATCTCTTCAAAATGGAGCAAAAGGAAACACTGCTTATGTGCTGCATGAACTCCTTGTGAATGGGAGAGCTGCTCCTTCTCTCATTTTGTCTGTGATGTGATTAACTTGGAAATGCTGTCCAAAAGGGCTTCTGCATTGATCCCTTGTTTTGCCAGGGCTTCTGAGTTGGGGGTTAGAGATGTTCCTGCATATGAAAATCATAACCCTTATGTGCTTACTTCCCTCTGCAGATATCTGCACAAACCCTACCTCATTGGCGGGAAGAAGTTTGACCTGAGGCTCTATGTTTACGTCACTTCCTATGATCCCCTTAGGGTCTACCTGTTCAAGGATGGATTGGTTCGCTTTGCCAGCTGCAAGTAGGTCGTGCAGGAGAGTGGTGCTGGGGGCTGCCTTGGTGCTGAGGCATCTGTGGCTGTGATACCTGCCTTGGCCAGGGCAGGAGGAAGTCATCCCCTATAGGGGTGATGCTTAAAGCTGTATCTTGCTTGCTTAAGAAGCAGTGTGAAAACACACGGGGTCGCTGCAGGTGACTGTTGAAAGGGAATGTGAGAGGATGCTGCCTACATCCAGCCTTCCCAATGAAAGATCAGCTCAGTGTGAAGCAGTTCTTGAAATACGTTGTCTGTGCTTCATTCTGCATAAAATCTGGCACACCAGAAACTGAGATGTTTCTTCCAGTTTTCATCGTATTGCCTCAGGCTGCTGCAGTTCCATCAGTGCTTCTGCTCACTGATGCTCTGACTTTTATTTCTTGAGGACATGCTGTGAGGGTGGGATTGCATTCCACTGTCCCAAGGCAGCCTGTTCTTTCCTGTGTTTTGTTCCATTAGCTCTGAGCCTATGGGGACAGAGAGCTCCAGGCAGCAGGGCTGGTGAATGGCTGAGAGTGGTCTGAAATGAGAACAGTCTGTGCCTGCCTTGTGGACCTGGGGACAGCCACTTCAGTCTCGGACTGCTTGTGCTCCTCTTGCCTCCTCCAGGTACTCCTCCTCAATGGACAGCCTCAGCAACAAGTTCATGCACTTGACCAACTATAGTGTGAACAAGAAGAACACGGAGTACAAGTCCAACTTGGATGAGATTGCTTGTCAGGGACACAAATGGTAGGTGCTGCTTTTAGGGTACAAGGTAGCTCTTTCTATTTCCTGTTAAGTCAGACTTTTTTCAATATTCTTACCCAAAACTTGAACTTGGTTTCTGTATCATCTGATCCCACTTGGGAAACTGAAGGAGCAGAGTGATTTTAGCATGAGTTGGTGTCAGTGGAATCTGGATGGTCTCTCTGGCTTGTGACTTATCCTGTCCACTGCTGCTTGAGCTGTAGTTGCTGTTCATCCTGCTTTTGTCTTTGTAGTTCCCTGCTTCCAACGCTGCACTCATCTCTGCTCATTCATCCCCTTCCCCTACTGTGGGGGCGATGGGATGTGGTTAAAGCAGAATCTGATTGGTTTTTGTTAGAAATTGAATGGGTGATGTTTAAATTGGCTAGATGGGAGCTTCTGCCCATCTCACTCTTGACTTCACAGTGGAGGCAGAGAAGGGGATGACAGCCCTGGTTCAGAACTATTAATTTATGCACTACTTGGTGGGAATAGGAGCAGTGGTGCCATTTCTAGGCCTTTGGGAGGAGGGCTGCAATCTGGCAGGAGTTCCCATTCCTTGCTGTCCCATGGGTGAATGGATGCAAGCCCCAGGAACTTGTCTCTGCTTCCATGGTGGTGTTTGAACCCTTTTAAAAATAGTGCAGGATAGAGTTCTCAATTCTCAGCCGGGGCAGGGCTACTGCACTTCAAAGGGAGTTGCAGAAGGTGTTTTGCTGTGTTCACATTGCTTAGACCTGGACTTGCTACACAGTGGTCTCTTCCTCCACTGGGACTTTTAGCAGGGTCTGCTGCCTCTCAGCAGTTGCAATTGCCTGGGGGTGGAATTGTGTGGGTTTTCTATGCTTGCATGCAAGTCAAAGCTGGCTGCTCCTATGTTAAAGATAAGTGTGGCTGTAATCCACTCCATCTTGTATGCAGGAAGCGTGACCTTTGGATTCCTGGCCATTAGCCACATGGTCTCACTTGAGAAATATCTGAGCATCCTTGGCTCAGTGTCAGGGTAGCTTGCAGCACTCAGTGTGGTGTGGGAAACTCCTGTAAGAGCATAGATGCTCCCCCATACCATCTTGTTACCCACATTTTTCAGAAGTTCTTTTCATCCCTGAAGCCTTAGTGAAGTGACTTTAGCTAAAACATTTTTGGGGTCTTGTTGGATTCCTGCTGAGCTGCTTTGCAGTGCTGCGGGGGAAGGCCTGCAGGAAGGGGAGGTTTGCTGAGGACATGGAGGGGGAGGGAAGAGGAGATCTGGGCCTGACTTACCTTGCTCATGTGCTAATTTGGGACTGTGCTGAGAGAAGTCTATGACAGATTCATGTTCCTAGTAGCTTGGGCCTTCAAGACCAGGGGCCAGGCTGGGGAGAGCAGCAACCAAGAACGGAGAGGTTTGAGGATGTCAGGAGGATTGCCATGCCAGGGAACAATGCTGTCAGGGTTCCCCTCTGTTGCTTTCGCCACCACCTGCAAGGGGCTACAGAGCTACCTCCTTTGCTTTCTCTCTCCCAGGGCACTCAAAGCTCTCTGGAGTTACCTGACCCAGAAGGGAGTTAACAGTGAGGCTATCTGGGAGAAGATTAAGGACATCGTTATCAAAACCATCATTGCGTGAGTCTTGGCACCCCTTTCTCTGTGTGTCTGTGACACACAGAAAACCTGTCCCCTTTGACTGTCCAGTACCTTCTCAGCCTGGTCCTTTTGCTCTTAATTGAAATGGTTGGCTTCGGTATTTCTCTGTGGATCCCTCCTTTCATCCTGTTACTTACGCTCCTGCTACAGTAGCTGCAGTGGGTAAATAGACCTTACATTTCCCTGACCTGCCTGAAGGCTGGGAAGGTGTGGTGTACCCAAAACTGCCCAGCTTGCCACCCGCTCCCCTGCTTTGCCTGGGAGCCTGAGAGAATGGTCCCTGGTGCGGGATGAATCCTGTATGTAGAGGTGGATGCTCCCTGACAGAGCAGGGATGCTCAGGATGCAGTGCTGGATCCATACGTGGTGAAGCAGCAGCAACTCACCAGGCCTGTGTTGGTCCCTCAGCCCACCCTCTCCCACAGCACGTGGCTGCGTTATGCTTCCAGAACTGTCAGCATGTGTTGTGAACAGCCAGAGCTCTGCCGTCTGACTGTTGGAAACAAGCATTTTTTTCTTGGCTTGCAGTTCTGAGCCCTACGTGAACAGCCTGGTGAAGATGTACGTGCGCCGGCCGTATTGTTGCCATGAGCTGTTTGGGTTTGATATCATGCTGGATGAAAACCTCAAGCCCTGGATCTTAGAAGTCAACATTTCCCCAAGGTAAAGCATATTCTGAGCTACAGCAGAGTGGATAATGGCCTTTCTTTTACTAAAAAGTGAGTTTGGCTTGTGATGTCCCCTGTAGCGTGTGCTGAAAGACCATGGGCTTTGAAGTCTCCCTCTCCAGATTGCAGGAATCAAAGCCCTCCCTGTCTGTGAAAGCAACATTCATCTGCAGTTCAGAAAGCTTTGCTGGGCATGCTCCAGCTAGAGCCAGGGAAGAGTATGTTAAAAAAGGAAGGCCAAGGAGGGATGTGTCTCGTACAGAACGGGTGATGGCAGAGATTTCTTTGCGTGGGCAGAAGCAATCAGCAGTTCCACTGCCTCGTGCACCATTCTTTGCTTCCTGACGGCACCCGGCCACGTGGTGCCAGCTGTGCAGGCAGGGCCGGGAGCTGCAGTGTAACCGAGCGTGGCCCCTGTCTGCTAGAGTAGGTGGGCATGAGCTGTACACAGAGCCATGGTCCAACACGGGGCTCTGGGGATGGACTTGCCTATTCCTAGCAAACTTGGGAACAGATGGAAAAATTAACTATTTCTGATAGGAAGCCCCCTCTTCAAAGAGCTGTTGTCAGGATTTTTCTCTCAGTGTCTTATGGCTGGTTTGATGAGGCAAGGCACAGGCTGATGTTTGTATCCCGGTCAGTAATAACCCAGAGATTGAACTTGGGGCCATGGGGCTCAACACCTCTATTCTAGCACTCAGGCTGCTGTGATGCTTCTTCTCTGCAGCCTCCACTCCAACTCCCCACTGGATGTGAGCATCAAGGGCCAGATGATTCGGGACCTCCTCAACCTCGCTGGCTTTGTTCTGCCCAGCATGGACAGTGTGGGCTCAAGGACACAGACAAGAAGTGGCTCTACCTGCAGGTCAGCCCCCTTCTCTGTCAGAGAAGCAGGCTTTTTTCTTGAGGGATTTCATCTGGGGGGCTGCTTGGAGCCCAGCAAACGTTGGCTTCTAGCTGTTGAGAGCCTGCGCTTGCTGGTGCTTCAGCTATCGGTCCAAAGAACTTGCCTCATTGCCTGAGTATCTGGTTCCTCTGGCAGAATGATTTATGCCCTCTCTGCAGGTCCGTAGTTGGAAGTGAGGCCAGTGTAATTTGTGCTTGCTCTCTCGTCGTGCTCTCTCGTCCTTCCCGTGCCAGAACTAATATGATGCTAAATCTCACTGCCTCTCTGTTTGCTTGGAGGACTGGCTGGCTCTGTTGGGGTTGGATCCACTTACCCTCTGACTTACCAGAACTGACATGCTGCTGCCTGGAGCAAGAGGAGCACCTGTTATTTTGCAAATGCTGGAGTGATCAGTTTTTTAGGCAGGACTGCAGGTGTCGCATGCTGCCAGCCTGTGGGTGGAGGTGTGCACAGTGTTACTTTGCAGCTAACATGACTGGTTTGTGCAGAATGCTAATTCCTGGGTTTGTGTTCAGCCAGGCCCCTAATCCTTCTGTGTTTCACCACAGCTAGCTCTTATCCTGGTTTCAAACCTAAAGGCTGGAAGGAAACCAGTCTGTTCCGTGCAGCGGAGTGGCTATTGGCCATATATCACTGAAGGATCAGCTTGCTGGGTTAAGCACCAGCATGCAGTGATGTTTAGGCATGCCAGAAGATGGGACGCTTGCCCTCTGAGTGCCCTGTGCCTTCAGTGGAGAAGCTTGGAACATGGGCCTGTTCCAGATGGGGAGCTCTCACCAGCTCGTCTGCGGTGCTTTGATCAAATGCTGGTTTGCCACTTCAGTGGAAGTGCTGAAGGGCAGGTGTCCTCAGAGGGACCTGCAGGGGATTAAGCGGATCCTTAACATGGTTCAGATGATGCATTACCAGATTTCTTGCATCCAGGGGCAAGCTTGTTTAACTGTATCTCCTGCCCTAGGAAGCATATGAAGGGAAGCATTTTCCACATGTGGGTAGAATTCCAGATCTGTATGTTCCCCAAGCACCATGCAGCACAGACTCAAGGTTCTGCTCTCCCTGTTTGGATCTGCACACAACTAATAAATTTTGCAGCAGCAGAACAAAAAAGCTATGTTGATAGATGGGTTAAAAGGTTTTCAGCAAGTATCTCCCAGATTCTGGCATCCCCAAATGGTTCCGTTGGTGCTTAAAATAGATGGTTGCTGGTCAGATAGTACAAAAGGCCAGGACTTCCCATGGCATGTGTCTGAATTTGAGTCCTGAGAGTACTTGGATATTGCCAGAGGAAGTTTTTGATCTAAGAGTTCTCTTCATCCTTGTACAGTACCAGTACTGAGTACTTGTACCCCCATCCCTGTGCTTGAAGTTAAGAAGCTGTGTTCCAAGTGGGATGTAAACATGAGATCCCACCAGGCTTCATGTGCTGTGAATCAGGTCATGGTGTGTCTTTGACCCCCTTGCATCCTATGTGAGTGTGAGGTGATGGCTCACCTTTTGGGTGAAGGAACACTGAAATGCCTTAGTGAGGAGCTGGCAGAGTCCTCCCAGTTTCCCTGCCCACATCCTTCCTGGGTTCTGTGCTGATGCACAAGGCCATGGATGCATCACTGATCTCGGAACTAGTGAAATCCTTGGAGAAAGCGTTCTCTCCTCCATGGCATTTTCATGAGGGTGTCATGACTCCCTCAGCAGTTGCTGGGAGCAGCTCTGCCATTACACAACTTTGTCTTCTCCACTTAAATGCTCTATTGCTTCTCTTGTGTCCTCAGTCTGGGCAATGCTTTGAAGGAGAAGCCCAAGCCAGTATCTGAGCATTTCAGAGCAGAGAAGATGAAGAAGGCCTATTACTTGATGCAGAAGATACCTGACCAGGTACGAAACAACCACCATCATGCCAAGCCGATGTCCCAGCCAGTCCCACATGTCTATTCCTTGTCCCTCTTCAGATTGTGCTCTTCTCTGGGGTCAGCCAGATGATGGGGCACACTTGGGCTCCAGTGGGTTACCAGACAGTTGGTCAGAAATAAATTTGGTTTGCTTAGGCCACTGTCTCACTGACTCATCTGTACATTAAAATAGGTGTGTGCTAAAGGGGCACATTACCTACTAGTCCCCAGAGTCTGAGCACTGCCTGTTCCTCCTTATGTATCTGTGCAGCTCTTACAGCCTCTGTCAGCTGACCCCGTGCAAGTTAGTAGGGCCACTGGCCTCGTGTGCCTCCTGGCAGTGTGTTTAAGAGAGGCTGGGCTGCAGAATTGGGGTTCTCTTCAGTTCTGTGCAGTGTTAGTGTCACCACTGAGCCTAGATTCCTTCAGTTTCCATGTGGCCTGTGTCCCAAAGATCTCAGAAATGTGGAGACCTCTGCCTGAGAGATGCTTCTCCCTGACCTTGGGTTGCTCTTGTCTGCAGGATTTTTATGCTTCGGTCTTGGACATCCTGACTCCAGATGACGTTCGCATCCTGGTGGAGACAGAGGATGAGTATTCCCGGCGCGGGCAGTTCGAGCGGGTGTTCCCCAGCCACATCTCCATGCGGTACCTGCGCTTCTTCGAGCAGCCTCGTTACTTTAACATCCTGGTAACCCAGTGGGAGCTCAAATACTACTTGAATAGACACAAAGGTAACTGCCCTCCTAAAGCCTGGCACAGCCACCTGATTCAGGCAGGCTGCCTGCCAGCAGTCGTGGGAGACTTCTGAGCTATGCATGTTGAGGGGGAGCTGCCTGCCTGCATATTAACCCCTAGGAAATGTGTTAGCTTCCCAGACTGCTTCAAATACCACAAAAAGCTTATTCTGACTTCATGAGAGGTGATGACTGTTCTGGTTCACACAGCACCAGCACTTCTAGGTGCCCTGCGCATGAAGCAGACTGGGATTTTGTCTTCAACCTGTAGCTCTGGTTTCTTACTGTGTTTCTCTGCTCTCTTTTGAGGGAGAAACAGCTGGAGTTGCTGGGCTTTGCTCCTGACAAGTGATCTGTGAAGGAAAAATTGAGCCTATTCTGTGGTCTCCTGCAGCTTTCTAATTGATCAAAAACAGTCAGTGTACAGATGGAATTTTTTCCTGAACACTAGAAATCTAGCTAACATTTCCATCCTATCAGGGCACAATTCTGTATTTTAATAAAAAAATTATCCTTTAACGAGGTATAGCTGGACTGGACCAATTCCTTCTCACCCAGGTTGTCTCTATCAGGGCAGCAGTAGAAGCTGTTTGGGAGAGAGAATGAGGTCTAGCATGAAGGGTTAGAGAAAATAGAGACTGTGGCTCAGGGCTTTCCATCCAATATCTTACCTAGATGGAGAGGCTTCTGGAGGATCTGGCCCTCCACTGCAGTGACTGTATGTGTGCTTCTCACCTGGCTATCAAGGAGAGAAAGAAGAAAAACACTTTTGTCACTTTTCACTGGTGTTAAAGGAAATATCAAAGGGGTCAGTAACAATCTTTCACAGAGGGATGGTAACATCATAGCCTTCTCTGGCTATGCTGTCAGCATGTGTCATCCTTTGCCTTGCTAATATCTTTGCTGGATGATCTCCCATCAACTGGAAGAAAGATTCTGTCATCGTTCTCACTGAAGTGCTGCCCTGAATTTGCTGCTCAGGCAAGGGTCCTGGTTCAGTGCTTCAGCTTCCCCAAAGAAGCCAAGTGAGCAGATTTGCTCTGTCCTATCCTTGCTCTTTAGCTCTGAGCAGAACCCACCCTCCCCCTGTCCCCTTCCTGTTCCCTTGTGTTCCATGCAGCACTCCTCTTTCCCTAGCCAGCAAGATTCAAAGCCCAGGCTGGTGCACAGACCCAGGACAAGGCATCCGAGCCGCCCTGCTCCCCTCAGCCCCCAACATGTGGGGGTTTTTTTACAAGGTTCTGGGGCTTGCAGAAAGGTCACCAAGGAACAGGCTTTGGACAGCAAGGATTTCTCCTGGTATCTTATAGCAAACCACAATAATCCCAGCTGGACAGCATTAAGTTCCTAGCCATTGCTCTTCTGGTTCTTAATTCTCAAGCCACCCTAGCCTTCTGCTGTGACCCTAAGGCTCTTAAATAAGAAAACAGGATGGAAGTAGTCCTGGATTTCTCAATATTTCTGGATTGGCCAAGAGCAGGGTGCTTGGCTGTAGTGGGGACAGCTAGCAGGAAGCTCTGGAGGAAGTGGAGCCTGTTCAGTGCAGTTGAACACGTGGCTCTGCTTCAAGATGACCTTGCTGTGCTCTGGAGCACCACGTCTTGTGTGTGGTGAGAGGAATGGTCCCTTCCAGTCACACCAGCGATGAGCTCGGCCTGTGCCAGTCTTGCCCTCTACCAGGATGAAGTCTCAGCCCATGTCGAGCTCTGGATAAGGAGGGAGGAGATGATGCACTGGGATGCTGCAGCTGATCAGTGCTGTGCAAGAAGGTGCCTGAGCTGCCCTCCTCTGGGAAAGGGGTCGATGACAGCAAAGCTGCTCTACATTTGCACTGTGGGAACTTTCACCTGTGCAGCCCAAATCAGGTGCTGCTGTTGGCAGGCACTGGGCTCAGGGGGACAGCCAATCTGGTCTAATTCAGCAAATCCTGTGTTGCCCCAGTTTCCCTGTTTCACTGAGCCTGCTGCAAGGAATGTCTTGGCTCCCCGGGAGGAAGGCAAGCACTGCAGCAGCCCACGCACTGATGTTTGCTCTTACAAAGGGTGAACGCCCTCGGTTAACCCCGTGTTTGCTGGCCCTTGAGCACGTGTTCAAGTAGTTATTGCATGGCATGTTCCGCGTGGTGAGGGCAGCATATTTGCACGCCCTGAGCTGGGAAGGCTTAACTCTCTGTAAACCTGGCTGTTTGTTCTCACTTCTTGTTTTCTGTCATTTCCCAGGTCTGGAGCTACTGAAGAACTGGTGTGTCAAAGGGTACCACACTGGGGCAGGGACAGATTTGGCCCAGATGGTGCGTATAACTGTGGGTAAGGTAGGCAGAGATGGTTGTTTACCTGCACAGAGCTGGGTAGAGAGCCTGCTTGTTCTGCTTCCTCTGGCTCCTGTCTTACCTGTTTGCCTTCTTCCCTCTTTGCCAAGGCCTCCAGGAGTCTGGAAGAACCCATGTTGCCCTATTTCCCACAAACATGAAGCTGTGAACAGTATATCAGATTGCAACTATTTTGCATCTGAATATCCTTGGGTGCACTGGGCACAGCCCTACGTATTTGGCCCCTGTCCTGCCTACTGTTCTCCTCTACAAGGGAGTCATCTCTGTCTGTCGTTCCCATGCCTTACAGCAGAATGATCCTCTGAAAGAAACCCACTGTTTTGACCTCGAGATGCTCTACTCCCACTTTCAGCAGAGGGATTCATTAGGCAGAGAGCAAAGATTGCTCTGTTTGCTATTCTGGGAACAGTCTGGTGGCAATGACAACGCGCAGCAGTGAGGCAGCTCTAGCTGAAGCTCTCTAGGGCAGCCTATGGCAAAGCACAGCAGGCTTGAAGGATTTTTGCCACGACTTAAATAGCCATTCTGTTGTCTTTCTCTCCTCCCACAGTGGTCAGTGCCAAAGTCGTTCTTCCTCCAGAAGAGTAGCATTCAATCGAACAGCTTCAGCAAACTGGAACTGGGCAGACTAGAGTGAGTTTGCACTGGCCGTGATGTTCATGGTGTTCATAGTGTGGCTTTAGGACTGCTGTCCTCGTAGAGAACTGGTGGCCCAAAACACAGCTTTATTTAAGGGGAGAGGAGCAGGTTGGTTTGCAGGCTCTGAAGCCTCTGTTCTCTGGAGAGCCAACAGATGGGGCTGGCATGATGTCTGTGCAACTGGACATGTCTCCTTGGCACTGAACACCCAGCTTGGATGGGAATGAAGCTCTGAACAGCCAGATCAGGTGATGTTTGGAGCTGTCATGGTCAGAACATGCTGACAAGATATTCCCCCCATTGGAACCTGTATCACTTCTGTGGGCACTGGTGTGGTTAACAGTGAGCAGAGGCTCTCGGCTGCGGCATTGGCTGGGGAAACAGTGAGGCCTCCAGGTCTGTTGCACTCTCCCAGCTTCCTCGAGCAAAGCTGGGCTGCTGACAGCTTCCTGCAGAGGTGGAGGACTGGAGTTTGTCTGGGTGAGCCAAAGTGACGGGGAAGCACACCCCTGGTCTCTGGTGCTAAGGGGGAAGGACATCTCTGTTCCTGTGCTGGTCAGGGGTGGTTGGGTTTACACACAGACAGGGAGACTAAGCTGTGACCCTGAAGTCACACTGATATTGGGATACCTGTTGGGGTGAGTGGTGCTGCCTGGGATGGGAGATGGAGTAGGTGAGCCTGGCAGCCCTGTCTCTGAGTCCATGTGTTGTGATACAGCAGATGATTATTGCACCATGGTCCTTTTGGTCCTTTCTCACTGTCCCTAAGAAGCTCAGGGTCTCCTTTTTTCTGCAGCACGTGCCTCTCTTCAGCTGGTGAGGATCTCACAAGATGCCTGGAGCCCAGCCCTACTCAGAGCTTACCTCTCAACAAGTGCACTGGTGGAGCCAACCAGAGACCTGCTGGCTGCCTCTCTGACACCGCCCTGGTGATGTGACCAAGCAGCCACCGTCCCTCCCTGGGGACACATCAACCTACCTCAAAGGCAGAGACAGGAGCTGGCTCTGTAGAGCAAGGACTGTGGGAGCCCCTCGCACTGCACACTTGCTTGTGGGGCTGGTTGTAGAGAGGGATGTTTTCCTGGGCAAAGAGGAGACCTGTGTGACTTTAGTTTCTAAAACAAATGGCAAAACAAGAGGAAGTGGGGGTTATCTGGTGTTTTTTCCTAGACCGTTCTTAAAGCCTGACATGGTGGTTTCTTTGCTGTGTGGGAGCTGGCTGAGCCTGCCCTTCTTGTCCCCAGTCAGCACGGGCTGAGTCCTTGCTCACCTGTATTTGTGTCCTGAGTCGCTGGCAGCTGAGTCTGCTCTTGTCCTGCTGCAGCCTGGCCCCTGGAGAAAAGTCCCCAGCCACTACCCCACTCCTGGGAGGGAGTAAAACTGCCCAGTTTTATCCTTTCTGAATGTCTGTGCCAACATCCTGCCCTCTCCCAGCAACAGGCCCTGTGGGAGACCTCAGGCTTGCACATCACAGCTCAAGACAGATAGCTCAAGGCAGACCACGGGTACCAGTGTGGCTCCAGTTTGCTGTGGGGGCAGTAGGGCCGCTGGGGGGGAGCATCCTTCTCAAGGCCATTGGCTCTCTGGTGTGCCCTGCAGCATGTGTGCACGGACTGCAGGCTGGTGCTCTTCTCCTGCGTCTGCTTTCTCTTTTCCCTTTGTTTCTCAAGGATTTCTGGTAAACACTCAACTGCTCTCCTGGTTCTCATCTGCCTTCCTTTCCCTGACCTCTTTGTGTCTGGTGGGAAGCACATCTCTTCCCATGCTTCACTGGGCTCTGGTACAGGGAGGGTTTGTGCTACCAGCTCACTTTTCTCTGTCTTTATGGGGGTAATTCTAGCTGCCCTATGGCAGATAAACATAGCCCCCAGCATGGGGGAGCAGCTCCCAGCATAACTGCTTTGGTCTGGGGTCTTCCTTGTGTCTGGGGGACTATCCTGTGCATCATTAACCAATGGGAACAGAGCAGTCCAGCCGTACAGGAGGGGTAGGAAGGGTTGGGTGCCCAGAGCTGGCCCTTACCAGTTCAGGGTTCTGCCCCGCAGCCTGGTAGGTGGATGCTGGGTGCTTGGGCAGGTTCTTGGGGCCCAGAGGAGGTGCTGAGCCTCACGTGTGGGCCCTGGTTCTGCTAGAAAGCCTTTCCCTCCCCTCTTCTCGCAGCCCACCGTTTCCCAGCGCTGGGCCCTGTTTCTCCGGTCTCCTTGGTGACGATCTCCTATCTCCTCGGCTTCTCTCCAGCACCTGAAAATAGCCTCCGAAAGTGGAGATGCCTGCTCCCTTCCCTGCTGCCAGCACCCACGAGGGCCAGGCTGGAGCCAGGCTGCTCTGCACAGCACAGCTGTAAGGGCCTGGCCCCGTGGGCCCCTGCACCACTGCGGGATTTGGGCTATCCTGTCAGCCAGCACCGAGGCCCCGGCCCCGTCCCTCCTCTTCCTGCCTGCTGTGAGGCAGCACCAGGGAAGTCTTTGTACCCTGCCATGGGCCAGTATCCAGCTGTCCCGTGCAGCCAGATAGAGCCCTGTCCCTTTGGTCCTGTAGCCACCAACCCTGTAGCTCGCCCACAACTGTCCTGGGCCAGCTCGACTACCTCCCTGAAACAGAAAATGGAGCCGGGAGCGGGCAGAGGGCGAGAGGAGGGCGTGGGCCCGCGGCAAGGAAGGTTACCCCACAGGTCGGGCTGCCCCGCCGTGGGACCAGCGTGGCCGCGGACAGTGAGCTGCAGTAGGACCCCGGGCCAGGGCCAGGCAAGGCTGGGCAGCGTCGAGGACAAGGGGGCCGTATCCACTCAGCCCGTGGCTGGGCCCAGCCGTTCTCCAGCATCTCCTGAAGAGGAGCGCGCTGTGCCCCCCACCCGAGGCGGGCTGGGGCGGGGCGGCACCGGGCAGGCAGGACCGCGTCCCGGCGGCGCGGAGCACCGCTCGTGGAGGACGGGGCTGCACGGAACGGGGTGTCCCTCCGCTCTCTGCCCCCAGCCATCCCTCCATCGCCCCCTCCCTCGGGTCCCCAGGGCCAGCGCTGTCCCCGGGGCCGCGACCACCTACTTCAGCCCGTGGCTGCGGGCGCTGCTCGGTGGTGTCGGCTGTGTCCCCCCCCTTCCCCCCGCGGCGGTGGCGGCGGGGGCATGGCTAGCATTGCTCGCTGACACTCTATCTGCCAGGGCCGCGCCAGCCGCGGGCCCAGAATAGCAGCGCTGCCCCGCAGATAGTCAGCATGGAGCGGCTCCGTGGCCCCGCCGCGTCCCAGGTACAGTCAGGGTTGGGGGCCCGGCCTGACAGACCCCCGCCTGGGGACAGGCCACCCCTGGGGTGAGGGAATGTGGGCGGCTGATGGGCCCCTTCCCACGGCCATGCATCCAGGGGGACAAGGACGTCCTTGTCCCACCTGTGCCAAGCCTCTTGGGAACGGTTGGGGGACGGTGGTGCAGGGTCTCTTCCTTCTCGGTGTTGGCTCTAGGCTCCTTAGGGAGTTGTCCCTGTCCCTGTACCTTCGTTATTTAGGGTGACCTGTAAACTTTGGCCCTGTCAGGCAGGTTTGTGGCCGCGGTTGCTCTTCCCTCTGCACACGCTGCTGTGTTAGGGTCTCCTGGGGACTCAGGGAACGGGGTTAGCCGTCCGGCCCTGTGGCCTCCCTTCTTCCTCGGGCTGCCGCTTTGTTAATGTAGGTTTCCTGGGATGGACCTGGTCCCCGGGAGGGGCCAATGGGGCTGGCGAGGCTCTCGGCACGGGAAGAAGCAACACCGGGATTTACACCTTGGGACTGGGAGCGGATGGGCGCAGAGCCGCTGTGGGACGTGCTGGGCTCCAACAGCAGAGAGAGACGGTGGGAGGTCCTGCCATCCATGCCTTGTCCTGCTCTGGAGACCCCCACTGTCTCCGCAGAGCAGGAGGACAAGCTGGGTGTCCTGGACTGGAGCCACCATGGAGATTGCCGGCTCTGGGGGTCTTGGGCTGGTGGGATTTCCCAGGGGGGCTGGGGACTGAGCCCAGCCCACATCCCCACCCTGAAATGACAGTCCTCTCTGCCTGGCTTAGGTGGGCCAGAGCAGCTGGGTGGGTGCAGGCAGAATCCATGGATGGGGGAAAGATGAGGTTGACTCCTGCTGACCCCTCCTCGCTGTATGCCCTCTCAGGTGGCGCTGCTGGATGCTGCTGCATGCCCTGAGGAGGAAGGTGGGTAGCAGGAAGAGTCTAGGTGTGCAGGAGGGAGGACTGCTTTACTCATGTGACAAGTGCATTGGTCCTCTGCCCACCCTGCCCATACCCCTCTCCTCAGCTGGAGTGTGCCCCAGGCTGGAGAACTGCAGTGCTATGTGCTGCACCTGTGGAATGGGGAACACGGGGGCTCTGTCTGGAGCATCCTCTGCTCTCCCCAGGCAGGAGGGTGCTGAGACCCAGCAGCTCAGCTCACTGGCCAGGGCTGGGGTGGCTTTGCCTGCAGGCTTTCTGAAGGCTCCATGCCCCAGGGAGGAGGAAGAGGAGGAGGAAGAATACAGGAGACCTGTCACCTTCACACTGGGAAATGAGATACTGGGGCTGGGCCCAGAGACCGAGTTTCAGAACCCTGATGCTGAGGTCTATATGCACTTCTTGAGGAGCCACTGCTGTTATGATGCCATCCCCACCAGCTGCAAGCTCGTCGTCTTCGACGTCTCCCTGGAGGTGATAACCTGGGGCATGAGTGGGGATGGGCAGTGAAGAAGCAGGCTCGAGGACCCTCTGAACCCCTCTGCACTCTGCCAGCAGATCAAGAAAGCCTTTGTGGCACTGGTGGCCAATGGGGTGCGTGCTGCCCCTCTCTGGGACAGCAAGACACAGAGCTTTGTGGGTGAGTGCCAGCAGCGATGCCTGGCCCCTCCCCTGCCTGGCGGAGAGGGTGCAGGCAGCGCTGCCAGTCCCACGTATCTCCACAGGAATGCTCACCATCACCGACTTCATCAACATCCTCCACCGCTACTACCGCTCGCCTCTGGTGAGTGCGGTGAGGAGAGCTGGGGGGATCAGGACGTGCATGGGGCAGGGAGCGGTTGTCCCCACAACTCCTGGTCCCTTCTTAATCACTAGACAATGACCAGGGGATGATTCTGGGCCAGACCAGCATCCACTGGTTGCTCCCCTGCTTGGCCCTCAAAATGTAATCCCTGTGCTTGGCTGATGGGGTGTGATGCCCAGGGAAAGGGGCAGTGTCTCAGAGTGCCCTCAGTCTCCCATGGAACCACCACGACCAGGGCATTTCCTTGCCTTCAGGTTCAGATCTACGAGGTGGAGGAGCACAAGATTGAGACCTGGAGAGGTAAAAATCATGGGGTGATGTGGGTGGCTGGGCTGATGTTGTCACACAGGGGATGGAGGTGGGCTCTGGCATTGTGCGGCTGCAACAGAGGGCTGGAGGACCCCCTTTCATAGCTCTCTCCCTTGGCAGAGGTGTACCTGCAGGGCTCCTTCAAGCCACTGGTCTACATCTCTCCGAGCAATAGGTGAGAGCCTGTCCACTGGGGGAGAGCACACCCCTTGGAGTGGGGGTGTGTGTGTGCCTGGAATGCAGCCCTATCCCCCCACGATGTCCCCATCACCCACAGCCTCTTCGACGCTGTCTACTCCCTGATCAAGCACAAAATCCACCGCCTGCCTGTCATTGAGCCTATCTCGGGCAATGTCCTGCACATCCTGACCCACAAGCGCATCCTCAAGTTTCTCCACATCTTTGTGAGTGCCGGGGCTGCGTATGCACACACATGGCTGGTGTGACACAGACAAGGGTGTCAACCTGTGTGTAGGTGCCAGCCCAGCCCTGCCCTGTCCCACTGAAGGGTTCTACCATGCCCAAGCCACGCTTCCTGAAGAAAACAGTGCAGGAACTGTGCATTGGCACCTTCCGTGATCTGGCCGTTGTGCCTGAGACTGCCCCGGTCTACACTGCTTTGGAAATTTTTGTGGATCGCCGTGTCTCCGCCTTGCCTGTCATCAATGATGCTGGTACCTGGGGAGGGAAAAAGTGACGTCCTCATCTCCCTCTGCTAGCAGCTCCAGCACCCTCCCTACCCAAAACCCCTCTCCTGGCCCTTGGGCTGCCCTTTGGGTTGTGGGAGGAACATGGCAGGTGGTCCCTAGGGCCCCTTCCACAGCCCCTGCACTATTTCTCTTTGCAGGGCAAGTGGTTGGCCTGTACTCCCGGTTTGATGTCATTGTGAGTACCCTGGGTGTTTGCGTTCCCGGGTTCAAGTTTGGCCCTTGCATGCACTGGTGGGGCGCTCGTACCTGTCTATGCCCGCGCAAACCCACTCCTCATGCGGTGTCACGCGTGTGCCAGCACACATCTGCTCTGTGCATCTCCTGGGCTCAGCATCCCTTCTGTGTTGGCACAACGGGGTGCAAGGACACCTTGGGGCGCTGAATGGGGTCACATCTACCACAGCACCTGGCAGCCCAGAAGACCTACAACAACCTGGACATCAGTGTGAGGGAGGCACTGCAGCAACGCAGCGTCTGCCTGGAGGGGGTCCTCACCTGCTACCCGCATGAACCCATGGAGGACATAATTGACCGCATTGCCAAGGAGCAGGTGAGTGGCCGGAGTGCCTTGTGCCAGCGCCAGCCACCGCTGCCAGCTGCCCAGCCTGCCTGTGATGCTCTGCCTGCACCCACAGGTCCATCGCCTGGTTCTGGTGGATGAGAACCGGTACCCGCGGGGCATCATCTCCCTCTCTGACATCCTGCAGGCCCTCGTGCTCACTCCCGCAGGTATCGATGCTCTTAACTCTTAGCCCACGACGCTCCATCTTTTCTCCACTTGCATCCTCAATTTCTTTCCACTTCAGGTAGGCACCACCCCACCATTACTGTGTGCCTGTCCCCTCCCTGCTGCTGGGTCACCTGCACCTTGTTACCTCCCTGCTCAGGCAACCTGCCTCTGCCCCCTCCAAAGTGGTCCTGGGGGATGGAGGAGGCTGGGGCTGGGGTCTGGCAGCGCTGGGTGCCCAGGTGGGGACAGCAGGACCCAGATGCTGTGTGTCCCAGAGGTACACAAGGATCTCACAGGATCCCTGGTGGCCGTGGGGAAGGGTGGGGGGACCTTCCATGGAGACACTCCGCCAGAGCCCCATTCAGGCAGCATGTGGAATGCAGGTTTTGCAGGTCCCTGGGCTTTGGGCTGGATGAGGATTTTGGAGTGTGATGCACCCCAAGACAAAACCTATTTTTGATTTTGCCTCAATTCCCCCCCTGAAACGTGAGCACCTCCAGTGCCATTCCCAAGGGACACAGAGGGTACAGATCCCCACTTGCACGCCCTAGGCATGCTGCCCACCACTAGCCATATGCAAAATGTGGCCGATCCCCAGCTGGCAGAGCCCCCCACCCCCTCCACTTGCAGCAGTCCCAAAACTGCCTGTCCAGAGACAGGGCTCCCTCCCAGGTGGCACTGGAACCACGCTGCCTGGCCACCTGCAGCTGGCTCTGCTCACCCACTGCCTGGTGAATCCTCACTGGCTGTGGGTGGGTATGGTCCTGGCACCCACTGTGGCACCTCTTTAGGGGTGAAGTGAGGAGGGGGGAGCGGGCTCCAGTTCCCAACTGCTTCCCAAAGGTAATTATGCTTTTTGGGGTGGTGGTAGGGAATGGGTTGGGACAGGCCTGCGCCCACCAGTTTCCCCAGCAGTGCCCAGCTGCCCTGCACGGAAGGGGATGGGGAATGGTTTGTGTTAGCCACACATGGGATATCCCCCTTGCTCCCCTCCCCCCATTTCCCCATGATGTGCCTTCGCTCACCCTATCCCTGGTGCCCACAGGGGTGGCTGTGTCAGGAGCTTGCAGGGGCCACTGAGATGTTCCTCTCCAGCCAAGCTGCCCTCCCTCCTACCCCGGGGCTTGCATACGAGCAAGGAATGGAGGAAAGACCCCAGTGTTCACAGGGATGGGTTGGGGGGCCATGTCACAGGGTACCCAGTCCAGCACTGATTTGGGGTTATGGTCTCGCACACTCTCTCGCCCCACAGGCATCGATCGATCCTCACTCTGAGGACACCAGGGAAATGCCACTGTCTCGTCTGACTCGGGGATCTCTTGCATGACCTGTGAGGAGGTTTGGGCCTGAAGGCTCTCTGTGGGGAGGACATGCCTGTTCACCTCAGTCCTAGGGCTCGTCTTGAGTCCAGGGCTAGATCCTGCCAGTCTTGGAGAGGCAGAAACACTGAAAATGGGACCCAGGGATGCCTCCTGCCAGTGAGCACACAGTGATGCTCAGTGGGCACTGTGCTGGAGGAGCTGTGACATGCCTGCAGCTGGGCACAGAGACCCATGTAGCCCCAGAGGACCTGGCCACCCCACTGCCATCCTGCTGCTGGATTCGAGCGTTTCTATTGTGGCTCCCTCCTAGTGAACACAGTCCCGCTGTCTGTGCCCGGTGCCTGGTAGCGTAGGCTCAGCTGCACACACAGGCTTTTTTATTGTAGGGTCACACGGGGCTGGAGCTCTCGGGCAGAGGCACAGTCTGTGCCAGAGCGGGCACCAGGATGGGCACTTACATGGAGACCCTGTGCACGTTTTGGGGTGGGCAGGGGATATTTATTTATTTGTTAGTCTATTCAGCCTTGCTGTAACAAAGCAGCCTGATCCAAGAACTGCCTCTCGCCTTTCTGGGGTAAAGCTGGGCATGACTCCTCTGGAGAGAACCAGGCTGGGGAAGGGGTACTGGCTGCTTGCCAGCAAGTGTGGCACTGGCAGAGTAGCACCTCTGCCCATGTGGGCAGAACCGAGGGGATGGGGACACAGGGCATGCAGTTTTAATCATCTTGGTGGTGTGCAGGTTCCTTTGGGGACACCCTGAGGACAGCAGCCTTAGTACCAGCAAGGCTTCTGCCTGCTGCTTCCCTCAGTCCAAGAAGGAAAGTGTGAGGGGTTCATTGTTAAAAATATCCCATGCCCCAGCCCTCGAGGACCCTGGGCAAACAGCAATGCGTCCTCTGCCTGTGGCTGCTACCAGCTCTGACCCTTGCAATAGTCTTGGCTTGGGGGTAGGGGATGCTTGAGCTCATCTTTCTCCTCCTGCTTTGCCTGCAGCGAGCCCTGCCATTCCCGTGACCCCATATCAGCATCTCAGTACGATAATGGCTGACAGTGGAAAGTCCCAGGAACTAAACACCCCTCCTGTGCTGGCTGGCTCTGCCAGGGGACGCAATACCAGTGCTGGGTGGTGACAGGCCTCCTCCCATCATGGGGAATGTGCTGTGTTACTGCTGTGCTTTCCCAGGGCCAGGGCTGGCTCTGTCCCTTGGGAAAGGCGCAAACCCCAAACCCCGCCAGCATTCAACCCTCCCCTGGGGGCAAGGGGAAAACTGAGGCACAGAGAAGCTTCTGAGGCCAATGTCAGCTGTTCAGAGAGGACCCAGGTGTCCTGGCTCCAGGCACAGATCCACGCGCAGCTACACAAGGACGGGACGAAGGAGACACCGAATGGCTGCAAGCCCCCTCCCTGCTTTCCCCCAGCCCCAAAAGAGCTCCCAGGTTCCCGAGGCAGCCCAGCTGGGCACGGGATGGGGGACACACAACCCCTCTGCAGTGTGTCAAAGGCACAGCAGTTCCCCAAAACTCCTGCTGATTTTGGGCAGGGGGATACTAGTGCCCCAGGGGTGATTTAGGGGCAATCTCTCATCTCCCCCACCTTTCCCACTGTGGGGCTGTGAGCCCCCTGGCCCAAGCTGGCCAGGGAAGGGGTTTGCCTTCCTGTCCCTCCTTGTGGGGCAGTAAGGGGGATCTCCATTTGGCACCCAGGGTGGGGGTGGACGTGCAGTCAGGGGGCTCCTGGGCGAGCGATGAACTCCAGGTTGATGGGCTTGTCAGCCACCAGGACAATGCGGGACACAGATGTCACTTCCACGCCACGGGGGTCTGGCCGCACCTCAAATGCCTGGATCATCTGTGGGGAGAAGGGGGGTTGGCAGTGCTTTGGGGACTCCCTGGGACCCCCATCCCAGCTCATGGCAAGATACCCAGAGTGGGGGGGGATCCCTACTTACCCTGGCAAGGGCCAGGTGCATCTCCAGCTCAGCGATGCGGCGTCCGACACAGGCACGAACCCCGTAGCCGAAGGGGATGGAGCTGAAGGGGTGGTGAGGGGAGCCGTGTCCCCGGAGCCAGCGCTGGGGCAGGAACCGCTCAGGCTCGGGGAAGTAGGTCTCATCGTGGGACATCGCGTAGTGCGCCAGGACGAAGAGGGTCTGCAGGGCAAGAAGTGGGGTTGAATGACCCCACCTGGCCCCACCAAGCGCAATGGGGGACCCCACGGCATGGCCCCCACTCACATTCTTGGGGAAGAGGTAGTCTCCGATGACAATGTCCTTCTCATAGAAGACTCTGGCATTGGTGGGCACCACAGGGTAGACTCTGGGATATGGGGAGAGTTAGTGGGGGAGGAGGACTCACCTGGAGATCCCAGAGGGAGAGAACTGCAGGCAGGACAAGGCTCAGCAGCTCCTCAGCGGGGGAGGTGGACATTTGCAGTCCAGAGGGGCTGAAATCCAGCCTTGCATCCTACCTGGCTGGTGCATCCCCCCTGGAGAAGGGGCTGGTGACCAGGACTTCAGGGCAGGGACAAGGCTGGGATGTACCTCAGAGTCTCCTTGATAATGGCCCGAAGCATCGGCAACTTGGGGATATCCTCAGCAGCAGGAAACCGGTCAGCAGGCACAACAGCTTTCAGCTCCTGGTACAGGGTCTCCTGGATGTCTGGGTCCCGGGAGAGGTGGTACAAGGCCCAGGACAGCGTGTTGGAGGTCTGGGGGAGTGGAGCACCAGAGAGTGAAGGAATTGGGGCTGGTACCTGAGCAGCCTTGCGCCAAGCACAGCATCAGCATGGCACCTGAGAGCCCCTGCTCCGGTGTGCAGAAAAGTCAGGGGTGAGCGGCAGCAAGCACAGGGCACGAAGCAGAGCAGAGACAGGGTCGGTACTGACTGATCCCTGAGGGTCTGCCCCTGTGGGACATCAGCCCCACAGCAACCAGGCTAGAGCTCGCAAGGGCTGGGTGGAGCATGGCCCCGTGGGTTCCCTGGGCATGGAGCTCACCAGGGATCCCCTGGCAGCAGCTGCCTGGCTCTCACCGTGTCCACACCGGCCAGCAGCAGCTCGGCCACACTGCCATAGACCTCGTCCAGGCTGAGTCTGCCACTGGCCAGCAGGTAGCTCAGGTAGCCGGACACCTCCTTGCCGCGCTCCACCTGCCCCTCCAGCTCCTCCATCTTTCGGTCAATCAGTTTCTTGCCTGCAGGGACAGAGAGTGGGAACCAGAGCTGACAGAGCGAGGGCTGCCAAAAGGACATGTGGCCAGGGACTGCCCCACTTTTGAGGGTCCTTAGGGAGTCCAGTGCCACCACATTGGGCCCCCATCGTCACCGCTCACCGAAGGCGAAGATGGTGTCCCAGCTGTCCAGGTAACGGTCCCAGAAGGGCAGCACCTTGCGGCTCCATCGGGGCAGGACGGTGGCAAAGATGGAGTTCTTGAACATGAGGTTGATGGAGTCAATGAAGTGCTGGGTCTCGGCAGGGACCTGCTGCTTGAGGCACCCGATGCGGGTCTCGAAGAGGATATAAGAGATCCCTGGGGGAACAAACAGCATCCAGACCTCCAGGGGACTGGGAAGAATGGGACAGGCCAGGGGTGAGGGGGAGGACCCCCCTACCTTCCAGGGCAAAGCGGTAGAGCAGGTTGGCCACGTCCCCCACCAGCACCCCCGAGGGGCTGCGACTCCGCTCCTCCCGCAGCCGCACCATCAGGTCTGACACCACCTCCCCGATGGCATCCGCATACAGGAGTGCCTCCGAGGGTTTCAGCAGCCGCTTGTTGAGGACCTGGCGCAGGCGGTACCAGCGCTCCCCTTCCCTGGATGAGGATGAAGCTCAGCGCTGGGGGCACGGACG
Source organism: Rhagologus leucostigma (assembly GCA_013397725.1). Taxonomy (NCBI): domain Eukaryota; kingdom Metazoa; phylum Chordata; class Aves; order Passeriformes; genus Rhagologus; species Rhagologus leucostigma. The sequence goes on from VZTD01002597.1 coordinate 3,341,023, forward strand.
GGCAGGGGGCAGTGGCTGGCAGCAGTTCCCCAATCTCTGTGTGCATACTCCCCACCCCAGGCTGGAACCATCCCAGGGGTCATTCCACCCGCCATGGCCATGCCCTTGTACTTGGGGGAGACACGCAGCTTGCAGGAGTGGGAGCAATGCAAGCTGCCACCTGGGCCCTACACCTACGGAAGGGACAGGAGATGTGTGCTGCCCCACAGAGCACAGCCAGGGCAGGACTCACTCGGTGAAGGGTCCGTAGGGCAAGCGCCGGGTGTCCCGATGCTCCTTCCACAGGGCCATGTCGCTCCGCATGGGGTACTTGCCCTCCTGCCGTAGCAGCTGCTCCAGCACCACTGGGCTCCCAATGTTGATGTTCCTATAATGTCCGAAGGTCGACTTCCAGATAGGTCCATAAAGGCGTCGGGATATCACCTGTGATGCACAAAGCATGGCGGGGTCAATGGGACGAGCTGGGTCGGATCCTCCCTGCCCCAATGCTGCCCTGAATGTGCCTATCTGCACCCATCCCATGGACCCCTCAGCATCAGCTGAGCCCCAGCACCTGCCTCTGACCCCGCAAGCTGGCAGCATCCTTGAAGTGCTCTGCAAATGGCCTGGGCTGGTGTCTCCAGGCTCATTTCCTCTGCCAGCACTAAGCACACCAGGTACTGACCCCCCAGCACAGACCGGCACACCCCTCACCCACCCCCGAGATGTAGAGAGAGTCTGGTGGGTCTTTTGGGGAAGGACAACCAAGAAGGGGCAGCAGGGACAGAGACAACTGCCAAGCACAGGACCGTGCTGAGATGCAGGACCATTGCAGCAGCCACCAGCAGGACTAAGTTCTGCTGCTTCCAGCATGGCCCCAGTTCTGCTTAACCTGAGGACAACAGTCGCTGAGCAGGTCCTTGAACTCACCACCCAGTAGGGGTGGTTAATGATCAGCAGTGGGAGGGCAGCACCAAGGCTAGGGCATGACTGGGCTGCTCCCAGAACAGGCTGTCACCTCCAGGGCATGGCCCTGGGGCCACAGGCTCATAAGCCAGCTAGGGGACGTTCACCAACGTCCGCCCTGCTCTGGGCTCTGCTGGCTGCAGCTCCCCTCTCCTCGTCTGCAGCCTCAGGTGCCACGCCTGCCTCCCTGGAAGGGAGCACCATGACCTCCAAGTGCATCCCTTGGGGGCAGCTGGGCATCCCTTTGCAAGTGGATCTGCACAGGGCCATGTCCAAAGGTCACTTTCCATCCCACCCAGGCACTGCCAGAGCCCCTGCAGAGCATGGCCAAGCATGGGGGGTATGCAGGGGACCTAGCAGGGAAGCCCTGGTCCCCATTCCCTGTGGCTGCGGGGATGCACGTGGTACAATCTCCCTTGGTGACTGTCTGTATCGCAGCCTGCGCCCGGATTCAGCTGGATTCGTCACCACGGGGAGACGTTCCTCGTGCATGGTGGCAGGAGGAGGGGGAGGGACAGCCGCCCCAGTACTGCAGGCAGCTCGTGGGCATGGGGCAGCTGTGCCCCAGGTTAAAGCCTGCCCACCAGCATCTGCTGGCAGCCAGGACCTGGCACAGTGCAGGCCTTGGAGAGCTGGGCTGTGAGAAGCTGGAACTGCCTGGATCTGGGGAAAGGCACCTCCAGAGCATGTGGGCATCCTTCCGCAAAGCCAGGCTGTGCTCGGAGTCCCAAGGGCAGGAGGGAGCAGGAGGCAGCTCCAGTGCCTACACCCTGAAATCCCACTGTCCTGTGACAACCCCTTCTCCCACCAGCAGTGTCTGGTGCTCTGAGATGCCAGGGAGGCCTGATCCCGCATGCTTCTCGGGCTGGTCAGAGCTCCAAGGCGCTGGAAGATGCCGCCTGGCTTGCAGCCAGCCAAGCCCATCGCTTGCTTCATCCGACGTATGAGGAAGTGTTGACCGAAGAAAACAAATACCTCTGCCTATCCCTCTTCTGCCTGCGTGGGTATCATCTGCCCAAAAACGTGCTCGGTCACCTGTACCCAAAACCGCTGCCCCTCCAGCTGTCACAGCCGGGAGCCCGGGGATGCCAGGACCCTCTGAGATGCCCCCGAACCTGTGCCCTCAGCTGCCTGGCCGGCTCGGGGATGCTGGACCCTCCTGAGGTCACCCGGTTCTGCTGGCCCCTCTCTGCCTGCTGGCCTCAGCATCACCCCACGGTACCGGGTGCTCCTCACCGCCCAGCCCCTCTGCTCCCCTGCTCTGCCGCCCCCGCTCAACTCCCTCCCGTCACTTATCGGCAGCTATCCCCCTCCCCGGAGCCCATCTCCCCTTGCCCCCATCCCGCACGCACACCCTCCCTTGCAAAGCCCCCCCAGGTACGGCACCCTCCCTGCAGCCCCCCCGGAAGTCCCTTCATCCCACG
>VZTD01002597.1:3352911-3375885 GCA_013397725.1 Rhagologus leucostigma
GGCCCGGCCCGGCCCCGCCGGCCGCGTTGACTGCCCGGCCCGGCCCGGCGGAGGGAGACAGCGGGCACTCACCCGCCGGGGCCCCGGCCGGACCTCGGGGCTGCCCGGCTCCCCGCGAGTGGCGTGGAGCGAGTTCGACGCTTTCCTCAGCCCTGGCAGGATGCTGCCTTCCTCCCGGACCCAGCTGGGGCTCTTCTTCATCCTCCTCTGCCCCGCTAACATCATCGGGCTCTGGTGGTGAGTAGGACATCCCGGGGGGAAAGGGGAGCAGGAGGGCGCACAGGGTCTCTCCATCTCCGGGGGTGGCCCCCCCGCCGCCCAGCTTGGGGACAACAGGCACCACTTGGGTGGGAATTGCTGCTCACTGGCTGTTCGGATCCAAACCGGGGCACCCACATGCTGTCAGGGTTTGTGCACACGAGTGTGTTGGGGGCAGCAGGCTGGGGGACCCCCAGGAGTATCAGACACATGGGTCTTGTAGTGAGAGTTGCACTCTGCCTCCCCGCACCCCAAGCCCACAGCCTGGGAGGCTTATATGTCTGAGGGGTGGGCAAGGGGGCTTAGTGGCTTCCAGACCCCTCCAGTAAGTCAAATTTAATTAAAAGCCTTAGGGTCCCTACAGTGTCCCCCCTGAATGGTGGCCTGGACACAGCAGGGACAAAACCCCTATTTGTAATGGTGCCCTCATCAAAGGCAGAGACGGTGCCTTGCAGGATACCGGAGGGGGTGGGGGATTCATTACAGGCACAGAACTGGGACCCAGCCTTGGAAAGCCCAGGTATCTGTCGAAACATGAACTATTTAAATCTATTAAGAATTTCACCCAGCCTGTCTTTATCCGGTTTTAAGTGCTTAGATTCCAGCTCCCCGGCGTGCTGTCCGGGCTATCATTCATTATCTGAGGCTATTCGTCTCCACATTGTCACACTCTTTTGACCCCTAAAATAAAGCTCTCCATAAGCCTTTCCCCTCATGGTCTCCTGCCTGCCCACCAGTGATTTATTCCACTTCTCCATTCCCTTTGCTAGCCCTGGCTCCAGGGTTGTAGTGGGGGCCTTTGTGAGTATAAATGGTGCTGTTACAGTCAGTTGTACATCAGCTGAGAGTTTGTCCCTCGAGCCCAAGCGCTGTGTTTATTGCCAGGCAAGGGTTTAACGTGGGTCTGAGAGGGACTTGCCTTGGGTTTTTTGCTAGAGGAGGGGAAAGCAAAGTAGGGCAAGCCCTGGCCAAGGCAGGGTGCTTGTGGAGGGTCTCCATGCTCCCTGCCACCCACCTCAGGGCAGCTGTGCCACTGCAGGGCATATGCCCTCCTGCTGCCTGAGACCTGCTGTTTTTCCCTGGCTAATTCTCAGACACACACAGAGCTGTCCCTTCAGCTGTCCATGCTTTCTCTGCCCCATCCTCATCAGTATCTCCAAGCTCATGCCCTGTGCTCCAGCCTGTGCCCATGGCTGGAGGAGGTAGAAGTGAAGCAGAAGCTCATTTTGCCTTCATTTTGGGAGCAGGCAGACAGCACCAACAAGGCAGGGTCCTGGGGTACCGGTGCCCCTTGCCGCAGCTGCTCAGAGCTGCATCTCACCGTGGGGTCTGGGTCCTGCTGGTGCCATGTGTGCACTGGCAGCACCGACTTGGGGAGATTAGCAGGGTTTGGCAGAGGAGGGCAAGGGGTCAAACTTGTTTTTTCTTCTTTTAAAAAAGAAGAAGAAAGGGAACCTTTATTGTAAGAATAAGCACTCAGCTGCCTGAAGCACAGTGAATGCACTGGGCAGCAGAGTGGCTTCAGGGGGATCACCAGCTCACACTCTTCTTCCCTCTGGAGCCAGTGAGCTGGGAAGAGGTGGTGGTTGGATGAGGCCACTAGCACCACCAAATGGACATGCCAGGCTTCCCAGGACAGGGCACAGGAGCATCTGGATGGTTCATGAACTGCTTCCCTCAGAGTTTGGGGTTTTGGCCCCTGGCTGAGATCATCTCAGGGAACCCTTCCCGTGTTGAGGGAGAGGAGTCTGGGTGCTGCCTGCTTTCCTGAGCCGGCTCATGACAGTCATCTTCCCGTGTGCCTGCTCTCCCAGCTGGTTAGCACTGGTGTCTGTGGGTTTTGCTGTTGGTGGGGAAGGGTTCAGGGGTGCAGCTGTGTGTTGTGCCAGAGTTTCTGGAAGCCCAGGTGGCCTTGATAGAGCTGTTTCTTGCTGTCACTGTCACTGATGCATAGGGACTTCAATGGCACACCTTTGTGTGTGCATCACTGGGCACTCGTGGGTGCTTGGCCAAGGGGGCATTTTCCCCTGGCCAAGAAAGAAATGTCTTTACAACTTCTCCATCCCACCCCCGAGTGCATTATCTGTGTGGTGGTGGGTATACAGGGGTTGCCTGTTTGAGCCAATTTTTCCCCCCACTGATGACCTAATTTGTGAGAGTGGCATGGCAGGCTGTAGCTGGCCTGAATCTCAAGAGGCACAGCCCAGCCCAGGCAGGCAGCCGGGCCTGGCCACTCATGGGTGGTAACTGTGCCCACTGGGATCCTGGCAGATGGCTGCATCTATGGAAAAAGATTCAGGTATGAGGTACAAGCACTGACATCCTGCTAGTGACCTCGTAGGCTGAGAAAGAGCATCCTCATTGTGTTAGGATGTCCCCAGAGAGCTCACTGAAGACCTTTCCATGGCAAAAGGGAGCAGGCTGTGGTCAGTGCCAGTGGAAGATACGTCACTCACGTGCTGCTGGCACCTTGGTTAGTGCCAAGCTGCAGGGAGTAGGCTCTCCTTGCTGCCACCCGCTCTGTAAATTCTCTTTCTTCCTATTCCCCTATTCTTTACACATTTTTTGCTCAGCTCCTTGTGCAACAGTGATTTCTCCCTGAGCAGGACAGGTAGGGACTGCCTGGGGCTCCTGGGCTGGCCCAGAGGGTGCAGAGATACAGAGCAGGCAAACTTAGTGTCTGAGGAGCCCCAGGCAGGTTCGGAGCAGGATTTCAGCTGAGCCGGTTTGCAGTTGGGCTGTGCTTGCAGGAGCAGAGGCACTGTGGGGATAGGGGCAAGCAAAGCCAGCTTCCCCGGTGCCTATTGGCTCTCCACGGGCATGGCTGAGAGCAGCTGGGAGATGGAAGAGAAAGCAAGGGAGAAAATCTTCCCAGCTGAAATTGCTCTGCTCCAGCTGTGGGTCTGAGGGCACCCAGAGGGATGGACGCCCTGCCCTGCACCCCCTTCCCATCCACGCACAGGGGCAGTGCACCTCCAGATTTTCATGGGACTTCTTCAGAGGTGCTCAGGGGGGACCCATCCACCAGCCCCTGTGGCTGTACCCTTGCTTGAGGGGGTCCCGGTCCCATGTCCCCCAAGCCACACACCCTGGGTGGTTTCATGCAACAGGGGTCTCTCCTTTTCTTTCACTGCCCTGACCAGCAGCCACACTGCAAGGCCAGAGCCTGTAAGGGCAGGCTGCTGGGCCGGAGGGCCCTGCCTGTGTGCCTTGGGGTGAGCATTGTGAGTCACCCCCTGGGCTTGCTGACCCACAGTTGCTACCCCACAGCGTCCAACAGACTGGGCTGCCCAGCCGTCCCGGGCATGCCTTCTCCCCCGGAGCAGCACCATATGGGCAGAAACGAGTGGGGGAGCCCCTGCCTGGTGCCATCTCCCTGTGCCCTTGCTGGGGCAGCTGCTGACTTGCTGGGTTTTTCAAAGGGGAAATGTTCCTCTTGCACTCTTTGAGATGACTACTGGCTCCAGCATTGGGCTACTTGTTTTCTCCCACAAAGGCAGCTGAGCTTTCCACGGTGTCATCCCTTGTCCCTGCTCCTGGTCACATCCACTCTCCCATGGTGACACCCAGGCTCCTGGCCATGCCCTACACATGCCCCAAATGGGAGGGTTTGTCTGGGCTTTGCGTCAGACGCTTGACCCCTTCAAACACCCCTTGTGCAGGAGGGTACTGGGCAGAGCTGGGCACACCCTGACATCTGCTCAGGATTTGCAGGGTCCTGCCACAACATGTGGCACCCACATTTGGGCATGAACTAGCCAAGCCCTCATGCTACCCCAGCTCCTGCCTCTGTCAGCACCCGGAGGAAGGACACAGTGACCACGAGTGAGTGGACTCCTTTCTTCTTATCCCAGCCCTTCCAGGGTTTGGACATGGCTTTAGGACCACCACCTCTGCAGGTGCATGCTCCCCCATCCCCCCAGTACCTGTAGCACAAGTTTGGGCAGCTCCTGGTCACGAGAGCCTGGCCTCAGCGTGACCCTGCAGCCAGCAGGTCCATGGGTTGATGCAATGCCATGCCAAAGCCTCTTTGCTTTAGGCAGCTTCCCAGCTGTTTGCATGCCATCCTTGCCAAGGAGCCGTAAGGAGGAGGGCAGGGAATGGGGTCCCCCTTCTTCTCCCAGCCCACGGCATCTCATCTGCTCCCTCAGTGCCTCGGGTGCTGCTCGGCAGCCAAACCCTGGCTGTGCCCCCCAGGGCAGTGACTTGCTGCTTACTCACCACAGCCTCATGGGCCTCCTGCTCTGTTTCCACACCCGGCTGCCCCGGTTAGTGGCAGCACCCACGCATCGCCCCGGGTGAGGGGCCGAGTGCCCACCACGTGCCTGCATGGGCTGCAGGGAAGGCTGGATGGGTGAAAATTCATCCGTGTGTCCCACTTGTCCTGTTTGCACAGCTTGGAAAGAGACGGGCTCCCTGTGGGTTTGACTTCCTTGCAGGCTGTCACTCAGTGTGACATCATTGTGTGGGGCGTGAGGTGACCTATGTCCCTAGGGATGGAGCTCAGTTCTCCAGGGCTGTCATCCGGCAGTTCGTACTTCTCCAGGTGGGTGCACAATTACCTGTGGGCTCAGAGTGACAACCCAGGTACCCTAGGTAACCCTGCATCACCCTCCTGAAAGCTTCCAGAGGCTGGGATAGAGACCTGCATGCGAGGCAAGACACGGCCTTACTACCCCGGAGCAGAGTCCCCTTGCCACGTGGGAGTGCCCAGGCAGCAGTACCAATGGGTGCAGACCTGTCAGGTCCCACACGGAGCTGGCATGGCCCAGCCACTGCTCTCTCTTGGGGCTTCAGGGCCATCAGGACCAAAGCAGGTATTTTTCACCCAAGGTGCAGGTGCTGCTTTTGAAAGCTGACTATCCTCTTGCTCACTGCGTGGTTCTGCCAGCCTCACTCCCTTGGCTTCCTGCAAACCAGGACCCCACTGGCTCCCCTCCATAATGGTGTGCTGGCAGGGGCCAGAGGTCCTGCTCCGCATCATCCTCATGCCCAAGGAGAAGGCAGTGACTTGGCCCAGGCTCCTTGGTCCATGATTTTGGCTGGGAATGAGACTGGGACATACTGGAGGCTTCATGACCATGAGCTGAGCTGGAAAAAAATGGTGATTATGGCTCTTAGGAACCCCCAGCTCTGTTGCAGCAGGCACAGCATCCAGAGCACAGGGGTTGCATTAGAAGCCCCAGCAACTCGTGTTTGATGTGCGTCACTGGGACTGGGCTCAGGCTGCAGCCTAAGGGGTGCCAGCAGCATATGGACAGTGGTTTCCAGGCCCTTTCCTGTGCCTCAGTCTCCCCTTTCAGCAATAGGGGTTGTTTCCCTTACACAGGGGTACTGGGAGGTTGGAAAGGGGGGCTCATCATCCCATCGGCTTTCGGGGCAACACAGCAGCCCCCCAGCAGCAGTTCTGGCAGCCAGCAAAGGGCACCAGGGGCAGGCGGGAGGGATGCTGCTGTGCTGCGGAGCCTGGCTGGGGGCTCCCAGGCAGGAGGCGGCAGAGGGGCCGGGGTGCCCCAGGCAAGTTGCGGGGAGCCGGGCTGGCGACCCTGTTCCTTCACCAGGGCAGGGGGAGGAGTGCCCGGCGGCAGAGGTGGGGCACCTTAATTGTAGATGCGGGAGGCCTTGGAGTGGGACAAGCTCAGGCAGATCTGGGCCCTGCGCCGGAGCCCTTGCCAAAGTGGTAGCAGTTTGGCAGCATTTTTCTTGCCCTTGTCTCCCCCCATTCTCCCCCCCTCTGAACCCTCCAAAGCAAAACAGCTCTCGGGCTCCCGGCAGCCTCCTTGTGCCAGAAAGTGGAGCCCAGCGGAAATTAATATCGCGCTGGACTTAGGCAGCCCACCCCACGCCTCGTCGGCATGGACAGAAAGCTCCCGCGCTCTCCCGCCAGCATTGCTGCCGCCTGGACCACGAGTGGGGACCCCCGCGGTGCCGGTGAGCCGCCCACCACCCCCCAGACCCGCGGGGCTGAGCTCTTCTTCCCGGCTTGATCCAGCGGGCCGGGGTGAGCCACAGTTCAGTATTTGATCTGACAGCCCCAGGGGCTGGCGCATCGTTTTTATATGAGTACAAAGAGTCATCTCTTAATGAAAGTCCCATCCCGGCTCCCCCTCTTCCCCACCCCACTGGCGGAGGCAGCCAAACCTCCGCCATCCTGCCATAGATGTTGGGAGCCCATGGTCACAAAGGACAGCAAGCTTGGAGACCGACATGGAGGCTTGGATCCCTGTGTGGTCATGGTGGGATGGGTTGGGACAGATTTTCTGGTCACTTTCCACGTGGGCCTCTGTTTGCCCATCTGTGGGAGACCGATCCAGGCAAGCTCCACGATGCTTCCGTAGCTGCCCCATCCCTTTGCAGAGGTGCGTGTGAATTGCGCAGCGAAGGGAAACTGAGCTGCCAGGAGCAAAGGGAGATGGGTTCTCCCCAGCAGGAGTGTGGGCTTGCCTCACTTTCCCTGCTGGAAGTTCCCTTTCCAGGCTATGCCTCTCTGTTGAGCTGTTTAACCTTTAAACCTCCAGCCAAAGCATGAGGACTCCTTTTCCAGGCTGTGCGAGAGGGCACGTCCTCTCCAAGCCCAGCTGGGGTCTGGTGGGCAGGAGATCCAGGCAGCTGGGGAGCCTGACATGAGGCAGGACAATCCCAGCAAGGCCTTGAGCTCCAAATGAGGGGCTTGGAGGGGATTTGCACTGGGGACAGGATTGCAAGCAGAGTACTGCAGCCTGGTGTCCCAAACACAGCCCCCCAGCTGCACAAGAGTGAAAAGGAAACCCAGAATGCAGCTAAACACTGAGATTCAGCTTGTGATTTTTGAGCCCCTGGGGCTTGGCCAGACTATAAAGCTCTGGGTTTGGAAGCTGTGCAGCTGATGCTCTCCAGTGAGTGGGGCTGAAGGCAGCACGGCCGCCCAAGCACTGCTCCCCAGGGAATCCCAGGGAATGTAGCCTCCCAATCATCAGGCATCTCTTGGTCCTGGGATATGCTGAGTCCAGCCCTAAGGTTCTGTGGGCATCCACGGCCACGAGAATCATGTTGTTGAGCAGGATGAGCTCTGAGCCCACAGGAGAAGCGCTGGAGGCAAGGGTGGGCTGAGTGGGGCTGTGTTTAGGGTGTGCTAAATTCGTGTGGCCCATGGCTCCGGAGTTGCCCGTGGCAGAGCTGGAGCAGCGCCCGCGTCAGCACGAGGCAGGGTGCTGGCAGGCTGCGCAGCTGCACGAGCTGTGCCGGGGAGGGCACTCCGGGCGAAGTGTGTGGGGAAAGCACAGGAGTTTCTGTAGCCGGTGGCACACCGGGGAGCACAGCGTTGTGCTCAGACTTTGCCTCCAGGCCCAGGGAGCCAGGCACCTCACTCCAGCTGTGCTGGCAAGGAGGAGCTTCCTCTGACGTGGGCCCAGCCAAGACTTGCCCTTCCTCACTGGCATTGGCAGAGCTGGCAATGCCACCTGCATCCCTCCTTTGCACTCCCGCACTGGCCTGCGGCTCCATTCCCTGGAGTCAGTGCCTGGATTTGGGGAGGTGAGTACAAGATCCTGGCCAGCAGCCAAGAGGCTTTATCACAGGCAAGGTCACTCATCTAGTCTCCCACGGGGTAAAGCAGCGAGCCCCCGTGGAGAGGGGGAGACACGCCAAGAATGCTGGCTGGGCTCCTTGCTGTGTCCACAGCTCTGGGAGACGCAGCTGCATTGGACATCAGTCACATGGCAGTGCCAGGGCTGGGTTGGGTCAGTGCCAGCCCCAAAGAGCAGGTGCTGAGTAGCATGATATTTGTGCCATCTCCCGTCAGGGACACCACCATCACCTCCGTAAATGTCCCCAAGGATGTAGAGTGGTATGTGCCACCATCATCCTAGAGCCAGTCCCATGGCCCATTCCCCGAATGGATGGACAGGGCAAGGTATCTCCTGGGTGATCCACCCATACCTATTGTCCTGCCCCTGCTGCATACCTCTCTCTGTCCCCTTGTCACCCGGGCTCCGCATGGAGCTGGCACAGCCCTACTCCATCCCTGGGGGTAGGTCTGGTCATGTCCCATGCACACCCTGGTCTCTCCTGGGCTTGGGTGCTGGTTTTGCTCTGCTCGCTCTCCCCTCCTGCAGGGCAGTGGGGAGCCCCCTGGTCATGGACCCCAACAGCATCTGCCGCAAGACGAAGCGGCTGGCGGGGAAGCAGGCAGAGCTGTGCCAGCTGGAGCCAGAGATTGTGCAGGAGGTGGCCAAGGGCACCAAGCTGGGCGTCCGGGAGTGCCAGTACCAATTCCGCTTCCGCCGCTGGAACTGCACCAGCCACAGCAAGTACTTCGGCAAGATCCTGCAGCAGGGTAAGGCCAGCGCTTCCTCAGCTTCCCGTTTCCCAAAAAGGCTCCAGCCTGGTCATACACCTCCCTGGGACTCCTGGAGCAGATTCTTATTGTGCAAACCTGTGTGTGTGTGCGCGCGCGCGCGCATGTAGGGGGTTGCTCAGTGCTCCCCAGTGTAGTCATGCTGAGGTTTTACTGCCGGGACATGTTACTGCCGTGTTGTAATGAAGCAATTACCGATGCTCCCAGACAGTGTGGGGCTTCGTGAAGCCCAAGAATGCACCCTCGTCTGGCAGTGATTTACTGCTCCCCCGGGACCCCAGGGTGTGCTGGGGGAAGGGGCCCGGGTGGGAGGCAGTACGCAGCTGTTGGGAGCTGCCCCTCACCCCATGGGTGCCCTTCACATCCCTCTTCCTGGCCTTGCAGGGAGCAGAGGAGAGGAGTGTTTGTCTCCTGTCCCTGGATGGGCACCCTGATGCCACCCTGAGGAACAGGGCTGGGTGGCAGGAAGGTATGTGCAGGCCTCAGCCACGTGGATACAGTGGTCCAAGCCCGGCCCGGCTGCATCAAAATCAGAGCAGGGGCAGAGCAAGAGGGCACCCGAGAGAGTGTAAGGAATGGGAAAGCCCTGCTATGGTCCTCAGGGAGAGAGGCTGGGAGTGGCTGGTGCTCCAAGCAAGGGGGGATGCTTGAAGCACCTTGGGCTGGTAGGATCGCTTGGTGGGAGGTGAGTTTAGCCCTGTCCCTCTTCCCATGGTGGTCCCTGTGCTATGGCAGATGAAGATGCTGGAGTAAGCCCCAGTCTCCTCAGCCATTACATCTGCTGGTGCATGGCCGGCCCGAGGCAAAGTGAGTATGTCCTTGGGCCGTGCAGGGGGGTCAAAGTGGCATCCCTGGGGGCATTGGAAAGGGCGGGGTACTGCAGGTACTAGTGGGGGTCAGAGCTGAAGCCCCGAGGGAGACACTGGCCCATGGGAGGGGGATAGGCTCCTTAAAAGAGCTGATTTGCAGGTGTGGGTTCCCCCCAACACAGGGAGGCGTATTCAGTCAAGAGGCAGAAAATCAGGGCACATGGGGGACTCTTCTGCCTCCAGAGTCACCTATTTTCACCACAGCCTGGCAGTGAGGTAGGTGGGATCTGTGCCAGGCAGGGATCCAGGCTGGAAGTGGGGTGGTGCCAGAATACAGGGCCAGACCAGGTGGTGAGTGAAAGGTACTGGTACATGAGCTGCTGGGTACGCAGGAACAGCTTGTGTTGGAGGAGGCACAGGCACATCAAGCATGGGGATGCTGAAGGAGCCACCACATTGGTCCAGCCTCACTGCTGGGGTGGTAGAGATAACCAGTGTCATAGGGACAGTGGTGAGTTTGTGAGTCCCTGGCACTCTGAGGACATGCGGCATCCCAGCTAGAGGTGTGGAGTTCCCCAGGGCAACAAGATGGGTGTCAGAAGCCCTCAGAGGTGCCAGCAGGCACCAGCTTCCCTGTAAGCCTGCAGGGACTGCATAAAGTATGCCAGCATTTTTGGGGCTCTCAGCTCTGTCAGATGAGTGCCTCCCGTCCAATGTCCTTTTCTATCCAAGGATGCTCCAAACCTCCTGTTCCTGGCCATGGCCTCTCTGGCACAGTCATGGCTGTCCCCTCTTCCCTCGCAGCCGCCTGTGCCAGGTGCAGCATGCCAGGGCAGGCTGGCTTGGGGGCAGCCACGTGTCTGGGGGAGCTGTCAGAGGAGCGGCATCCCCCTAGGGCCCGGCTGGCAGGGTGGCATGGGGATCTCTGCCAACTTTGGGCTGCCTGCTGAGAGTTCTGCCAGCCCCAGGTGGGAGCAGGCGGGTGGTCAGGTGGCTTGCGGGGGCAGGAGGGCCTGGAGAGGGGGTGGCATCCCCTGGATGGCACTGCCAGAAAGGCACCGGTGTGCCCAGTTCCTGCTAGCACCAGAGGGATTCAGGTGCTGTGTGGGCTTTTGGAGGAGCTCCTCACGGGACTGGTGCCCTGGTATCCCTCTTCCTGCAGACCCCTCAAGTCAGAATACTGAAGATGGATGGATGGGGCACCCCTCAAAACTCACCTTCCCCTCCCTCCCCAGGAATCCCCTGCATGCCACCACCCTGGGCCAGCCCTGCCCTGGCATTTGGGTGGGCAGACGTTTGGCTGGCATGGAGCAGGGGGAGCGCAGGAGCCCCCCAAGCAGGGCGCCGCACTCCCGCTGCCAGAATCCCCCGCTGGCTGCGGCTGCGAGCGGCAGGTCCAGGCAGAGGAAAGATGCTTGGAATTCGTGTCCCGGAGCAGAGAGAGACAGGAGCAAATACTAATAATAAATAATCCTGCAGGGTGGAGGCTGTGCCGGTGGAGAGAGGGGGGCAGGCAGCTCCCCATGGCAAAGAGGGTAGTGGGAGGAGAGCAGGCAGCACAGCTTCATCACTGCCACCCTGCAGAGGGGTGAGTGGCACCCTCTGTATCCCTTGCAGCGTTTCTTTCCAGGTGCCGGTTTGTAGCTGGGGATGGGATTTTTACTGCTTGGAGGGATATTGCAGGGTAGTGTGAGGAACCTGTGGGTACCACCTGGTCATCTGGGACCTCTCTCTGCCCTCTGAGCTTCCCTCTTTCCTATGGGGCAGCACCCAGACTTGCAAGGGGAGGCAAGAGATTTGTTGCCTCTCCACAGCTGAGTGGACGAACACTGGCAGAGCCTGACTGTCCCCCAGAGTCTTTAAATCTGCTTGCAAGAGGCCGTTCCTGCCCCAGGCAGCCCGTTCCAGGGTGGGTGCATCACCCAGGGAACAGCACTGAGCACATATGAAGAGGGAGAAGGGGGGGTCTGAGCCCCCTGGGATATCAGCCAGGGTGGATGATGCTTTGCTTGCTGGAGCTGACCCCACATCCCGGCCGTGTCCGTTCTCCTGCAGATATCCGTGAAACAGCCTTCGTGTATGCCATCACGGCGGCGGGGGTGAGCCACGCCATCACGCAGGCCTGCAGCATGGGCGAGCTGCTGCAGTGCGGCTGCGAGCTGACACGGAGCCGGGCCCCCCCCTCGCCCACAGCGGGACCAGGCACAGAGGGCACCGCCTGGGAGTGGGGGGGCTGTGGGGATGATGTGCAGTTTGGCTACGAGAAATCCCAGCAGTTCATGGATGCCAAGAACAAGAAAGGCAAAAATGACATCCGAGCCCTTATCGACCTGCACAACAACGAAGCCGGGCGCTTGGTAAGGCCCCTGCACTCCCTGTCCCCTGCGCCCCCTGTGCCCCATCCCAGCCCTCCACCTTCAGTGTCTGCAAGCCATGGACCTGCACCAGCTTTGGCTGAAATATGACCCAATATCTTTCGGGTATCCTTTGCAGGTGCTTTGGAAACCCCTCCGTGCCACTCTCCACCCCCAGCCCCTCCCCCGGGCCAGGGCAGCACCAAGAGGCAGGGTTTTGTCTGGGGGTGCTGGGCAGCGAGAGAGGGAACCGAGGGCTGAGCGTCGCTGTCTCTTCCCCAGGCGGTGCGCAGCTACATGAGGACAGAGTGCAAATGCCACGGGCTGTCGGGCTCCTGCACCCTGCGGACCTGCTGGAGGAAGATGCCCCATTTCCGTGAGGTGGGGGATCGCCTGCTCGAGCGCTTCAACGGGGCTTTCAAGGTGATGGGAGGCAACGATGGGAAAACCCTCATCCCTGTGGGTGACAACATCAAGCCTCCTGATAAACAGGACCTCATCTACTCGGCCGACTCACCTGATTTCTGCTCGGCTAATCGTAAGACAGGCTCACTGGGCACCAGGGGCCGTGTCTGCAACAGCACAGCCATGGACACGAGTGGGTGCGACCTGCTGTGCTGCGGGAGAGGGCATCGGGACGAGACGGTGGTGTTGGAGGAGAACTGCCTTTGCCGCTTCCACTGGTGCTGTGTGGTGCAGTGCCGCAAGTGCTCCGTCCGTCAGGAGCTCAGCCTCTGCGTCTGACAGCCTGGGGTCAGGCGAGGACAATTTGGGAGACCACCTCCAAGCTCACAAGGTCCCCCTGGGACAGAGACAGGTGGAGCCGGTGGCAGGGTCAGCGTGGGTGAGCCCAGCTCTGCGCTCTGGGGAGTCCTGGCTTCCCCAGAGGGCAGCATGGGGCTGCCCGGCATCCCCACGGCCCCCGTGGTGGGAGCTGTGGGCACAGAGCTTCCACTAATAAAGCTATTTAAAGCCGGTATGCCACAGCGCTTCCTGGGGAGGGCTGGGAAGTGCTGACCACCGTACTGGGATGGGACCAGCCAGAGAGCTGTCTTGCCCCAGCTACGAGTCCCAGTCAGTAACTCTCCCGCCAGCCTCTGTCCCTGCTGGGACTTGTGGCAAAGTCCAGCTCATTTTTTATCTACTCTCTGATTTTCTCTGTGGTTGTCGAGCCTGGAGATGTGTGTGGATGAGGGCGAGTACTCTCCTGCCCTGCTCTGCTGCTTCCACTGCGTGAGTGCTCTCCTCCCATCACCCACAGCTGTCATTGCTTGGGGTGCCAGTTTGTGTCCCTCCGCCATCTGACCTGGGATGTTTGCAGTCCGCGGTGCCTCCACGCATGCCTCGTGCCAGAGGTACATCTAGCTGCCCTAACACTATGGTGATGTGCTCTGAGTTTCTTGAAGGGATCCTGTATTCTTTTCACTCCAGCCACCCTCACTGCAGTCCCTGCTGCAGAGCCTGGCACACGGAAGCCCTGGACAGCGCTGACACTGTTGGCTTGGTGGCATGCAAGGCATTCACTTGGCATGCCGTGGGCCACGTGCAACCCCACCTGGATGGCAGGGTGCCAGGCATGTATGTCTTGATAACCTGATCAGCCTGTGCCCCTCATGGACAAACACAGGATGAGGAGCAGCCTGCCTGGCTGCCCAGCAAGGCAGGCTGCCAAGCCTCTGTTCCAGGGGCTCCAGGGATCTCTGAGGGGGTCCCTCCCATGCTGCAAGGAGCCCATGGGAACTGGTTTCTCCAGCATTACCCAGCACAGGGGTTTAGGTAACTGCAGAGGAGAATGTGTGTGTGGAGTGCTTGCTCAGCTGGCAATGCCCCACTGGGCTAAGGAGCCCCAGAGGGATGTCAGCAGGGCGAGAGCCTGGGCAGAGAGGTCCATGCTCCTGTGCCTGCCCTCCACGTTGCAGCAGTGCTGGACACTGGGGGCTTTCCTGTCCACTCCTCTGCAAGAGGGCTCTAAGCTGAGGTAGTGAGGTGGGCAATGCCCCGCGTGCTGGGTGCTGCCGGGCAGGGTAAAAGCAGAGCTCACAGTGCTGGGCAGACTGCAAAGCAAGGGAGGCTGCATGGGGTGCTGGAGATGCCCACCAGTGGGTCCTTCCTCACCTGCCCCAGGCAGCCAGCAAGGAAGGGCAGGAGAAGCAGGGTGCTGGTGAACCATTAACTTGGCCCAGCAACCACTGGGGAGGGAGTCTCTAAATCTGTCAGCTGCAGCTTTGCAGCTGGAAATTCCCTTCTGACTTGGCCACGGTGGTGCTGGGAGAAGGGAGGCACACAGGGCTCCCGGGAGCTGCCGTCCCCATGCCCGCCCATGGGAACACATGGGTGGGTGTGAGCAGGGCTGGGTGGGTGCAGGTGAAGGTACCTGTGCATGCAGGCAGCTTGGTGTGTGTGCATGCACAGGTAGCATGTTTATGCTCGCTCGTGACCATACATATGCGTGTGAGCTTGTATATACACCCATCACTGTGAGTGTGAGCCCCTTGTGGGTGTGTAAATGTTGGCCCGTGTGTCTTCTTGCATCCCTATGAACACACAGCAGATTGCCAGTGTGTGTGTGTCAGTGACGCTGTCCCCACGTGTGCCTGTGTGACGGTATGTTTGCACGTCGTGTTGTGTTTCCTCAGGTGTGTCTGGGACAGGGAGGACATGTGTGGGTGCAAAAGGGTCCTCCAGGAAGGGAGCTGCAGAGTTGGAGGAGCTGTGTCCTGGAAGATGTGGGGGCTGTTCCGTAGGCTCTGCAGGTCCCTCTGAATTGGACGCGCTTGAGCACACCTCAAGGCCTGGCCTGCCAGGAGAGGTCAGTTCAGGCAGGTCCTGTGAAACTTTATGTCACCCCTGCTGTCCTCTGGAACCATGGCTGAGACCGGCTATAGAGGGATTCTGAAACCCTCTGTGAGATGTTCAGAGTCTGAGCTCCAACCTTCGGCAAGTTCCTTCTCTGGATTCTGTCTCAGCTCCCCCACAATGGGCTGCTTTCATGCTCTGGGCTGCATGGACATGGCTCTGGAGATCTGGCAATGGATAAACCCCTGGGAAGACATTTAGTACTTTTGAATAAGGTATCTAACCTGTGTCCTCTCTGCCATTGCCCCAAATCACAGCTGCTGAAGGATGGAAGCCAAAAATGTGGTGGGGAAGCACATGGTCTGTGGTTGTGAGGTAGCTCCTCTGCACATCCATGAGTTACCTCTGCACCGTGTCTGTGAGCCTCTCACCGGTGTGCAGACCACTTGGGCTGTGTGTCTTGTTCTCTGTCCAGCTGGGGAAAAGGGACAGCTCTTGTAGGGGCTGGCAGCTCCTTACCACAGCTCCCTGCTGCTCCTGATCTGGCAAAGCCAAATCCATTCCCTTGATAGCCAGGAGAAGCCCTGACACAGGCAAGTGCTGCCAGTAGCCTGTCAGAGTCTGGACTGGCCCAGTGGTCTGGAGAGGGCTGAACAGCCAGCAGAGACCCCTAGAAACTTCCAGTTCTCCAGACCTCCACAGCTCTCCAAGAGCTCCCCATCCAATAGGACCTCGCCCCAGATTCCTAACACACCCCAGCAGTCCCTAAGGGCAGTTACTCCCCAACTTCCCAGAAGTGCTCCAGGAGTCCCCCAGATTCCTAGAAGTCCTGCAGCCATCCAAGCCCCCAGGAGCCTTCTGAACCCCCCAAGACCCAGCAGCTCCCGGCCTGGGGGGGTGCGGCAGCCCCGCCGCCGCCATGGCAACCCGGGATGTGGGGCAGGAGACCGCCAGGGGGAGCTGCGGCACGGCACGGGGAACATGGGCGTGGGGATGGGATGGGATGGGATNGGAGTGGGACTGGAGTGGGATGGAGGGGTGCATGGGGAACATGGGAGAGGGAATGGGGTGGGATGGAGGAGGGCATGGGGAACATGGGAGAGGGAATGGGGTGGGATGGAGGAGGGCATGGGGAACATGGGACGGGGCGCATGGTTTAATGGTGAACATGGCAGTGTGATGTCTACAGTTGGTGATCCTAGAGGTCTTGTCCAACCTAAATGATTCTATGGCTCTATGAATGTGGCTGTGCATGGGGGCTCGTGGAGGTTCATTGGGTTGTGCCAGTGGCTGTGCATGAGGAGCTGTTCATGTGGATGTGTGTGCATGGCAGGGTGTGTATGGGTGTGCGTGGGACTGTGCTTGGGAGAATGGCACGGCAGTGTGCGTGTGAGTGTGCACAACCCCCTGATTCCCATTCCCGTGCTCCTGGGGGCAGTGGTCAGGCAGGACTGAGTTCTGGGGGGGCTGGTGAAAGCCAGGGGTGCACAAGGGTGGCTGTGTGGGTGCGATGTGTAGCTGGAGAGTATGGGGGGTGTAGCTGTACATGTGCGTGTGTAGCCCAGATCCCTGCTACTGGACAGTTTACATTGCAAAATCTTCAGGATCTTCCCAAGGGAAAAAGAGGAAGTTTATAATAATTGGGTTAAAAAAAAAGAGAGAGCGAGAATCCCAGACCCCTGTAATGTTAATGACTTCTATTTTTTTTTTTTTTCAATTTTCTTTCCAAATGGGAAGAATGCAATTTTCCCTTCAATTTCCCAAGTTGAAAACAGCCGGACAGATTAATTCAATCAAACTTGAAAAAGAAAATCTCTCTGGACTGAGACCAAAACCAGAATATTTTTGCCCCCCCAAAAAAAGGACTTTAGGAAAGTTTGGAGTAATGCAGATAGTCCTAAGAGGGCGAGGCCGATAAACCTGGGTACCAGCTCAGCCAATCTGAGTGGACAGGCTTGGACAGTGGCACCCAAAAACTCTGTCAAATCCCTTTCCTGTGGCTGCAGTTCCTCTGCCTGCTCACTGCTTGTCGCTGAGCAGGGGCTGCCCAGCCAGCTGCAGAGCTGGGTCCTGGCCAGGGCTCCTGCCTGCCCAGCCCTGCTCTCCCGGAAGGCCTCTAATTCTCCTTCTCCAGGCTCTGCTGCTCCCTCCAGGGAGCTGCCTGTAACTGTCCTCCTCTGTCCTCACTGCATTTCTCAGTGACAGATGTCGCCCAGGCAGCCATGAGGACACATCAACCCTGACTTGCCCAGGAGGACCTGGCTCATCCCTGCCCATCAGTGGGGTTCTGCTGACCCAACCCAGCTCCTCCTGGCTCTGCCCTGTTTCTGGGGCTCTGGTGTGTGTAGTGGCTGCCTCTGGAGTGGGGGACATGGGTACTTGGGGGCGTCCAGGCCAGCTCTGCTGCAGCAGCTCTGAGCACTCAAGCAAGGAGATATGTCGGGACCCAGGGTACCTAAAGCAGAGCGCGGAGAGCGGGCGTGAGCCCTCGAGGGACAGGAGATGGGATGCACAAGGACCCCAGACATATTGTTTGGAGACACTGCCTATGAACATGAGGGATCTGTGTACTTCCTTTTCCTGTTGGACCCTCTCTGACACTGGTGTCTGGTCCCTGCTCTGTCCCCGTAACTCCAGCACCCTGGGACTGGCTGTGCTGGCCTGGCACACACTAAGCAGTGTCTGTGAGGGCAGTGGGCTCTGGGGGCTGTCAGGGAGCTGCCTGACACCAGGGCACCCCTTAGCCCCCTCACCCCCAAAGAAGGGCAGAGCAGAGGCTCCTCCACTCCTGGGTCCTGTTTCTGACTGCCAACATCTCACCTTATCCAAGTATCTTCTACTCCATGGCCTCATTACTTACCCTGTAATGAAGGCAGCAGCCATCTTCCATCTCTGGGGAGGGGGATCTGCCTATGCATACCCCTGGAAGGCAGAGCTGCAGGAAAGGTAGTTGTTGAGGTGGCTTCATGCCCTGATCGCTCCACACGGGGACCAGCACCTCCCACCTCTCCCTGTGCTGCCTTCTGGTCACATCTGTGGCTGTGCATCCCTCCCTGCAGGAGGCACGCCGCACAGATGTGCTTGGGCAGTCCTACCCAGCCACCTTCCTACTGCCTCAGCCACCAGCCTGGCCCTTCGGGGACATGCTGTCCTTGCCAAAGGCAGCGCAAGGATTGGGATCTCCCATCGTGGCCATACTAGTTCTGCCATGGGGTGCCCCCCCACACGGCCAGTCCCTGTGGTGTGTGGGAGGCAGCGTGCGTGGGGGCCTGCTCCAGCCCCATGGGATCGTACCCACAGCAGGGCTTCAATCCCTTCCTTGCACCCTGCTGTGATCGAGGCACCCTCTGCCAGGTGCTGGGAGGGGGATGAAGAGGGAAGATCTGCCTCACTGCAAGGATGCTCCCAGGGATGGCCACAGGCAGCCAGGTCCTGCCTTTCCACCCTGACGCGAGGGCAGCGTGGCCGAGTGCTGGTGCTGGTGCTGGCGTGCACCCACTGCCCCGGGCTCTGCCAGCGCCCCAGCCCCGGGCAGCTGGGAGGACTGGCCGAGCCAGACCAGTGGCCATGTGGTTGGTCCTGAGTCACATCGAGCAAACGCGGGCAGGTTGTGGGGTGTGAGCCAGTGAGAAGGCAGTGATGCTGGGGGCTCCAGTGCTGCTAGGCCAGGGAAGTTTGGCATGGTGACTAACGCTGCCGCGAAAGGCAGGGTCACCTCGACCCCACACCCAGCCCTGACTCATGTAGCTGTCGCTCCAGTCCCATGGGTTCTGCTGGGCAGGGGAGTGAGGAGAGCTGTGCTTCAGGACGTCAAAAGCTAGGTGAGTGGATGACTGCATGGGCTTCCAGCAAACCTCCCCTTCCTCCTCCTTCTCCTTGTCCAAACTGGCCTGCATGCCCCACTCTGGACTGCAAGCAACACAGATCCCAGCACTCTTCCTCGCTGGCTGCCAGGTCCTGGTGGCATCAGGCTGAGTGTATGTCCTGGTGCTTCTCCATCTCTGTCCATTCTCCTACTTTCCCTCACTTTAAGATTCTCCAGAGCTTCCCCCTGCATCCCTTCAGCCCCACTCTGTGTCATCACAGCTGCGTCATCTTCCCACACCTGCACACACTGGCTGGCCCTGGTGGTCCCAGAGGCCATCAGCCCCTCCAAGGCTGCAGCATGGCCAAGACTGTGCTTGTCCAGAGCAGGCTGTTCTCTCCCTCTGCTGCCTTCTGGTCACATCTGTGGGCCCATGGTCAGTACTGTAAGAACAAGTAGGAGCAGCATGATACTCACAGAGATCTCAACCCCTACATTTTCCTGCCATGGATTTCTCATGGGTCGTCCTTGGACGTCGCAGAACCTCAGAGAGGCTGCATGACTGTCCAGGACACGGGCCTTGGAACCTGCTTATCACAAGGCAGAAGGGGCTAGAGGAGGGCATATGCCAGGAGGAAAGAGGGTGAGTGAGAGCCAGAAAATCATGGGCTGCGTGCTGAGGTGCTGGAAAGGAGTTCTGACGGAGATGACAACAGGAGAGCCAGCCCCATTCTCCCAGGGATGTGGAGCCTGTGGCCTGGGGTGCTGGCAGGACCTGCTCCTGCACAAGGCAAGGGGAACAGAGCAGGCAAAGTACAGGCAGCCTGAGGGCTGGGCAGGAAGATGTGCAGTGTAAGAGACAGAGGGATGGCAGGAGGGAGGGAGAGACAGAGAGATAGAAGGATGGAGGGAAGGGAGGATGGAGAGGAAGAGGTATGGATGCTTCCCCAGTCCCCTGCACAAAGCACATCCTGGGGCATCATGCAACCTGCTGAAAGAAGGGACCTGCCTGGGTGCTTCGGCCTGGGCAGGGGAGCTCCAAGGGGTGTTCCCACAGTGCCCTGCACCAGGGATTCCCCCATCACCTTTTGTGCGCTGGTTCTGGGGAGCAACAACCTTCATTCCAGCTCTGAGAGCATCCCAGATCCCTTCCAGGTCTCTGCAGAGTGTGGGGCTGCTGAGCGGTGCTGGAGATGGGACGGAAGCTTGGAGATGACAGGTCCCATGACCCACTGATGCTGTGTCCCCAACTGGGGGCCTGCAGTAATGACAAGAACAGATGCAGTGCTCTCAGAAGGCTCAGCTTTTTGCCCTGAGCTTTGATGGTCCCATCAGGACCAAAGCATCCTCCACCAGCCTCGCGTGCCTGCCTACACCCATCCCTGCTCGGAGGGGCCAGGCCCTGTTCTGTAGGCCCCCAGCTCCCCGGGCCACAGCAGGTGCTTAATCTTGTGCTTAAGGGCTTTGCCGGTGTGATGCAGAAGAAAGGCTGGAGCGAAAGCCTCACCTGGCTCCTCTTCAGCCCCAGGACGTTGCTGGGACATGAGAAAACAGGTCCCCCCCTGCCTGCCCCCGCTGTGAGCACTGAGACTGTGGGACACAGCGGCCAGTCTCCTCCCCAAGTCAGCAGGAGCGTGCGAGTGAGAAACCCGCTCTTGGAAGTGATTATGTCATTAAGGGCTGGAGGAGGATGAAAGCGTTTCTCCTCTGATTTTCCTTGGCATTTATTTGTGCACAGGATCCTAACGAACTCACAAACATCTGTGCTCCTGAAGCCTGGAAGCAAGGGTCTCTTCCCACAGGGAAGGAGCTTCTGGTGGGAAGGTGTCCCTCTTTCACCAGGGGATCTCTGGTGGGTCCAGGCTGAGGGCAGCGCATGCCTGGGTGTAAACCCTGGGGTGGCCCGAGAAAAAAAGGGGTGCTGAGGACCTGCTGAGGACACCTGAGCCAGGAAGCTGCCTGGAAAGAGGGGGATGTTCCTCCGCCCTACCCTGCCTGCTGAGTGGGGGTTCAGACAGTCTGTTCCGGGATGTAAAGGGGAAACTCAACACAGGAGCCAGGTCTTGTGTGGGAGGAAGTGGAGAGGGTGGGATCAATGGCTTCTACGTTAGGCACCATTGTGTGTCATGTCCACAGGTCTGCTGGTGTGCTCTGCCCAGCCCTGACACCACACCTCTCATCACCAGTCTGCACCTCTGCCTCCTTTGGTGCCAGGTGACTAAAGGGTGTCCTGACACCACTCCCGAACTCCTGTGAGACACTGCACATCATTTACTGGGTGCTGGGGGATCCAGGAGGGCAGCAGCTATGGAGGAAGTGATGAGTTCTGGGTGATGCTGTGCCAAGAATCTCTGTATGCTCAGGCCTTTGCCTGAGGGATAGAAGGTTCTGCACCCTCACCTCTTGCTAAACTGTGTGGGCAAGGAATTTGGAGGGTAGATGCTGGCTCTGTACCAGCGTCCACACCTGCCCAAAGGCTAAGCCCACTCAGGAGCAGAGCTGGGGACAGGAGAACAGCCAGCAACCTCAGGACCACAAAAGGAACCTCAGTGGTGATGCCACACCGCTGCACCCAGGGGGAACCAGCACAGTCTTAGGGCCCACCCCCAGACTGCAACTCATTTCCCAAAGGAAGCGCATTTTCCTCTCTGGTGCAAACAGGAACCAACACACGAGCAGAGAAGGTAGCCCCCGTCAGTGCTGCTGTGCTGGTGAGGAGACGCACAGTGCCCACCTGGCTGGAGAGTGTTTTGCCAGCTGCTGGGCAGCTCTTTCTGGCACAGACACCAGCCTGGGGTGGGCTGTGGTGGCTGGGGATAGTGGGGGCCTGCAAGGGCACTGCCTGCCATCCCCCATCCCCCAGTGCCCAAGTGGAGGCCCCTGCCCCAGAGTGGGCACCCAAACTAAGAGGACACCAAGTATCCCTGTGACTGGGGAGAGGCTGCACTGGGGCAGATCGCATTCGCTGAGAGCCCACTGAGACTGGGCTTTTCCAGGGCCACCCTCCTGTCCTCAAGGAAGCAGCAGGAGGACACAGGGATAACTTGCAAGGCCACTGCACAGCTCCCAGATGAAAGATACCCTGCCCATCGGGACCCCATGAAGGTAAGGGGAGCCCAAGAACCGAACTGATGGTGCCAAGGAGGTGGGCAAAAACTGGGTGCCCAGCCTGGGAGAGCTCATGGGCAACTGAGGTTGGGAGCACTTGGTGGCCCTGTTATCCACAGCTCCTTCATACGCACTGGCCCTGCAGCACTGCTCTCCTGCCACTGGGTTGGGGGAACCCAAAACGGGGCTGACACGGGATGTACACGGCCATTCGCCATGCCCACACACAGAGTCACATCCCCAGCATGTGCCACTCACGCTTATACCCCTGTGCACACTGACAGGCACCCACACGCCTCGTACCATCAAGAATGCCTACAGCTCGTGCCAGCACCGCCAGTCCCCATGTGCATACCCTGATACCTCTATGAACCCCCAGCATCCCTGCACCCCACACCACAGGGACACTCATCCCCACTCCTCACATATCGCATGCTATGCACAGCCCTCTCCCCGTGTTCACTCACTCCATGCCCAACGTACTTCCTGTCTCACTGTACTCCCCACACACCCCACACCATGCACTCTCTCCATCCCCATTAACACTTAGCCATGCCCCCATATCCTGCCTATTCACCCTATGCCTCAATCACATTCAACCCACACTGTCCACACCTGACCACACTGCACGCACTCGCCTTACACCCCATGCACATTCGCCCCACAGCCAGTGCACACAGGCATTGGGGTTGAGAACAGTCATACTCTCAACACTCCACACATGCTCACGCTCACCACTCACACTTTCTCTGTACTCCATGCACACTCACCCTGCTGTGCACCCTCACCCCATGCCATGCACCTCATGCCATACCTAGTGCCTGCTCACATCCCCGTGCTCTACGCACTTACCCCACACCATACACACAGCACACTCCACGCACTCTCGCCCCCGCCATGCACACTCACCTGTGCACTGCTTTCTCATCGTGCTCAGGTACAAGGGTCCCTCATACTGAGCCATGCTCTGCACGCTCACCCATGCCTCACCCATGCCACGCACGATCACCCCACACCCTGTGCCCTCACCCACACTTGGTGCACTCTCAAGCTGAGCACATTCACTCCACATCTGGTGTACACTTATCCCACGCCGTGCACATTCACCCATACTCTGTGCACACTCTGCTTCCTTGTGCACACCACTAAACCCCACGCCCACAGCACCTTTCTCCCATGCCCTGAGCACACTGCCCCCAGCAGCATGCACTACCCCAAGTCCCCACGAACACGGTCCCACACCATACACGCTCACCTCCCACCCCACGCACAGTCCCCCACACCGTGCACACATGCCTACGGGCCACGTACACTCAGCTCTCCCCGCGCTCTAGACCCACGCCGCACATGCTCACCCCACACCACCAACACTTACCCTGCACCCTGCGCACGCTCCTCCGCGCTGAGCATTCCCACCACACACACTTCTCCGCGCTGTGCACGCTTACTCCACACACCGTGCCCACTCACCCACGCTGTGCCCACCCCACGCCGCTTTCCCCCCAGCCC
>VZTD01002597.1:3376354-3396692 GCA_013397725.1 Rhagologus leucostigma
AGAGGGAGGAGAGGGGAAAACACAAACAAGCAAACAACCCACAACAAACAAAGCGGGCAGAGAGCAGCGCCGAGCCCCGCCGCCCCTGCCCCAAAGGCGCCCGCCCGCCCGCAGCCCGCACAGCCGCTGCCCCAGCGAAGATGCGCCCGGCCCTGGCCCACGGACTCTGCTCGCTGCTGCTCAGCCTCTGGGTACCCAGGTAGGAGCTGCACCCCTCCATCCCCAGCCCCGCCGCTGAGAGCCCCGGCCCCACGGGGAGGGAGCGGGGAAGCCGCCGCGCCCAGCCCCGCACCGGGGGCGGTCTGCCCAGGGGGCTCCTGGGGGGGTCCCGCCGCCCAAACCCGGCCCCGCACGGCTGCGGCCCCCCGTTCAAGGGGCTGTCAGGGCTGTTACCCTCCTCCGCCTTCCCTCCTCCCGACGGAACGCCGGTGGGATGCGCGGCTTTCCCCCTTCCAGGAGGCTGTGCGCCTTCCTCTCCGGCCGGAGACGCTCCAGCGCCCGCCCTGACTGCCTCAGTTTCCCCGCTCTCCCGCGGAGGACGGGGGAATGCCGGCTGAGATGTCACTGTCGTGGGGGTCGGTGCCTACTGGATGATCCCCTCCCTGGCTCCGCCAGTCCTGAAGGCTAGGGGGGTAAGAGGGGGCCACCTGCTTTCCAGAAAACGAACCCCCATATTCACCATCCCTGTCCGTCTTCCCTCTGCCCGCTCCCAAACTTGTGCGCTGCAGGCAGCCAGGGGTTAATCCTGGCGCTGGTATGAGTGGGGGGGTCCCCCGCCCTTCCCCCTCCCTCTAGCCCCTTTAAATATAATTTGTTAACGTTGGGACTTGTATTAATTAAAGCAGCAGCCGCTGCAGCCTGTGACCTGGGGGCCTGTCACCGTGAAATCAAGTTTAAATCCAGATTTAAAGGGGGAAGAGAGCTGGGGGGAGCGCTGCATCCTCCTAAGAAGTGTGACAGTGACAGCTTCTTGCCGGTCCCCGGCCCTCCTGAGCCCCGGGTGGAGCAAGAGGCAGAAGGACCTTCCCTCCACTCTCCGGAGCCCCTGCCTCAGTTTCCCTGCAGTGCAATCGGGAGAAAGACCGTAACGTCGCCCCCATCTCGGGATGCCCTGGGAAAAGATGGCAGGAGCTGTGTCAGGCTCAGGACCCGCAGGAAACAAAGTCATTGCAGTGCTCGGGGCAGGAGCTCTTGGGCTTGGGGATGGCGGTAGCTGCGTCCTGCTCTGCATCTTGTGTTAGCCAGAGCTTGCTTGACAGCGGGAATGAGAGCAGGAAGCCGGGAAGAAGATTTCCCCTCCTGTGTAGGGGTTTTGGAGGGATGCACTCCCTTTCTCTCCCTTCTTCGCTCCACCTCGACTCTCCCTATCGGAGTCACTGTGGATTTGCACTGGGGCATATTCATATATGAACCCATGAAAGTGGTGGGATGGGTATAAACACCCTTGGGAAGCTGGAGAAAGCAGCAGCCTGATCCTGACAGTTCTGCCTCTCCCCTGGGCAAGCTGTAATTCAGCAGGGACGCTGGGGCTGAACCCTCCCTTCAGAGCTGGGTAAGCACTGAGCTGGGGAACTCATCCCCTGACAGCTGCTTCTGTCCATGTGCCTGCACCAGGCTTGCAGGATTTGAGGGAAGAGAGGGGGAGTAACCCTTTTCCCCGAGACCTGGCAGCTGCAGTCCTTCCTCCAGCATCCTCCTCCAAGTCTTGTTTCTGTAATCAAAGTTCAAAGGGCTTCAAGCTCCTTGCTTCTCCCAGGGACCCAGATCTTGGCTGTCCCAGGGAACAGGGAGAGACCTTCCTGGGGAGAGCCCCAGGAGCGACCAGGCTCTCTTGAACAAGCAGTGGGGTGGTGCTGAGCTCCTAGTGGAACATGCTGCAAGATGCTGGATGCTGCTGGGCGTCCTGCTGCCTGCTGCTTGCTTTGTGGGTCTTCCACTTGGACACTATCCCAGAGTCCTTCAAGCCATTCCCTGGAGATGGGCAAACACTTCCTACAGTCTCCTTCTCCGTATTTGTGTGTCATGCGTACCTCTGTATTAGCTCCAGGCTTCTCTCTCTGGACATGCTCTGTGTCTCCACATCCCGCATCCCATCTCTACACACTCCATCTACGTCCCCATTTCCCCAGGCAGCATCTCTCTTTGTATACCCTGTACCCCCGCCATGGACCATGTACCTCCCCTTGCACCCATCCATCTCCTGCTCTCTGAGCTTCTGGGGCCACAGGCATCTGGCTCAGTGGGGCTAGGATGTGACCGTGGACTTGGGATGGTTGCTGGGAGCTTGAGGGTCGTTGGCACAGTGCTTGGCTCCATATTTCACAGCTGAGCTGAAAGGAAAAGGCTGATCACTCCCTTTCCTCCCTTGAGAGGACCAGCAGCTTTGGGGGGATACAGGAGATGCAGGGGAGGCATCAGCCAGCAACAGGGATGGAGCCAGACCTGGAATGGGCCTCCTGCTACAGGGTATCTAAATTCTCCTGGGGGAAACCCACGCTTTCTGTGGAAGGCGAGTTGGGGCAATGTGTGCGGAGAGTCTGCACTGCATGGCCAGTGTGGGAGATCCCTGGGGGAGCACACAGAGGGAGTGCAGTCCTGGGAGATGCTGGGCTCCAGAGGCAGGATGGCCAAATTTGACTGCTGCTGGGCAAAGGCTGCCAGGGTGTCTGCGCTGTACTTACACTGTTGGAAGGGACGGCAGCCCCAGTGCTGCTGGGTATCTCTGCCTGGCTAAGCTGCCGTTGTGCCCAGGGTTTTTCCAGCCTTCTCTATATGCAATGGGCACAGTGTGGATTGAGGAGCATCTCCCTTCCCCGTGTGTGTCCCCACAAGCTTTTCCCCTCCCCAAATGGAAAACCAAGTGGTTGACACATTGCTTGCTCTGAGCTCAAGGGTGTCCTTTTCCCTCCCAGCTCCTGCTCCAATGAGATCCTGGGCCTGAAGCTGCCATCAGAGCCAGTGTTGAATGCCAACACGGTGTGCCTGACCCTGCCGGGGCTGACGCGGCGGCAGCTGGAGGTGTGTGTGCGCCACCCCGACGTCACTGCCTCGGCCATCCAGGGTATCCAGATTGCCATCCATGAGTGCCAGCACCAGTTCCGGGACCAGCGCTGGAATTGCTCCAGCCTTGAGACCAAGAACAAGATTCCGTATGAGAGCATCATCTTCAGCAGAGGTAAGGGTTGGACGGTTTCCCTCCTCTCCCACTATCCAGCACCTGCTGTCAGGACCCCTCATGGGTTTCCCCTGGGCCCCTGCACAGCTCTTCCTTGGCCCAGGGGATGAGGCCAGCTCTTCAGCATCCCCGTGGATGAAAGCAGAGAAATGTCACAGTGTGCCAGATGAAGGAGCACTGCACTGTGGCAAAGCTCCTCCATGCACCTTTGTACCTGCTCTGGCCCTTGTCCTGAGCTGCTCCTCCCTGACCAACTCCAGCTGCTCCTAAGGCTCCTTCCAGGCCCCACTTCTTTCTGGCATCTTGTCCCCGTGTGGTGTAGGCTGGTGTTTGGAGCAGTGCCATGGGTGTGCAGCATAGCTGGTGGGTCTGAAGGTGGATGCCATGCTCTGGGATTTGGTTTGGTGGATGCAGTTGAGCATCTTGGCTCAGTCCTGCTCTGGGGATGGTGTTTTAGTGTGTTGTGATGAGCTGAAATGCCCCCAACTAGTGGGACTTAGTTCTGTGAGCCTGTCACCCTCGTGTTCTGCCCTGGTGCTGGCTCTCCAGTGCAGAGAGCTCAGGGCTCTCTGTTTTGTGGGACCCTAAAGCATGATGGCACAGGAGACAGGGATACAGGCTGTCCTGGGACCCTATCTGCCCACAGAGCCCCCAGCTGTGCTGCTGAACTCTCCTAGCTCTCCACGTTTTGCCAAGGATCCTGGTGTCAGGATCTCCTCATCTCCCTCTCAGTCCTGGCTGGCTCTGCCTGTATCAGAGCCTCCCAGGCTGATACTCTCCCCCTCAGGAGCAGACTCTGTGGGTGCAGAGGGGCTGGCCTGCATGGTGCAGATTAGGGTCGTGACCTTCTACAGGACTTGAATGTATCTTTTCACCTGAGTACCCTTTCGTGAAGCCGATGCCTCAGCATATTTCTAAGTGCCCATTGCCCCAGACCATGGGCAGGAAGAACAATATAGTGCCAGTGGCAGGCAGTCAGGGTGCTGAGGGCAAGCCAGGTGCCCAGCACACATACCACTCCTCCGGCTCCCAAAAAAGGTGAAAACTACTGAAGAAACTGCTCACATACCCACTTTGTGAGCCTCTCAGCCTGATGCCCAGCAGAGAGTTGTGACCATCCATTCTTCTTCAAACATCCTTCCACATCCTACATCTTCTTTCCCTGGGACTGTGAGGACATTCTCAAAAAGGAGAGGTTGGCAGCTTGAGGCTTGTATGTCATTGAGGGGATGCAGTGGCAGGAACCCACAGGCAGCTGTAGCAGGTGGGGAGAAGGCTGGAGAGGGGAGCACAGAAGCGTTTTGGTGTCTGAAGATCCCTCATGTCCAGGGCAGCCTGGACAGCCTCACTGGATGGAATGCTACCTTGGAGCATGTGTGGCATCAGGGCTGTGGTCCTGCCATGGAGCAGCCCTGGTCACTCTCAGGACCTTAATGCCTGGAGAAGGGCAGCGTCTCTTCCCTCTGTGAGCAGTGCCCAGGTTAGGGCCTGGCAGGAAGGGTGGGGACTGTCAGCTCTGATAAGCATCGAGGTATTTCCAGGTCCTCTGAGGAATGCAGTTCACTTCTAGTCTCCTCGGGCGGCAGGAGACACTGGCTTGCTGGCTCAAGTTGCTCACACACCCAGACAAGCTTCCTTGCTCCAGGTCCCACCAGGCTGGGTGAGAAGCAGCAGCAGCAGAGACCACTGACCTGCATCCCTCCCTCAGCCCACCTCGTCTGCTGGTGGCCCCAGTGACGTGCACCTCACTTGTGTCTCAGGTGCTCCTGCAGCCCTTCCTGCTGTCAGGGCTGTGACCGATGGATGTGGGGACTCCCACAGACCCTGCACTCTTGTCCCAGTCCTGAGCTCTTGGATATGGCTCCGCCCAGGCTCTCAGAATTGGTGGATCCCATTCTCTGGAATGGAGACCCAACACCCAGCAGCAGGGCAGGATGGAGGTAGGGCTGGAGCACCAGAGCAGGCAGGCATCTCATGGCACTCCTGTTTTGGCAGCAGAGGGTGCAGGATGAGCCCCAAGCACCCAGGCTATCTCATGTAGTTGCTTGGAGCCATTCTGGCATGGAGCAAGCCTTGAGGCTGGAGCCCTGGCCCACTTTGAACCCACTCATGTCCCTCAATAACATTGCTGGAGCTCTGAGCTTTGCCTTCCATCTGTTACAGGCACAGCCATCAGGGCAGGGATGCTGGGTGCATCTCAGGAGCCCAGTGCTGAAGGAGAGGCGAGTGGTGGAAGTGAGGAGTGCAGGCTCCATGCCGCAGACTTTAATGCGTCTGACCTCCGGGGACCAGGTCTCTGCTCTGCGCCCTGCCCCATCCTTGCCGTGCCTGGGAACGCAACGTGCTTGTAGGATCATTGTTTGTAACCCGAAGTGACAGACCCCTTTAATCTTTCATTCCTTTTCCCACTTCTTCTGCCATCAGTTCAGCCGTGCGTGAATCTCACTTTAAATTATTTGTAGCTGGCTTCTCCCTCCTGCTCTCCCCGCCTGGCTCCGCTCCCCAACTCTGTCCTCTCCTGCTGCATCTCTCACATCTTCTCCAGTGTGGACATGAGCCAGACAGGGTGCAACACTGTTCCAAACTGTTCCAAGCTGTCCCATAGTGCCCATCCCACACTCTGCCCAGTACCCAGGCACTCAGTGGAGCCAGGGGCCTCATCCCTTGAGGTCAGAGAAGAGGACAGTGGCAAACGAGTCCCTGTCTCTTCACCCTGCTGAGCTGATCCCAGAAGTTTGAGTGCAAGCCCTGGGGAGACGGGAAGGAGAGGCTTCAAATTGGACAGGGCTGGGAGTCTGGGGTGGCTTCAGAACAGCACATCTGGAGACAGGGATGCTGAAAACATCCTGGGCAGAGCACAGACCTGGGAGATGCTGCCATCCCTGGGGCACAGGGAACAGTGGCTGTGAGTCACAACAACAGGTTAGTGGAAGGCAAAGGGGGTGCGCAGGAGTTTACCCTCCCTGCTCTCACAGAGCCACTGGGTTCTTTTGAGACACCCCTATGGTCTGGGTTTTTCAGGTCTGGTCTTTTGGTGCTGCATCCTCGGTGTATGAGTTGTCCTTTGTACCCTTTACTGAGTCTCCAGTTCCGTCTGCACCCCGTATCCTCCTCAGGCCGTGTGCCCTCCATGTGCATCCAGGATCAACAGTGCCATTGCAAATCCTCCTCCAGTCTTGCCTGGCTCCCCAGCTGGCTGCCTATGTACTCACCACCTTCCTGCCCATTTTCTGGCATTGTCACTTCTGCCAGCACCCTCCAGTGCTGTCTCTGGTCCCATCCTTCTCTGCTGTACCTCCCTCTCCCTCCATGTGCTTGCCTGGCTGACAGAGACATCCTCTCCTGGCCTCAGGAGATGTAGGAGGATGGAGCAGGGAGGTGGAGGTAGGTGGCTACATCTACACCAGCAGTGGAAATAGCTCCCCTGCTCCTGCTCCACGGGTGAGCAGCACAATTGTGTCCACCTCACTGGAGAGGATGGCCTGTTGTCCTGGTGTATTGTCCCACCACGGCATCTGTGGGCTGCCAGGCACTGTGTGGCTTGGCTGGGCTGACCCACGCCTAGTTGCCTGTCAAAAACCAAGCTGCAGATGGTGGTACAATGGGTGGGTACAATGCCATCAGGGCTGGGACTGTCTGGCTGCTGGGCGGGGGCTGTCTGAGGTTTGCTATAGGACTGACTATTCACCTTTGCTCATTGCAACCCCAACCCCATCTACATGGAGCTCTGAAAAAATTGGGACCCCTACGGAGGGGCTGGATGTCCTTGAAGGCCTTCAAAGGCTCATGGTGACTCTGGAGCGCAGTATCTCTTGGTTCCTGCAGCCTTTGGAGAGATAGGTGATACTTCCATGCTCTGTGCCTACCTTAGAAGGGCTCACTGGTGCCAAGGGGTCTGCATGGCCATGGCCAAATCTTGATTTCTTGCAGCAGGGAGCGGAGAACTCCCTGCAGGGATGGAAACACCAGGTGCTGGGGCCCAGCCAGCTGTGAAACGGAGCTTGGGGAGGCTTTGCTGTGTGCTGAGGGAGGCAGGTGCTGTTACAGCTATCCGGGGAGATGCTGCCAAGCTCAGGACCCCGGCACCCAGCTCTGCAGAGCCCCAGCCAAGCTCCAGTGCCCGCAGACCGCAGCGCCTGGCCTGGCGCACCTGCAGCTGGGCTGCTGGCAGGGTTTTGTGTACCCCCCGGCAAACCAAAGGCTTTGCCCACCTGGCCCCGAAGCACATGCGGGTGCTTTGGATGCTTGGCTTCATCCCTGTGGGTTCCCCCGTTCCCTGGACCTTCTCCCCACTGATGGGTGCAAGCGAGACCCTGGGGCCAGGCAGGATTCCCGGCGGTGCGGGGCTGAGCCCGGCTCCCTGCAGCCTGCACAGCAGCAAGGACTGCTCTCTCAGAGCGCCGTGGGCGGACAAGGAACGAAGGCTGCGGGCTGTCCCTGGCACGCTCAAGAAGGTGCAGGGAGGCAAGTTGGGATCTGCAAGGAGGCATTTAGTGCCTGGTGCTGGGCCAGACCCTGGCAGGTTCACCTGCAGTTTAATTAGGGAGAGGGGAGGGGAGGGAGCGGGGCTGGGGGAGAGGCAGCGTGTCGGGACTGGCCGTCTCGGCAGGCCTCGCAGGAGGTGGCAGGAGAAGTTCTCCTCTGCCTTATATCAGGGCTGGGGCAATGTGCCCACAGCTCCTGGCAGCTACACCCCACTCCTGGGGGGTATTGCCATGAAGGGGGCAGCTGAGCATCCCTGGGGTACCCTAGGGTGAGCTTACATGAGGCTGTCTTGCCGGCTCCCTCAATGCCACCCAGGCATTGAAGTGATGGATGCTGGGAGAGAGTTGCTGCCTGGATGTGATGGTGAGCTGTGGCAGGAAGGCCATGACTCCAGCTCTCCCTGGTCTACAGATTGTAGAGCCCAGAGCCGTGCTGTGCCAGCCCTGTAGCCTTCATCCCACATCTGCTTGAGAGATGGAGGAACTGCAGTGTCCATGGCGGAGCCAGTGCTGCTGGGACTTGGGGTCTTGCTAAATGACCGCCATCTGCTCAGCACATCTTGACAGGGAAAACTTTCCCCTGCTGAGAAAGCTGCCTTGGGATTTGACCTGGGGATGAGATTTCAGACCTGTCCTCCTTGCCTAGCGTGGTCTTTGAGTACTCAGCAGGCTGGATGCCGATGGTGGTGGCAGGGTGATGTCCTCCATTCCCTCTTCCCTGCAGGATGCAATGCTTCTTGTACCTCCCACAGCTACACCTCTTCTGTGGTCTCTGGAGGGATATGGTGACTCAAAAATCACTGCTGAGGTCTTAGGTGGCTGGGGTAGCTGGAGAGACTCCCTCCAAAGGGCTCAGGGCTGGCCACCACATGCCACTTGCGGCTGTG
Organism: Rhagologus leucostigma; assembly: GCA_013397725.1. NCBI lineage: Eukaryota > Metazoa > Chordata > Aves > Passeriformes > Rhagologus > Rhagologus leucostigma. The sequence goes on from VZTD01002597.1 coordinate 3,384,901, forward strand.
GTTCCTGGAAGATCCCACCCTTGCCGAGCCCACGAGGCTGGTGGTTGTTGCCTGCAGCCATGTTGCTCGTTGCTTTGCTTCAATCCTCTGTCTCTGGCGTGGCTGGGGTAGAGCAAGGAATGTAAACTGAACCTCCAAGCAGAACCGTACTGGCATGGCTGCTGTGATCCCAGTGCTGCCCTGACCCTCTCCTCCCCTTTGCGCACGGCTCCCCATGAGAGCAGGTAAGGGAAGAAGGAGAGAAGGCGGGGAAGAATGGTGGGGCCAGGCAGAGTGATTCTGAGCAGGGAAAGGACCATGATGAGATGGGAACAAGACTTCCTGAATGCTGTGATGTCATGTTCTGGGGACCAGTCTGTCCCCTGCCCACAGCCTGGGGAATGGCAGCTCCGGGGACAAGGACCCATGCCTGATCCATCAGCTCACATGTGCTTGGAGAGCACTAGAGGAAGAAAGAGGACTGGGGCTTGACCCCAGGGGTTTCCCAGCCCTGGAGGGCACCAAACAAACCTGACCTCTTTACCTGTTAGGACACGGGCTTGCTAGACGGACTGGGTGGGGTAGAGCTTGTGTCTGGGCTCCAGAAGTGATTTTAAGGAGATGCCACACCGGAAATTATTTTTTAGGCTGGAGAAATGTGCAAGAAAGAGGCAGGGCTGAGAGGAGGGTGTTGTGCTGGGGGAAGGGTTTGCTGCCCCTGTCCCCAGGCACTGGCTGTGTGAGGAGCTGGGGGTGCCCAGCGGGGTGGCAATGACAAATTGGGCTGTGCCCAGGTTTGGCATATGAAGGGCTGGAGCTGGCCCAGATGGTGGGATCAGAGAACTGACATAGGGAGGATTTGGGAATCCAGGAGACCTTTCCGTGTTGGTTCTCCATCCTCCATTGCTCACCTGGGGACTGAAACTCCCCAGCTGTGGGCCTTCGTGCTCCAGCAGCGCTGTGGGTGTGTTGCAGGCACTGCCTGCCAGCACTCTCCCCGGGGAGGCTGCACGGCACAGTGTACGCACCAGCAGCCCCATTACCTGCCCGCTGAAAAATGTTGTTCAACTTGTGCATAGAAAGAGGCAGGCTGAGAGCAAGCTTGTCCCACACCAAGGGGAAGCTGGGAGAGGCTCCTGCTGGCTTTTAAGCAGCGCCTCGTTAATTTTTTAAATGCACCAGTGTCAAATTAACACACAAAAGAGCAGCATGACTTTAAATGCAGGTTTCCGGGCTGCATTTCATTTTCCTTTAATAAGATCATAGCGTTTGCTCAGCGGGCGGCAGCGAACCACGGAGGAGACATGCGTGATGGGGAGCACTGCCAAGGACGGGCGACAGCAGCGCTTGCACTCTCACCTCTCCTGACTCTGTGGTGCAGGCAGGAAGTTGGCAGAGCTTTGGGGGGCTCACCCAAGGCCCCCGTTTGATGGCGTGGATCTGGTAAAGAAAACACCCTAAAACCTGTCCTCTGTTCAGCTGCGTCGAAGCCAGGGCAGATCAAACTGCTCATGTCCAACAGAGGGAGAGAGGCTGGGAACTCCAGCTATTTATTTATTCACATGTGACGCCACGGCACAAAATCTGGCTCTTCCTCCATCCTCGCCTCATGCTGGGGCCAGTCACTGTGCACCAAAGCAAAGGGCACTGCAGGGTCCCCGCCTGGCCTGGGAACCACAAACAAAAATATTACTTTGCATTTCAAATAAAATAGAAATTGCCAGGGAGGAGAGGGTCCTCACCTGGCTGCAGTGAAGCCAAGAGATTCTCAGGCATCCCCTGCTCACAGCCACATGGAGCCCCATGGAACCCCTTCTGTGAGACCTGTCCCTGTCCCCATCTGCCCTGTCCCCAGCTAATGACACTTGTGGATGTCCTCACTCCCTAGCGTTTAATGACAACCAGCTGCCGGCTCTGGCAGCACATGGTGTGGTCACAGCATGCTCTAACTGACTAGGGATGCTCATTTTTTTCCAGCATGGTATCACATTTAGAGCTTCTTGTGGGAGCTGGCGGGGTTCAGGGTGGGAAGGGATATGGGCAGATGAACGGGGCTGGACAGGCAGTGCAACCTACTCTTTTTACTGCCTAATCTGCACCCTGTGAGTGAGCAAAAGTGGCCCATTCTTCAGCAGAAATATTTCTCGGCCAGTGTTATATTTAATATGGTAGGAAACTCTGAGTGGAGGGGGAGGAGGTATTTCTTTTCCCATCGGAGCCATGATGCTGATGCCTGACCAGTGCTGTGGTGGCATCTCCTGGAGTGATGTGAGAGCAGTGATGGTGGAAGCTGGGGTCTCGGCTGGGGCAGGGCTGGCCCTCAGGGCACCAGTGTGTTCTGGGGGGAATGGGGCTGTAGAGCAGAGAGTGGGGATTCATTCATGATCTGTGTGGGATCTGGTGCATCAGGAAAAAGCAAGACACCAGCTGAACCTCCAAATCCCTACACCCCAGTGTAGGGATCCAGCCAGGATCATCCAGCCCCCCATGGGGGTCATGCCACCCAGCCTGAGCCCCATTCTCTCCTTCCTTGCAGGCTTTCGGGAGAGCGCCTTTGCCTATGCCATCGCGGCCGCCGGCGTGGTGCATGCCGTGTCCAACGCCTGTGCCCTGGGGAAGCTGCAGGCCTGCGGCTGCGACCAGAAGCGCCGTGGCGATGAGGAGGCTTTCCGGCGCAAGCTGCACCGTCTCCAGCTGGAAGCCATGAACCGTGGCAAAGGCATGGTGCACGGGGTGCACATGGAGCACATGCCGGCGGAGACCCCTGGCCTCCAGGACTCCTGGGAATGGGGAGGGTGCAGCCCTGATGTGGACTATGGAGAGAAGTTTTCCAAGGACTTCCTCGATTCCCGGGAAACCTACAGGGATATCCACTCCCGTATGCGGCTGCACAACAACCGCGTGGGCCGGCAGGTGAGTGGGGCACTGGGGACAGTTGCGGGGAGATGATGGTGGGAACAGGGTCCCCAGGACGTGTGGGAAGGCTGTGAGTACCTCATGCTGGCTGCTGTGCGACCATTTGCGAGTCTGAGCCTTGGGTGCCCCCAGGGCACCCCTCTCCCCAGTCTTGTCCAGAGCAAAGGCAGTGATGCCCTTAGCAGGACAAGGCTACAAGGATATGCTGGTCAAACACCTTTGCTGGGAGCAATACCTCTGAGCATTGCTGCTGTGCCCTTGCTGAGGGACGCTGTCCCAGGCCACTGTCGCTGCCTGTGCTGCAGTGGTGCTTCTGGGGTGGCACAGCAATGATTCTGGCTTCTGCCTCTCAGGAACTGGGTGAACTGGTGTTGGGCAGCTGCAGTGGGAGGAAACTAAAGACAGGGAGGAGAAAGTCACTGGCATCATGGGGACACAGCACAGATTCTGCAGCACCCAGCCATGTCTCTGTCTCCAGAAAGAGAGCCAGTGCCCTAAGGAGGCAGATGTGAATGAGACTGAGTCAGGCAGTGGGCTCCTATACCAGCTGGGAAACACAGCATGCCCTTGGGAGCAGAGGTGACAGCCCACAGCCTTGTCCCCCAGCTCTAGCAGTGTGCTGGAGCCTGTCCAGGCAAGCAGGACAGCCTCCCCTCCATTCTTATGATGTCAGGTCTCGTTAAAGGTACTAATTAGTAGCTCACTCTGTCTGGAAGCTGATGTTTAAAAGCAGCCTGACACTGGAAACAAGAAGCATGCAGGCAGGAGGGGCTGGGAGGATGGCTGCATTTCCCTGCCTGCCCTTGCTCACAGCAGGCGCCTGAGAGATCCCATCCATTGAATCCAACAGGACGCATGTCCCCAAGACCCCAGCCACATGCTGCCAAGGCAGTGCCAAGGGATGTGTAGTGGCTGCAAGAATAAATAATTAAAGGTCAGAATTCCACAGGGAATGTTTCCTTAGGATGGCTCAGACATTTGGATGTGCCTCTTGCTTTGAGCATGTTTGAAGCCAGCAGTGAGGTGAGGATGCTGCAGAGCAGGACCTTAATGTGTGGCTTTCCCTGATGCTGGAGCTGAGTTTTACCACCCTGGAGAAGCCACCCAGATTGGCCAAGCTGTAAATGCCGGGGGAATACCAAAGCTTTTGATTTGTTTGGCTTTGTTTGCTTGTGTGTGGTGAAGGCTCACTCAGTGTTAGGCAGCTAAATCCTCTGCAGGCTTCTCTGGCCCAATCTGGGCAAGTCCCCCATTCCCATTCTGACTGCAGGGCTCATCCTGACTCCCCTACATCTCTATGTGCCCTGGATCCCTGGGACTCTTGGCAATGCTCAGAAACCTGTGGTCTGTGTTCCCTGTTTCCCAAGGGAAACCGCACAGCCTGCAGAAGGAAGGGAAGGTGAGAGAGGAATATTTGCTCTGGCGGGATGTCATGAAACATTTCCCGTGGGATCCAGTAACAGCAAAAATGCCTGGGGTCTGCTTGTCCCCAAGGGTAGGCAGGCACGGGACTGGCAATGTCAGCTCTTGGTGGCTTCAGAGACAAGATCTGGAGTGATGAAAGAAGCCTGGGAGCTAGAAGCAAAGGCAGAGGAAGACTAAAGGAATAAAGGAGGGAATGGTACCAGTGCAGGTGGGGAAGCAATGCCTGCACAGGCTGCCCAGCTCAGGGACCTTGTTGAGATGAGCGTGTGAGCCCATGTGTGATGGCTGTGGGTGCCAGGCATTGGAACAAGGAGATGATGCTGTGCCTGGCCTGTGTCTGTGTCTGTTGATGCCGTGCTGATTGCCAGGGCTGGTCCCCCCTGGCACTGGAGGTGAGTTCTCCAACTCCCCACCTGCTCTTTTAGCAATGCTGTGAGTCCCACACCCACCCAGGCCCCACTTACTCCCAGGAGCAATTTTCCTGCTGTAATAAGGAGCAACCTCCTGCGATTTCCCAGGAAAGGAATGGCTGTGCTGATTGCAGCAGCTCTGTGGTCCTCCCCTCCAAATCCTGAGGCTTGAACCTCTTTAGCACAGCAGTGATGTGGACATGCCCGCCTCGTGCCATGCCCTGCCATGCACCATCCCACTCCATGCACCATCCCTCTCCATGCACCAAGTAGGTGCAGCACCCAGAGCTCTCCAGCATCTCACTGATTCTGAGCATCCCCTCTGTGGTTCCTGTGTATCCCAAGGGTGCTGTGTGTGTGGGTAAGCCCCTCTCCCAGCTCAGACCCTACAGTGATGGAGGGAGGTGACAATTCCGTGAATGGTGGCATCCAAATGCCATCATCCGTGGGTTTCTGTAGTGTAGTGGTTATCACGTTCGCCTGACACGCGGAAGGTCCCTGGTTCGAAACCAGGCAGAAACACGCTGATTTTTCCTTTTTACATCCAGCTATGAAACTGGGCAGGGGATTGCAGCTGCAAGGGATGTGCAGCATCCTCTCATGGTGGCAGTGGTGACCTTGGTCCTGAGCTGGAATAGGAAGCCCTGGGATAATCATTGGTTGGTCCAGCTCAAGACTGAGGTGGGTGTTCTGCATCCCTGGGAGGCAGCAAGCTCCCCAGCAAAGAGTGGCAGGAGTGTGAAAGAGACTTTGCAGGTCCTCCTAACTCACCAGATCAGAGAGCGAGAGAGGATGAAAGGAAGCCAGGAACTACCCATTACCCTCACAACAAAGACCTACGATAAAGCTCTTATGAGCGTGCCTGGGAGGAGCTGGGAATGTGCAAAAGAAAGCACCAGCGAGTCCAGGCATGTGTCGAACTTGGGTGTCTATGAGACAGGGAAAGGACGGGTAAGGGTGCATGGAGAAAATCCAGTGACAAAAGCATGGGGCCAAGGCTCAGATGGGCCGTTCTTGGATCTCCCAGCTCTGTCAGAGTCCTGTCCCCTCTCTACTGCCTGTGCAGGAGGGAAAGAATAAGCCATTGCTGGTCAGGGATGGATGAGTGTTGTGGTGCTGGGGCTCAGGATGCTCAGCAGGGATGGCTTGGGTGATGGAGATGGCCACACTTGACACCTTCTTCAGCCCCTGCTGTGACCAGCTGTAGCCCCAAATGAACCCTTGCCCAGCTGTCACACCACTGTCCCCTCCATCCCAGTGGTGAGCCTGCCAGCCACAGTCCTGTATGCAGATTTTTCCTGGTCCAGCCAAGCCAGCAGGGAGGGAATGTGGAAAAGGATGGGGTCTCAGTGCCAGTGTGTTCCCAAGGACAGTGACAAGAACAGTGGCGAGCAGCTGGTGTTCCTGGCTGGCGCACCCAGGACATGGTGGAGAGGCCAGGTAGCTCATTACCTGTGAAGTGGAGGCTCTTCCCAGCAGCAGCAGGACTCTCAGCAGGATGAAAGCCAAACTCCAGCCCAGCCCAGACCTCTCCGCCATGTGCCCCAAGCTCCAGGCGTGTTTCCCTGACCTGCCTTCATTACCATAACTGCTTAGCAACGGGGAGATTTACTCAAAAACAAGAAAACAAGGAATAAAAACTCCCCACTCCTACCTAAACAAGGCACTCCTGTCACATGTGTCCCTTCCAGGGAGGGGGCAGGAACAGGCAACATGTGGCAGGCATGAAGCCAGGTGGCTGGGCAGGACTGGCATTGTGAGACAGCAGCTTCCAGAGGCCGTGTGTCCCCTGGAATCCCCCCAAAAGCCCTGGAGCATGGCCCTGGGTATGGGGATCAGCCTGTGATAGTCTGCAAGCCCCAGCTGAGCTCCTGGTGGGGTTTGGGTGTCCGCATGGGAAGGGAACTTGCTGAAGCCTGTGTGAGCACGTGGATATGGGGCACACAACCCAGCAGGGAGTCCCTGCTGGGACAGAGCAGAAGACATTATAAACTATCTCTTTCCAGGCTGTGTGGGGATGTGTGGCCGTGTTGTGCCCTTGGAGATTGATGGGCATGAGCTGTTTCTCTTGGCTTGGCCACAGCAGTATCCCTGTGGCCAGGGCTGCTGAAGGAGAGCAGGCAAGAGTTAAAAGCAGAGCTGCTCCCAGGACTCCCAGAACTGGGGCTTTATGGGATGAAGGCCCTTGGGAGGGGAAAGGAAGGGGAAAGCCTCCCTCCCACCTGCCCCGCTTGCAGTGCTACGGGCTGGTGAGGTGCGTATAGCACCCTTGCACTGGGGGGGTCCCAGTACGGCTGCAGAGATACAGCCAGGCTGGCTTTTAACTGGGATCCAGGATCACGTTGATGCTGCTGGAGCCAAGCAGCAGTGGGAGGTGAGATCCAGGCTCTTTCTCCTCCCTGTGCTCAGGTAGCTCACCCTCCCCTTCAGGTGCCAATCCCTTGCTGAAACATAAAAGCCGGTTGGTATTGCCAGGATGGGAAGGGACAGGGTGTGGGACATGAGTTGCACTGGGCACAGCAACAGGGTGCAGCCTTGCTGGCTTTGCAGTTCCAGAGCTTTGATGGCTACTCATGCCAGCCCTTGATGTTCTCGTAGTGCCAGCCCACACAGAGCTCCACTGTGGCTTCTCCAGTCCCCAAAACGCGTCTCCTTCATGCTAACTCCTCTGTCCTCCCTTCTCCGCCCAGGTGGTGATGGACAACATGAGGAGAAAGTGCAAATGCCACGGTACCTCAGGGAGCTGCCAGCTGAAGACATGCTGGCAGGTGACGCCTGAGTTTCGCCTGGTGGGGTCCCTGCTCAAGGACCGCTTCTACGGGGCCACCCTCATCCGGCCCCACAACCGGAATGCCGGGCAGCTGGAGCCGGGCCACGCTCGGCATCGCCGCCGGGCTGGCATCAGCGAGCTGGTTTACTTTGAGAAGTCACCCGACTTCTGCGAGCGGGAGCCGGCCCTGGACTCCTTGGGCACTCAAGGGCGCCTGTGCAACAAGACCAGCCCGGGCATGGACAACTGTGAGAGCCTGTGCTGCGGCCGCGGGCACAACATCCTGCGGCAGACACGCAGCGAGCGCTGCAACTGCAAGTTCCACTGGTGCTGCTTCGTGGCCTGCGAGGAGTGTCGCATCACCGAGTGGGTCAGCGTCTGCAAGTAGCCAGGCAGGGACGGGTGCCCACCCCAGGGTGCCAGGGACAAGCACGCCTGCCTGCGGCAGGGGAGGGAGACGGGGATTGGCGCTGGGGGGGAGGTGGAGCCGCTATACCCGCTTCCCTCCGCTCCGAGGGAGCAGGAGAGGAGATGCTCAGCACCCTCCAAAATCAGCACTTTGTCGTCACCTGGGAAGGGCAGGGCTGCCCGCTGCCCCCCAGCCCCACATGAGAGCACCAAGGCTCCCGGTCCCGGGGAGCGCACGGCCATGCTGTACAGACCGCCGACACCAGCACCACTCGGGGGGGCGGAGGGTGGGCGTGGGGGTGGGGAGCGCCCGCTGGCACCCAGCGGCGTGGAGCAGGGTGGGGTAGGGGACAGCAGGGCCTGGGGAGCCCAGGGTGGGAGGGAAGTGGGGGGGACACACACTAGCACTGTGCACAAGTTCCTCCAACCACACGCGAGGCTGTGCTCGGAGCAGGATGGGGTTGGAGCATCCCATGGGCTGGAGAAGGGACACAACTCCCCGGGCTGGGGCTCACCTCTCACCTCTGGGCTGGCTTGGGCCGTAGCAACGTGGCCGGCGGGGCGGGTGCCAGGGGCTGTGCTGTGTGTGTCTGTGTTATTATATGGTAAGTTATTTTCTGATTGTGAATAAAAGTGGATTGGAGACAGCACAGGGTATTTCAGGGTGCAGCACCCTGCTCTTCCTGCTACCGAGGGCTCTCCATTTCTGTAGGGTGACAGAAGGATGGAGGGGGACCCTCAGTGCTGCTGACCTACTTGTGTGAGCCTTTCTCCCCGGTGCTCTGCTGCCATCCCATAATAACCGTCCTGTAAGCTGTTTGCAGACTGGCAGGAGGTGGGAACCCCTCGCAGGCAACCCAGACACTTGCGAGGTGGCTGCTGGGAAGCTCCTGCACAGCTGGATGCATGCTAGACCCCATCCATCCCATGGGAATCCTGGCTGTTGCCCCCACACCTGTGACCATGCTGGGGCTGGGAGCTGCCCCACTGTCTCCCACACTGCTGGGAGGGATGGTGGGGCTGGAGAGTAGGGAGAGGGGAAGACGGCGTGGGTGGGCCAGGAAATGGGGGTCCACAGATGGCAGCTTGCTGTGGTGGTGGGGAGGGCACCCATCTGGCTGCAGCAGCCTGCAGGGGCCAGGCAGTGAATCATGCTGCTGCTATCTCCTGGCTGATAACTTCCCTGCTCCTCCCACGGCTGTGCACCCCTTGGGGCTACACAAAAAAATAGAAGTGAATTAAAAAAAAACTAAATCGAGGAGGAAAATACCAGGCTGGAAGGAAACGAGCGCCCCGGGTCCATCAGGGAGCGGCCTGTGTCCTCGTTTCATAACGCTCGCACACGCAGCTGGAGCTGGATCAGCTGGGATGGACAGTCTGCCCTTCACCACCCCTGGATGGGAGGGCTGGCTTTTCCTCTCCAGGAGGGACCGTGTGGATGGGGTCCTTGCTTCTGGAACCAGCTGAGGAGAAGGGCAGAATGCTGTAGGCGCTGGCAGGAAGTATAGGAGCTTCAGTGGCCCTGTGACACCTGTGTGGCTCTGCTGGCACAGAAGGGACAGCAGGACACACAGTCTCCACAGTGGCTCCCGGCAGCAGAGACATTGGGCTGGTGTCCTTGCAGGGGACAGGATCTCAGCTTGGGGTTTGGGGCACCCAGGCTTGCCCTGTGAGGCATGAAAGCAATGTTGTTCCCGTGGGGCAAGTTTACTCTGACAGGGCATGCTCCAGCAGTTCATTTTCCCTCCTGAGATCCTACTTTTCCATCTCCAATATCCATCTCCAGCATGAGGGCCCTTTTTCCAAATCCCCAAGACCTTTGCTTTTTGGCCATTGGCCCAAGCACTAATTGGACTCCATGAGGTTCCTCTCCCTCCCAGGCTGGCCAAAACCCTGTGTCCCTAAGGTTGTGCTACTCAGGGCAGTGGAACTCTGCACATCTGTCGTGCTCCAGCACTTTGTAGGTGACGCTGGCTCCCTATTTCCCAGGGGCTGCTTTGCAGGTGCCTGTGATCTCAGGGCTGCCTGCGGTGATGACTGACTCACCATGGAAGCTCTCCCCGCACTGCACTGGCCCCTTCGCCCCCTGCTTGCTAATCTCAGGCCACCTGCTCTGCAACAGCGGGATCTTAGGATATGACTGGCCCAAGAGGGGACCAGAGTGGGGACAAGGTGTGTTTGATGATGCAGAGAGGTGATGCAGGGCAGGCCCATTCCCCCCAAGCACATTTCACATCCCCCAGCGAGGCACCAGGCTCTGGGCATCCTGTACCTGCCAAGACTGCAGCTTGCTCTCGCCTTGCCACCCAACTTTGGGAACATAGCACTGTGGAAGAGCATACCAGTAACTCCAGCACACGTAGGCTGAGACTCTCAGCACAGTGTCCAGTGCTCTTTGGTTCTGTAGAGACGCCGTGTGAGCTGGTGACCCGGGACACTCAGAGGAAAACATAAGATCCCTTGACCTTGGTCAGTCTGCAGGTGGCATGGTTGGGGTGCAAGCTGGGTGTGCTGGAGGGGTGCTTTGGGCTGCAGGCAGCGCGCTCCAGGTGCAGGCAGCTGCAGGGCACAGGCTGCCTGCTTGCAGAATCTCATTTCCTCCTGGGGCCAGCTGGCTCCCAGTGCAATACCAGTCTTCAAGATCTGCTCTGTGGCTTCTCTGGCTGAGTGTCTGGGAGCCACAGGCAAGGTGCCAGTGTGCCTGTGGTTACGAAAAACAGTGTCCCCATGCTTCCCTAACCGGGAACCAGCCACCAGGCAGCTGTCCTAACAACCACGTTGCTGGGCAGAGCGCGCGCAGGACACCTCCTTTCCCCACGGCCGCTGCTGAGTCTCCAGAGCCAGCTGCCAGCGAGGGCTTGGCTCCCCGAGGTCTGGGCATTCCAAACTTCTCTTCTATGAACCACCCTCCCTGATCCACCAATGCGATATGTCCCAGTCCCACCACAGAGTCATGTTTCCTCACACGGAGGGACTACTGGAGCCTGCTAAGCTGCTCCAGCCTTGCACATCCTGGTGCACAGCCCCCTACTGCCCCGTGAGGGACGTCTCCACCCTGCAGAGCACTGCACACGGTTCTGGGTTGAAGTGGGAAGGTTCAAGGTGCTTCACCCAAGAGAGAGGAATGATCATCAGTGTAGAACAGCCCAGGCAGATGATGAAGGTGGTTTTCTGCAGAGGGGACCAGATTTTTCCAAAGCTTTCCCATCATCTTCCTACAGAGGCAAATCACTATGGGAGTCCAAAACTGAAAAATGAAATAGCCATTCCTTTCACTTGCATGTCATAAAAGGGCACTGAAGGCTCTAAAGAAGGCAGCAAGTCCATGCTGGCAAAACCAGGTAAAACTTACTCCAGTTTCGTTTTAGCCCAAGCTCTAGAAATTCCTCTGTCCTTGAGGGTCCCTGCTGCAAAGGGAACCACCAGCCCTGTGGCTCTGCTAGAGCCCTATGAAGTCCGGTGTTTTTCTCAAACTTTGAACTTCCTGGTCCCAGGGGCAGGAAAGCTTCCCAGATCCTTCTAGTAAACCGAAAGTAAATCTCACTTCTTGCCCCTGTGGTTGTGGAGAGTGATGGGAAAACCTGACCTGAGTGTGACTGCTGAGAAGGCAGTAGAGAAACCTGAGCTGGCCTGATCGGTTTGTACTTCTGCCAGGTCTGAAGCCAGATCTGTGGCTGTCCAGATGTGGATACCCCAGGCTGGTGCTCTCTCAGATCCTGGCCTTGTGCCCGTCACCAGACACAGCGTGGAAGGGCCGAAGCGATAGTGGATTCCGTCCAGCACAGCAGGTTGCTGGGTCTTTTCTCCTCTCACCCAAAGCCCCAGCTCATCTCTTGCTTCTGGAAAGCTCCAGCAAGGGTGGGGAAGGTCTCTGGGGGTGGCAG
>VZTD01002597.1:3396720-3422016 GCA_013397725.1 Rhagologus leucostigma
GGAACTTTGGCTGGAGGGTGGGGGGAACCGATGAGGAGTTGCTACATCATGCCCCAATGAGCCGTGAGTAACTCCTCTGGTATTTCTTCCCCTCACAGAACAGTCATCAGAGCCAGATCCTGCCTGGGGGAATCACTACACGGGGAACGCCCAGCCCCATCCAAATTCCATTCCTGCTCCCATCAGAGCTCACAATATGAAGCAGAGCCATGAGTGGACAGTTCTGTCTCAGTGGTACCCCCTGTCTCAAGCCACCCACTGGGGTGGCATGAGCATGGACACGGGCAGGGCTGGCAGTGCTGGCTGGCAGAGCCTGGTAGGCTGCTGACCCACAAAAGCAGCCAGATGCACCTGGGCTACTGGAAGTCATGAGAGAGCAAAGCCTCATTGTGTCTGCTTATCCAAGGGGAGCAGAGGGCAGGCCCTCTCCTGCTTTGGTCTGGGCCACTGGCTTCCATGTTTCCTCTGCTTGAGAAGCAAGTAGCCATGGCTTGAGACACGTCCTGAGAGCCTGGCTGGCACCGTGCTGCAAGCTGAGATGCAGAGAGGTGCTCCAAGGCTTTCCTGACATTCAGCCCCAACATGTCGTGCTTGGCACCAGCACCCATGCAAGCCCCCGAAAAAGAAAAAAAGTTTGGCCCTGACTGACCTGCTTGGCAAGGCAGAGTACCTACAGCGAGGCAGCACCTGGCTTGGGATAGGAGCCCAGGAGCCCTGTGCCCCCCCCACAGGCCCAGCTCTGGCCCACCACCCCCTTGGCACAGCATTCCGATGGCATGGCCCTCCACTGTGAGGGGTGGGTCACCTACCCAGTGAGAAGGCTGTAGCCATCACCATGTTGAGCTCACTGAGTTACCAGACATGCTGGCAGCAGCCAGACATCGGGAGTGTCGCCACTGGCTGGGCAGACTGCAGCCTCCTCGCTCAGCCACAGCTGCACCAGCCCTTGGTCCTCCAAGGGAGCCATGGGGCTGCCACACACCTGCAGAAGGGCCAGCAGAGTTTGGACACAGGTGGGATGTGGAGATGGAGAGCAGAGGGAGGGCTTGGGCTGAAGGTTGTGATGGAGCCAGGGCAGCTCCAAAGGCTGGGGTGGGACAAGCTCTAGGGGGAGGCTGGGAAAGGGATGGGAAAGATAGGGGCTGAGCAGAGTTTGGGGTGCAGCGGGCCTCTTAGACAGAAGATCTGAGCAGAGGCAGTGGGTGCACTGGAGTGAGAGCAGGTGGCGAGATACTTGAGAAAGGTGGCTGATATATTTGGGAAGAGGGTGATGTGGAGGTCCTCCGCAGCCCAGACTCCAGGGGCTGACACCCTCACCAAGGAGATGGGCACCAACTCTCCCTAGAGAGCCTCTGGACTAGAGGGAGAGCTCCAGCCATTAGACCACTTAGGTTGTGTTGTGCTCCTGCTGTAATGGCTGCAGTTAGGGTTGGACCCAAATGTTCTTTACTCTCTCAGTCCTAAATATGGTCCTCTGGCCCAGAAGACACCAGGGACGCCCTAGGCCTCTTGGAGAGTATGTGAAGAACACTGGTCCCAAATGCAAGTCTGTGACACACAAGAATAGGGTACCCAGCACTTTTCTTTATCCCTTGATCTGTCACAGAGAGTGCCCAACCCTGGCCACTGTGTGAATGGGTCCACCAGCATCCCCAGCTCGTTGCTTCCATGAGGCTGATGCAGGGGGCAAGAGGATGCCTGACTGTGACAGGACACAGCAGGGAAGGATGTGAGGCTGGAAGCAGCCTGGTGGGGGCAGCAGGACAGGTGGGGAAAGGGGGAAAAGCTTTTGGGACACGGATGGAGAACACCTGGGGCAGACTTTGTGCTACTCCTCTCCTTCCCCCATGGCAAAGGGAGGTTTTGGGCTGGGGAGGGAGGTGATGGAGGGGCATATCTGGCATGGGGGCAGGACACCAGTGCAGGAGGGTGGGAGCAGGCAGCTGAGGGTCGGGGGATGAAAGCACAGGGTCCAGGAGGAGGGGAGTGACAGGAGCAGTGCAGAGGCAGCCAGCACAGCCAGGTGCAGTGGGAAGGGCTGGAGGAAAGGCAGGGAAAAGAGGCCAAGAGCAAAGAGAGCAAAGGCAGCGGAGGAAAAGAGAGCGTGGCCAGAGAGGCAGAGATGAAAGGGGGAGTGAGGCAGGGGAGAGATGAAAGGGCCACGGCGCGGGTGCTCCTGCCTCCTCCCCAGGCTCCCGGGGCTCTGTAATCCCCGAGGAGCTGGCTCCTCTCATGTGGTGGCCCGCAGCTGTGTGCGGTCGGCTCATCCCCACCGCTCCGCACTGGGACTTTCCAGGAGGGGGAGAAACCCAACACAAAACACATGACTTAACCAGTGCCTGCCAGGCCCCTGCGCACACGGGGTCCGGGGGCACCCTGGTACACAGCACACCCCGAGATGCCACTACCCACTGGGGCCAGGGCCAGACAGCAGACATGGTCCCCTCTGCTCTGGGGAAAGGTGGCCCAGGGCAGGGTGGAAGCGGTATGAACCTGGCTGGTCAAGGGGCACAGCTGTAAGGTGCAGGCAAGAGCTGGGTTGAGCCAGGGAGAACATAGCTCAAACGGAACGTGCGTCAGCATGCGGTGGCCTCTTAAGGACACCCCTCTGAGGTCACAAAGCTGGGGGGTGCAGGGGCCATATGGGCTCGGTCCTTCTCTCTGGCTTTCTCTGTTAAGTGCCATACTGCCTGCTGGGCTTGGCGCTGGGTACCGGGGATGCAGCAGGACTTGGCATATGGAGCTGGAACCCATCCTGGTGGGTCACTGGGTCATTTGTTTCACTGCTCAAAAGCGAACTGAAAACCCAGGCCACTGCAGATACTGAAGCAGCACTTTCAAGGCACTTGTGACCTAGGGTATCTCTGTTCTCCATGCGCAGCTCAGGCCACTGCAGGGGGGTTCTTTCCCACAGCGGATGACTTTGCTGCTTGGCAGTCTCCTGTTCACCACTGCTGACTGCAAGGATGCTGGGCTTGGCTCATATGCTGGGCTCAGTAGGGATGCAGGCTCTCCTTTCCTCTTTGGGGCAGGTGGGGCGGCGGAACTGGTACCCATGGAGGGTGCCCCATGTGTCCCTTCCTCCTTGTCTCAGTTTTGCCCGTGCCAACCTTCTCTTTTGTGCCTATGTGAAGCTGGTGAGCTCAGCTAGAAATCACTCTGACTGATCTTGGGCAGCACCAGAAGCTGCCTTTGCCTTCCTGTCTCAGGGATTTTCCTCTCCCCATCTCCAGTTTCAAGATTAAAGAGGCAACCTGGCCAGTGAGTTCCTGAGCCCCTAGTAAGTGTCATTCTGTAGGACCTTCCCCTTCCAAAGGCTCTCACGGAGCAGGGTTGTGTCAGCTCCACAGGTATTGCCTCTCCGGGAAGATCCCATCTAACTTCATCTTTTTGGCTACATCTGGAAGCATTCCAGCTTCCTCTGGACTACCTCATCCATGCTCAGCAAGGAGCTGGAAGGGGACCCTCCATGGGACAGGGAGGTCTCAGCCTTGATACGCTGTCCCTGCCCATGCCACATCCGGCTCCTGCTCTGCACCAGCTGGGGAGGGTCACACCACCCCAGCCACACGCACAGGAAAGAAGGGGCACAGCTATCCCAGGGTGCTCCCCACAACTGCACAGCAGTCCTGAAATTGCTCCTGGGAACATATCTCTGTGCTGGCTGGGAGTGCTGACTCCATGGCTGCAGTGGGGTCTCTCTTCAAGGACCAAGCTGAAGAGGTGATGAGGGTGCTGTGGTGCAGAAGAGCCCGGTAGATTTGGAGAGCAGGAGGTAGCTGTCCGCAGGCCGCCATCCCTCCAGGTATGAGCCAGCCCTCCCCAGAGGAATGCTCCAGCACAGCCGCAGCTGCAGGGAGAGGAGGCGCTTGCCAGGCGCCGTGGCATGAAGGCATGATAGGGCACGCTCCACCGGACCGTGAATACCTGTCCCAGACACTTAGAGGCACCCAAGGCGTGTACGGGTGGCGCGGGAGCTCACACCTCGTCAAGCCTGGGCGGTGGTGCTCCACCGGGAGAGGAGGCTCTTTCCAGTTCGCCCTCCCACTCTCGCTGGTGAACGGCAAGCTCCCTCTCGGCAGCAACCCGCTTCCCCATCACACTCCGCACGTAGCGCACGGGTCTTGCGGGGGGAAGGAGGGAGGAAGAATGCCCTTTTCTCCCTGGCATACGGGGTGCAAGGGGTCTTGGCCTGAGGCTGGGAGTGGGCTGGGTGGTCTTAATGGGTCACTCAAGCCTTAGCATTGCTGCTTGAATTAGTTGCCAAGGGAGTTGCTGAGCGAGGATCAGAAATGGGTTGATGCGCAACACAGCAAAAGAATAAAGAGAAGCACAAGTAGCGGTGCCCGGTGCCTTGCTCTCATTTGCTGCTTGCATGGCCGTGGACTGCATGCCTGTCACATGCACGGGGGCACATCCGTGTGAGCCTCGCCCATACAGCTCACACACAGCTGCGGCTCTGCTGCTGCAGGGTCCTATTGCTTGGGACAGGCTGCACCCCTCTGCCACACCACTGATGACACTCCCTGCACCAGACCAGGAGCATGTGTCATCCCAAGAGGCCCCCAGATTCTGTGCTTGTTGCGCTCTCAGCCCAAGTACTGATGCACATGTCCCTGGGGGCATCCTAAAGGGCTGGCTCCAAGTGAAGAATGAGGAAAAGGCTGAAGCCAAAATCTCCAGCTGTTTGCAACAGCTGCCTAAAAATAAGGATGTACCGCACCGTGACATTGCCAGTGCAAATCCTCTGCCATGGGCAGCTGGGGTAAACACCTGCTGGAGGAAGGGGTTTTGCTGAGCAAAGCTGGGCTGGTAGTGGTAGCCCTGTGCTGCCTAAAGGTGTGCTTCAAACCTAGTGGGAGCCAAGGGTTGGGAGTTCAATTTCTGTATATTTGGGTAGCAAGATGGCACCAGAATGCTGAAATGCTTTTAGCCAGGACCGAGGAGTCTGCAGTGCTGGAAGCGTTTGAGCCAGGTGAGCTGATAAGCTTTGAGAATGCTTGTCCTCAGAAGCTGGAGGCTGTGACAGGAGAGATACAAAATCAGGAGAAGACTTCTGCCATGTTCCTCCAGATGCAGAACCCACAGCAAGCCTGAAGTGGCTGTGAAGTGGAAGGCAGCAGCACTGCTGTTGCCCCCCACATCCCTCTCCCTGCACACACTGCCCGCCCAGCCTCACAAGGGGAAGTAATCTGTGCTGTCATGATGTGTCAAGATCACTGTTCATGGATGCTGAAGCCTGTCATGGGATGGAGTGTCCTGGATTTTCTTTGATGTGGCTGCCTGATGCAAGGTCCTGGGAAGCAGGGCAGATATCCCAGACCTGCAGGGGCTTCCCTTCAGGTGCTGTTGGCTGGGCTGAAAGAGGAGCCTGACAGCAATGGGAAAGCTGGGATGTGCTGGGTGATAAGCAGTTTTCCCCACTCAGCAGCCAGCAGGTTAGCCCTGCAACCTGCCTGCAAGATGCATGCTGTCAGCTGTGATGCCAACACACCAGAGCGCCTATGGATAATGCAGCAAGAAACAGCCAGGTTGGGAACAGGACCCAGAAATCCTGTTCCTGGTGCCACTTTCATGCCACATGTCACCTAGACTGAGAGGGAGCCTGGGCCTTGTGTAGTCTCTGTAGCCTGATGCTGCT
The DNA here is from genome assembly GCA_013397725.1 of Rhagologus leucostigma. Classification (NCBI taxonomy): domain Eukaryota; kingdom Metazoa; phylum Chordata; class Aves; order Passeriformes; genus Rhagologus; species Rhagologus leucostigma. The sequence continues at coordinate 3,402,362 of VZTD01002597.1, forward strand.
GCTGTAGGAGATGCCTTGAAGAGACATTCCCAGAGGCATTTTGGGATGTGAATCCCCCGTGGCAGGTGTACCTGCAGGGAAGCATAGCTCTAAATCAAGGCTGAATTGGGCAGGGGTGTGAGGCACTTTTGTTGCTTGACTTGGGGACCAGGCCATGCACATTTCAGGGGGTGTTCAGGCTGCGAGCAGAGCTGCAGATGCAATTGGTCCATGTGGTTTCTGGAGCCTCCTGACTCCCCATTCCTGTCGCAGGCTTCCTGTTGCCACAGCCCCAGCACTTTAGGATTTGGGGATGCAACTCCATCTCTGCTCTTCTGGGGAGATGTCTTTTTCCACCAGGCACCTTTCTCCTCTATGCCACTGCAAAGCCTGGGGCTGGCCTGGGCCCATGCTCACTGGGGACCACAGCATCCCTCAGCCAGGCAGCCAGGCTCGGTGGGAGCCTGGCGCTCCAGCTGCTAGCAGAGTGGCTCTCCCTCTCCAGCTGCCCCACACTGGGGCTGCAAATAAACAAACAAACACCCCAGAACCAAGCCTCAGCAACTCATCCCCTTCTAACGACGTAATTACAGTGAAGCAGCTGGTGAGCGGCACTTGAAACCTGACATGTAAACATGGCTTTCTCCTCCACCGCTCAGCAAAAGCAACCTCCTTCAAGGGGAGCAGTAATTTCAGGAGAGGGGTCCGCGTTTTTGTGGTGAGAGTTGTGGCCAGAGACTTTCATCTCAGCCTTTTGATGCAGAGCGGGAATAATAGATGGCAGACGTCAACACCCCACCTTGCTGTGCTTCCTGCTCTGGGCCATTTTCCACCTCCCGGTGGGTATCTGAGTCTCCTTGCCTTTCCCAGCCCCTGGGCCATCTGCTGGCTCCCTCTCCTTTGCCAGGATGGGTAAGGGCACAGGGAATCTCAAAAAGCCATGCCAGAGCTGGCACCAGCCATCCAGAAGATAAAAGAGCCATCTTGTGCCCAGAAGGGCTGGCAGAGAGAGGCACAAGGGGATGGCAGGGCCACATCACCACCCATGTCACTCTCTCGCACCACCGATTCCAGGGTTGTGTCTGCTCCAGAGCCAACGGGCCAAGCGTGTGCACTTGGATGCCTTAGTGATGGGCACCCTTTGAGACCGGTCAGGGAGGTGAGGCTGCCCACAGTAAGACATCACCAGAAGATACCCGGTGATGTCGTCTCTTGCAGAGTGAGCCCAGACTATCACATGAGGGATGTCCTACTCTGTGCACAAGGGTGCTACATCATTGCAGTGTTCCCCAGCCCTGTCCCCCACTCCAGTGTCTCAGCCCTACCCAGCGGTCCGTTGGGTACCACGGAGGAGAAGAGGAGGTGTGTGGGAAGCAGAGGGCAGGGGCTGAGGAGGCTGCATGGGTGAGAGAGGATTAGGAGAAAAGATGGAGTGAAGGAGGATTGTCCCAGCTGGGAGAGATGAGTGCAGAAGACCCTTGCTCCCTGCCTTACCTCCCAGCCCTTCAAGTACTTCCCAGTACGCAGCCCTGAGTGCGATGCTCCTGAGCTTTGGGCCCCTCTGCTCAGGTTCTGGCTCACCATCGCCGTGCTCCTCGCTGCTCGCCCAGCCTGGTGTCACCAGAAGCCTCCCATGCCGAGCCCGGCACAGCTGGGTCCCTCTGGGGAAGGAGGTGGCGTGTGTCCTGCCAGCACGGGGAGGAGTGCCACTCTCTACCATGGTGACAGTACAGCGTCCATACAGGGAGAGGGAGGGATGGGACAGCCCACACTGCCGCACCCTATGGCAATGCCAGGCTGAGCACTGGTGAGTCCAGTGCTGTGGCACGCCAGCTGGGCATGGCTGTCCTAGGACACGCAGTGGCAATGCTTTGAGAGGCACTTGGTTTTGTGCAAGTTGTTCCTGCTGGCCATAACACCCAGGTACTGCGTGCTGAGCTGTGCATGCTGGCAGGAAGGGGACAGAGCTGGACATGTGGTGGTGGCTTCCAGGTACCTCAGGCTGACTCTCTGCACAGTGGCTCTGCACTGTTGGCCAAGGGCAGGCACACTGTGGATGGGTCAGACTCCCAGCACATTCTGCAAGAGTGCTGAGTTGTGCTGGGATTGATACTCGAAGTATCGGCCACAACATGCTGCCTTATGCCCTGCTGGCTTGATGCTCTCCTACATCCAGAGCCAGAGTGTTAAATCCACCCCTCTGGACCAATTCCAGCTCAGGTAAATGCACCTGCCAGAACCCCCTTCCCTGCATTTCGAGGGCAGGGCACTATCTTTCACTTGCTGGGGCATAGAAGGGATGCTGTTGCCTCCTGGGAACACTCAGCCAATGCCCAGGATCATCCCTGGCAGGCCCAGGGTTAGTGTTGGCTTCCACATCGCCAGGTGCTGCAGAGAAGATGTGCATGGTCCAACTCCCCACTGACGTAACTCCTGGGAGGCAGACAGGAGTTGCCAGTGGGGAGTTGGCCTGCATTTCTTAGAGCACTTGGGGAGCTGTGTGGAGAGGAGGTAATTGTTAAATGTGGGCTGAGATAGGCTGAGCAGGGAAGGCAGGAGGCCAGGGAGGTGGCAGACACCTCACCAGGGCTGGCTTCGTTTATACAAGTTGAGCTTTGTTCAGTATCTCCCCGGGGTTTCGTGGCTGGGAGGTACCATCCCATGCTGCTTGGATGACAGAGAGCGAGGTGGCTACTTTGTGGAGCCTTGCAAATTCTTCCCCATCAGCCATTCCTCAACAGGACGAAGCACTGAAGGGAGGAGGCCGTGGCAGGGCTGCCTCAATTCTATCCCGAATGCTGGTGCCAAACACCTGTGGAACAATGGCCTCAAAAACCCTTGGAGAGCACCATTGGGTGCAGATGGTGAAGCCTCCTTATCTGAACCAAGAGATGGTGATCACAGCCTGACCGTGTCTTGGCAGCCTTTATCTGGAAGCCAGGTTGAGGGCAGAAGCAGTGGGGTGGAGGCTGTAACCTTCTCCATCTTGATCATGACTGACTACCAGAAAAAGCATCATCTGGGACAGATGTTTTGGTCCACATTGGCCAAAGACCCAAGGCACAGGGTTTCCAAGAGCTAAGAGCATCTGCTGGGCTGGTCTTCATGGACCCCTGCAGGCTCCACGGATTCCTGTGGTCAAGTAAGAGATGCCCCTAGTCGGGTAGGAGACAGGCCCTAGCTGCTGGAACAAGCTCCTTTAGCCTTCAAGCATCCAAATGCATGTCCGTGCCCACTAAAGTTGATGTCCAGATGGTACTGGAACACGGCCCCTCCTTGCCAGGGGAAGATTTTGCTCTTGCAGTGCTCTCGACTAAGAAGGGAAAACCCATCACTGCCTTGGACAAACAGATCGGGTCTCTCTTGTGCCAGATCTCCTTGACACTGGGGTCTAGCAGAAACATGGATTATGCACTAACGCCCAACTGCCCCCCATGGGCAGTCTCAGCTCCCGTGTGCGTGCCCCAGCTGGGGCTGTGGGGTGCCCATGGTGCAGAGCTGGCTCCCGGGCTCCCACAGCCCTTTCCATTGTTGCACATCGCAGAAGTGGAGCCTCCTGTCCTGCAGGTATAACCTGCCCTTGTCCTCGTCCCGGCACTGCCTCGCACACGCTGTGCTCAGCCGAGCAGCCAGGCTCTGTGTTGCTTGCTGCCAGCACCCTCCAGCCTGTGCATCACCAGCAAATCTGGTTGGTGGTGATGCCACCTCTCAGCTTGCTGGTCCCTCCAGCACATTGCAAGTGTCTCCAGGACTCTCCAGCACGTCCTTGCCCACACTGCCCTGTCTTGCTGACATCCCTCCCTAAGCTGCACATCCCCAGCATCCCCCTCGCCCATCCCCAGCACATCCCCTGCCGCCAACGAGACACATTGTGTGTCTCTGCACTAAAACCTCAGAAAAAAAGGCAAGGACCTAGCTGGCTCACATGCTTACCCTTACCAAGCTGGGCTGGGGCTCAGGTTCACAGCAGCACGTCTCTCTTACTCGGGTTCTGTGCCCACCAGAACACATCTGCTCCTCATTTGTGCCCACACAGGGGAGGTCCTAGTGCAGGAGAGATGCCCCTGTGTTCTTTTTTGAGCAGGGTCCTGTGCTCAAAGTCAGCCTGAGAGAAGCTCCTTGCTTGGCTGCAGGGGAGTGTGTCAGCCCCTCTGAGCCTGCCTGCCCTGAGGCTTTGCTGGCTCACGTGAGGGTCTGGCTTACACTGTGCAACTGTCTCATGGGTGGTATGCGGAGGCTGCACAGCATCTCATGGCATCCAGACAGCTCCCCATGCAGCTGTTGTGGAGCCCAACCATCCCCAATTCTGCAGGCATGGCTCCTTGGCCCCTTCACTGCCTGTTACTCATCTCTGCCTGGCCCCAGATCTGGTCACTGAGCAGGAAGGTCTGTTCTTCAGGTCTCTTGCCTGCTGGTCCTTCTCAACACACCCAGCCTCTGGCTTCCTGGCTGGCTGCAGGGGTGAGCAGGTCTCCCCCAGCCCCACAGTCTCGTGCTCCCCCCTACTGAGCGCTCCCAATTTGGGACAACCTCCCCATCAACACCACTGCAAAGGCCTCTGTGAAAGTCACGGGGAGGGGGCAGAAAATATATCCGAGTCTGTCTCACACTTTCCACAGCCACATTCCACCTGGCAGAGCGGTAGAAAGGATCCTGGGAGACGCAGCTCCCTACCTGCTCAGTCCCTTGGCCACAGCTCGGCGGCCGAGCTGGCTCCCCAGCACCTGCTTCCCCCCAGCCTGCAAGCCCCAGGGCAGTGTGCGAGGAGTGACAGGTGAGTTGGCAGCAACTCAGCTCTGGCACCCCTCGGCACTCCTTCTAAACCAAGACCTTTGCACGCCGTGTTTCTGCCATGACGAACCGGCAGACATCAAGGAGAAGTAATTTGCTGGGATTCTTCTGGACAGGTGTGTCCCAACGCCCACACGCTGCTCTCACCCGTGCACACAGGAGACACGTGCTCTGATGTTTCCCGACACCTGGACATGGCTGCTGGCTTGTGGTTGCTGGAAACACTGGCAGAGGGGTTGGGTCTGTTTCTCTCCAAGACCTTAGATTCGATGGATGGGTATCGGCTCAGGGTTTGCCCTTCCCAGTGCACAGGTCATGAGACACCAAACATGCTGGTTTTTGGAAAGATTACCAAGGCAGCTTTAGTCCTGACAGGACAAAACCAGCTCCAAAGGCAGCAGTATTGCTCCGCGTTTCCCTCTGTCCCATCACTCTGGAGCATCCTTTGGCTTTAGGCAAGCAGGATCCTATACCCAAGCTGTTGCTCTGAATCACCGGGTCTGCCTCCTGCTGCCACTCTGATAACTCATGACCTTCCTTGGTAGAGCCAGGAACAAACCCTCTGGTCTACCTTCCAGGATTCCCTGGTCTCTGAAAATCCCTCTGAGCTTATAATTCCTGGCTCTGAAGTCACACTATTCTGCTCCATCTTTGGCATCCCACGCCCCATCTCACGGCAGGGCTTTGTGTAAGCTTAGAGCAGGGCTCAGGGAGCAGGATCTCAAGCACAGCTGGTGTGGCAGCTTGGTCCTTCCTTAGCATGGAAATCATTCTTGGAAGCTCAGTGTTGACTGTGTCTGTTGTGAAGCTGGGCTGGTGGGACAGGCCTTGGGGACGGGGACGTGCCCACTGCCTTAGCAGGAGCTCCGTTGGACTGTGAACAGGAGCGGACGGCGTGTCCCACCCCCAGCATGGAGCAGCTCAGTGCTTTGCCCCGACTGAGGACTCTTCCACCCAAGTAGGGTCTCAGGACCTTGGGCCAGAGCAGGCATTTCTCCTGGGAGGGTTTTCCAAGGAAGGGACACTGAGCCAAGCTCTTCAAACCGTGCCCCTCCTGGCAAGGCAGACAACAGCCTCTGTCAGGATGGGATGGGAATCTTTTCCAGCCAGCGCTGCTGCAGGCTTCCCCATCACCCAGGAAAGCCACAAGTGGATGACCAGCAGAGGCGTACATACCCCAGCATCTGGTGAGGCTCTGGCATGCTCAGCCATAGCCTGGGCTCAGTGACAGCTGGGCTCAACACAAAGTGCTGATTTGGCTGAATCCAGCCCAGGATGGCTCCTGCTCTTCCAGCAAGCCAAGAAGCTGAGAGAGACAGAGGCTTGGGGATCAGATGGCAAAGGCAGCATCCCACAAGACCCCCGCTCCCTGCCCATCTCCCACCACCCTTCATGGGGCCGGCCTGGCCTGAAGAGGAGTGGTGGGGTTGGGGTCTGGAAACACCCTCTCTGTGGCTTCCCTCCTAATAATGAGGGGATGACGCCATGTGCGCAAACTGTTCCTAAGGGAGGAATGTCCTTTCTTCCCTTGCCATGTTGCGGCCAGCTAAGTACAGGCCTTCAGCTCAGCAGCCTCCTCATGGCTTGCTGCTGTAAAGTGTACCTTCCACATCTGGCCTGAATGTTCCACAGCTGCTGGGCCTGCCCTCTCTCTCTTCCCAGCCCATCTGGGTTAGGCATCACCAAGACAGTGAGGCCAGAAATACTGGGAGAGGCTGGGATGCACTGGGAGGCGATGGTGCTTTGTCTCCCACAGGGATGGCTGGCACAGGGGACTCTCCCACAGGTGGAATAGGAATCTTGAGGTTGTCTGTCATGTGCCTTAGACCACTATAGTGGTCCTGCTTATACGGTTATAGTGCTCTTCCTGGTGCAACAATAAGGACCTCTGCTTATACAGCTATAGGGGGGGACCCCTTTCTACTCTGGCGGGGATCACTGACCCAGGAGGCTGCCCACATTCATGCAGACATTTCTTCACCTCCTCCTGCGCAGCAATAGAGCAGGGGTTCCAGTTTAACAGTCCACAGTTTCGTGTGGACACTTCCACTGCACCTCCCAGCGTCGGGACTGCCTTTATGGCCACATCCTTGCTGCCCAGGACTCTGATTTGCTGCCGTGACAAACGCCGGTGAAAACGGCATGGGCTGGGGTCATGCAAGCCTCGCTGGCTGCGCCACGGCTGTGTCGCAGAGCAGACAGCCCCCACCTCGCCTGCCAGTCCCCGCAGACCCGTTTGTCCCCCGAGGGGTGCCAGGCCGTTCCTTCAGCCCTCCGGCAGCATCGGGAGCACGGAGAGCTGGTCCCCGCTGCCGTGTCCTTCCGTGTCCCCGGCACATGGGGGATGTGCGGGTGCCCACGGGTGTGCAGCACGGGTGCGCAGCGCAGGTGTGCAGGCAGGTGCGTGTGCATCCACTGCCCTCTGCTGAGGAGCGCGGGCAGCTCAGCGGGGCTGAGCCGTGCGGGGCTGCTGGGACCGGACAGCCACCGGCCACGGGCGCCGGCAGCTTCGTTGGGGGCTGATTTTGCTCTTTCTACCCCACTCTGCAGGGGTAGTGTGACCTCTCATCTCTCACCGGATGTTATTTTCTGGCCCCAGTCCCCTGATCCCCGGCTCTGAGCTCTTGTCCCCATGCCACTCCCAGCCTTCCTTGCCATAGCTTTCCTAGTTTCTCGCTGAGCTTCGTCCCTCATTACTCCTTTCCCATTATTTGCTTGGGGTGTATGTGCAATTATCCATCTAGTTTTTTCTACCCGCAGCCCCAGCCAAGCAGATCCATCTGAATTAAAACCAGGAGCTGAGAGGCACAAAGGAGCTGCTAGCGGCAGCTGGAACTGTGGGATAGTGGTGTACTTGCCCAAGCCAGCCCTAGTCAGTGGTGTTGCACCTGCCTATGGCATCCATGCTCCCCTCTGCCCTGCCCCAGACTTATGGGGCACTACCTCCCAGCCCTTATGCCCAGCTCATACAGCTGCTGATTGCAACGAGCCAGTGGGGTCTGGCCAGGCATGACCCCCTGCATGATGCTAAGAAGGCAGAAGTGTGTTAGCAGGGCCAGATTCAGCCTCTCTGCAGCACCTCTACTTGTCTGAGGAGCTAGAATCATGTGCTTTGATGCCTGGAGGGTCTCTGGTGGGTCTAGGGTGCATTTAGCTGCTAGATATGTTGAGGAAGAACTGCTCCCCCCCTCCACGTACCTCCTATTCCCTTGCTGCCTCTCTGTAAACAGGCCACTTAATTCAAACCCTCCAGAGGAAAGGAGTGGGAATCTCTGGTTATGTCTGCACTGGTAAAACAAACAGTCCCAGGGCATTGCCAGGCACAGCAGTGGGATTGTCCCTATGGGAATTTTTAGCACTGTCCTTGTATGATTTTGTCTTGGGTCAGCTTGCACTGATCCAGACAATTTTTGTTCACAGTTTAGGAGTTAGCCTGGGTCGGGGACAATCCCAGCAGGATCTGGCACACAGGCTGTCCATTTGCAGAGTGCATTTCACAGCCTGGAGGTGGGCTGGTCCATGACAGAGGTCCCCAAGGGCAGAGAGAGTTCCTGGGTTTGTTTAACTTATCGTAGGGCTGTAGAGAATCCTTCCCAGAGAGACTGGGAATGTATACTTTGGAAATGCAGCCCCATTGCCCCTGACATGTCTCCTCCAGGCATTTGGAGGGGTCTCTGGGTAGAGGAGCTCTTGGGCCAGGGACAAAAGTGTGATTCTTTCCTGTAGGTATTGTGCATTCAGGGTCAGGATGAAGGTTAGGCAGAGTTTCAGTGGCTGGACTGGGGGACTGCAGGCGGGGGAAGGGCTTGGGGCAGAACCTGTGGGTGGGATGGGGTAGGAATTCATCCATCCATGACACAGGAGAGCCTCAGCCCATTTTCTCCTAAACCTGTCTCCCACAAACATCAGTAGCAACAAGACTTATTCACACCTTCAATGAAACACTAGAGTCACCCCAAAGGACTTCCACCCCAGGGTCTTTTCAGGCATCACTTGCCCTCTCCCACCGTGGCCACACAATACCAGCTGCGTTTGCACACCTGCCAGGCCTGAGGGTGCATGCACACGTGTGTGCGTGCCTGTGTGTGCGTGCTCACGTGTGCGTGTGTGCTCACATGTGTGTGTGTGCACATGCATGGGTGACAGGCAGACGCCCCTGGCGTGCTGCATGCCTGTGTTTGCACTGCGCTTGCCATGTGCATTTTAGGGCACGTGTGGGATCTGGCAGCCTGATGCGGGTGCTTGGCGTGGGCAGGGGGTGTTTTGCTCAACACTTGCCTTCACCTACGGCTGCGGTTTTGATGCAGAGAAAGACGGGCTTTTGATGTCTGCGTGCGCGTGCTCTGCGGGTATTTCACACACCCTGTGTGCAGCCTGCGTGGAGGGGTGTTTGCACATGCGTGTGTGTGTGTGTGCACGTGTGTCAAGTGTGAGATCAGTGTCTCAGCTGGCTGCCACGCCTGCTGGAATCCCTGCCTCCCAGGCCATGTTATAGATGAATACACTTGAAAGCATTTTTTCCCCCTTAGCCACCAGATTTCACTGGGAGAAGAAAAGGAACTGGGCACTTTATCTTCATTAGCAGCTGGGAGCCTCTTGGGGCAGCTTTAGTCTGGGTGATGCTCCCTCCGCCCCTGCTCTTATCCCCTGTCCTCACTCATTAGCCCTTTCCAGAGGGGAAAGGGGCTGGCTGGCAGGGACCTGCGGCTTTGCTGTGTCCGTGTTCCTGCCGACCACCATGTCCCCCAGCCCTACGGCCTTCTCCAGCTGCCCCTAGGCAGCTGGGCTGACAGGGAAGGGAAGACATCCATTTCCTTATCTGCCCTGGGAGACCCCAGAATCGTTTCAGACTCCAAGAAGCTCCTTCAGTTGCAAGCTGCTGCCGCCTCTGGGTTTGGAGCTGGCTCAGGCCAGCGCTGGCTCAGGGTCTGGAGCAGCTGGGGAATTGTGGTATGGCAGTGGTTCCACGGCCAAGCCCCCTTGGGAATGGCTGCAGCTGGGCAGGTTAAGGGCAGCCCTTTCCTTCTGGAGCTGCTCATCACCGGGAAGCAGTCATGCCCGTATCCATTAATACTCAGTAACCATGACAACTGCTGTGGAGCTGTCATCCTGTCCCCAGGCCAGCCACCACAGGGTTCCTCTCAGAGGGGTCTCAGGACAGCAGCTTTCCTTGAATCGTTGCTGTGTGGTGGCCTGTGGACTGCACATTGCCCCACCCTGAGGACTGGGGCATTTGCAGGGGATACAGCACCGTTCCCTGCAGTGTGCTGGGGCATCCCTAGGCAGGGCCAGGGGTGCTGCTGACAGGAAGGGGGCGGGATGCTGGGGCTACCAGGGCTGTGGGAAGGGCTTTGGGAGAGGACAGGAGCAGAGAGAGTCACTGCTCCCCTCTTGCAAGCCCAGATGCTAGGGTTTCAGTGAGAGAGAGAGGCAGGGGTGTTGGGGGCAGACTGCCTTAGGTAACATTCCTTCCCACTTAAAAGCAGCCATAAATCACTCATTCTTTATTAAAAGCTCTGCCTGACCGGGAGAGAAATGTCAGGAGCATAAATCAACTCTACTGCTCTCTTGCAAGGGTCCTGGCTTGCCAAGGACTGCTCCCTCCACCGTCCCCAGGTAGAGCACAGCAGGGCCACACTCCTTATGCCCAGCCTCGTGGATGAGGGATGGGGATGCAGGTCAGGGGCCAATGATGTGAGCTGTTGAAAACCTAGGCTTTCTGGGCCAATCCTTACCTGGGGAGTCGTAAGGAATAAAAGCAGGGTATATCCAAGGAGCACGGGCCCAAGTCCTTTGCTTCCCCCTGCTTCTCAGGGCCACAGGGAGAACTGGGCGCTGTCCTGGCCATCTGGGTGCACAAATGCTACAGAGGTGCTCATGCAGCTGTGGGCAGAGAGCAGCCCCTCCTGGGGCCACCGGGAAGGAGAGCCCTTCTCCCTCCACCTGCCTGGCAGTGAGAAGGGCTGGCCTTCCCCAAACACACAGCCTTTGCTTAGGAAATGAAAGATGCCAGCTAAAGCCTCTGATAGCCTGCAGCTGGCAAAGATTTTGCCCCAAAAGATGGGGACTGGCCCAGTTTTGCTGTTCCTGCCCACCCCCAGAGCAGAGCTGGGGGATGAGGAGCAGGTGGGAAAACACCCCATCTGAAGCCCAAGGGCAAGCTGTACGGGGCAAGGTGCCCATGCCTGCCTCTTGCCTGCACAGAGCAAGGCCTGGCAGGGGGATAGAGGTAGGCAAGAACCTGAGCAGGAGCAGGACTCACTTACACACTGTTGAAGCATCTGCGGGCACCGAGGTAGCTGCTCTTGCTTCTCCATCTCCTGTTTTTCCAGTTAGATGCGTGGCTTAATATAGCAGCACTTAATGTTGTAAAACATCACTCATAAAACAGAGAGGATGTGCTGTGTGGGAGCGTGTGCAAGCCAATCCCCAGCTGCTTTTTGATGTCGGCCTGGAAATTGCAGCGTCTTGGCAACGGCTGCTCGCTGGGGTTCGCGTGCAGCAGGGCCAAACCTGCCCTGGGTGCAAGCCTGCAGTGATCTCAGGATGAGCTTGGAGGGTTCCCATCCATTCCAGGTTCTCCGTCCAGAGTACAAGGGATGGGAGCTGCTGGGGAGTGCTGGGGGACATGTGTGCACACCCCCTGCAGATCTCAGCCCGTGCCTGGTACCATGGAGCTGGTGCCATGGGAGCCTTTCCTTAGTGAGGAGGAACAGCAGGCATGGCTAAACCTGGAGCCCAAGGATGGGCAGCAACCAGCAGTGAGTACCCATTGGCACTGCCAGCACTGACTGTGGATGCTGAGGAGGCAACTGTGCATGCTGATTGTTTCTGCTGTGTCGGTGGGAGGAATCACCGCCTTGGCTGCTCCCGACAGCACCGGCCTTTCTCAAGCGACTTCCCCAGAGGGGGAGCAGGCTAATAAAAGAAGCTGGTGAGGCAAAATCAGACCAGGCTCAAGTGGTTTGCACACAGCCAGGCTTCCACATGTGGGAAGGCTGAATACTGGGGGCTTCAACTTGCATGGAGGCAAGGGCTTGACTCTGTGGGGTAGCACCAGGCTGGACCAGGCAGCCAAGGATAGCTCATCTTCTTATCTCAGCCCAGGCCTCAGCTGGAGAGGGAATGGGCTGTGAGGGGAAAGAAAAGACAAGGGGGAAGGAGCTGGGATCTTCTTGCTTGGGAACCTGCCAGGACTCTTCCTTCAAAGGGAAGGAAGTCCTAAGCACAGGGCCACAGGCTTTCATCAACCACTTGCTGCAAACCCCGAACCCCATGGGGCTGTTTATCCTGGCACGGGAGAGCCTGTAAAATGTAGCCCTGATCTGGCCCACAGAACATGGCTTTCCTCCCTGCAGCAACCCCAGCAGCAGGGCTGTGACAGCTCTTCAGGGCCGTGCTCAGTCCCCACACAGCCCTGGAGCAGCTGAGGGTCACCAGGGCACAGGGGTCTTGGGGTCCCATCTCAGCAACTCACCAGCCTGAAAGCAGGTCCCAGCCCAAGGGCAAGGGGACACGAACAGTGCTGGGAGCTTGTCACCATGGCTGGCTGGCACCCGCAAAGGGTCTGACCTGTTAAGTGTGTCTCCCAGCTGGGCTGACCCAAGGTGCCCTGTAGTTTCCCACGTTCCCTCCCGCCTGCCACCCATCATATTTTGCATTTCTCCCTCTATCTTATCTCCCCACGAGCTCACCCTTTTGCAGCTGGTCTCTTGTTTTCCCTCTGCCCTCTCTCTTGCTCCTCGGCCTCACCTGCTCCAGCTCCAGCCCGGCTCCCATGCCGAAGGGCCTGGAGGCAGGTCCCTGATAAGGGCCAGACCAAACAAGAACCTTTTGTGCCATGCTGAGTTCATCCACAGGAACTGGGAGAAGACCCGGCCTAGGCAGGGCAAAGAGCAACATACAGAGGGACAGAGTGGTTCAGTGCCTCCATGTGGTGTCAGACATGCAGCACAAGGCTGCCTCAGTTTCCCCACTTCTCTGAAAATCTTTCTTCTGCCCCTGCTCAAAGAAGATCACATCCCTGGAGCAGGGAGGGAGAAGGGCCCATGACGTGGGCCGAGCTGGGGAGGGAGGGCACATGTCCTGCTGAGAGATGCTGTCAGTGCTGAGCCCTGTGTGCACAGCGGGCCTGGCAGCCAGCAAGTGCAAGGAATAAAATTCTCCCCCCTCCCGACCCGCTGCCGGGTTAATATTCCCTCTAACGACAGACGGCTCCTTTTATCCTCTCTCGCACTCCCGCCAGTGATTTAATCTTGGAACAAGCCATGATTATTTCCTGTACAGCTGCCTCCCTCGCTTCCACCGCAGACCAGGCTTGACAGCATCCCACCAGGCAAGGAGCAGGCTCTCCTCCAGGCCCCCAGTCTGGCCATGACCGAGGCAGACAGACCCTCTCCAGCACCCTGCCTTCCCAGTCCTACACTGGGGGTGCCATGGAAACAGGAGGGACAGTCTGTGACGGGAACCCTTCATGGAACTGGAAAGCATTAGGGGAGAAAGGCTGATACAGAAGGTGATGGATTGCTTGACCAGGGAATCTTCCAGGTCCCAGCTTCATGGGGCAGGTCCAGCGCTGTGAGAGGAGTCCGGTGCGTGTCAAACTATTTTTGGGGGTTATCATGGTATCAGCACAGAAACACTTACCCCTGGACCCCCAAAGCTAAGGCAGCTGGATCTCAGGCTGCCAGTCCTTGGCGCAGGGCTGCTGAGGACTGCCAAATGCAGGCTCTTCTCCCAGAGGTCCTCATGGTCCTTTTGATCTCACAGGGCTGCAGTGCTTGAGCAGACACACCTCGAGCACAGGGCCACAGGGCACACAGCCTGGAATTCTCCACCGATGGCCACAGCAGAGCCGATGGCATGGCCAGCAGCAGCTCCAGAGGGCCAGGGGATCCTTGGGGACCCACACACAACTAGAATGGGCAAGATCCACTTTACATGAAGAGCTTGGCAGGAGCTGGGACTCACCCCATCCTCCATGCAGTGAATGCAGTTAGCCCCAAGCACTGTAAAAATGTGAGGCCAGAGCACCACTAAGGACAATCTCCCAAGTCCCCCTGTGTCGCTGTCGGGGAGAAGGCTTCCAAAATTCTGTGTCAATATCCACTGTCTACCTGCAAGCAGGCAACTACTGCCGGGCAAGTGGGGCTGATGGGGGTCAGCGCTTGTCACCAGAGCATATGTACACCACCTGCATGCTTGTCCTTCACGTGTGCAGTACCTGGAGGGCTGGGGAAAGCCAGGGTCCCTCCTCACCGGGATAGGGAAAAGGAGCAAGAGACCAGGGCCAGCCCAGGGCCACCTCAGCAGCATCAAAACGTGGGGTGCAGCTCCACCTGGTGGACAGCCAGCCCCCCCAACTGTCACCAAGTCCCACCGCACGGGGACAAGGCGCCCCAAGAGCTAGAGCCTATAGCTCTTCCTTCCCTGTCACCATTAGGAAACAGAGCCAGAGAATGCCGCCTCGTCCTAAGGCTTGGGATGCTCCAGCACTTCGGAATGCTGAGGCAGCATCGACCTGTGGATGCAGACGCTGCCGCACGTGCGCAGATGCATCTTCACACGCGCACAGCCTGGGCAGAGAGCATCAGGAGAGCTGGTGCAGAGCCAGCTGTGCCCCCACAACCTGCCCTTCGCGTACTGAATGTCCCATGTGCCTGCAGCAGAGGTTAAATAAAGGCAGCCGCCTGCCTGGCAGACGGAAGCAATCCTGAGGGACTGGATTGTTCAGCTCCTGCCAGGCAGGGAGGTGTAGGAACAACTCTGACCTAGAAACCAGGGGTCCTGGGCTCAACACCCGATATCTACATGATCCTGGATAAATCTTTGCTGACCACCACAGAGGAGTACTTGCACGGATGTTTTCGTTGCCCCATGCTTCCCTCTGGCCTCTTCCCGCAGGATTCTCCCCACACACAGCATCCTGTGGCATCCCTTCCATCCCAGCACAGAGTCCTCAGCCCCTTCATCTACAGCCATTTCACTGCCAGGAGACCCCAGAGACGCTCCCTGCTTCTGGCGGGTTGGGAGGTGCTGGGTCCTCACGGGTGAGTGATGGACAGCAGGAAGGAATCGCAGCCACCAAAAGGGCAACCAGACGCTTTCCCTCGGAGCCGTGGCATGTTCCCACAGCTATGCCAGTGCCGCTGGCACCCAGTCTCCCCAAAGCGGAGGGGGCGAAGGGAGGCAAGGAATTACGGTGATGGGCTGGGCACGCAGCCGCTGGAGAGGCAACCTGGAGCTGGGGAGGGGACCCGAGCAGCGGCGGAGCAGGTGCGGGGGCGGCTGCCGCGAGAGGGCAGCACAGCCCCGGCCAGGGCCACCCCCGAGCCCCCCGGCGCCGCCACCGCGCCCGGGCTCGCCCAGCTCCGCCTCACCCTTTCGGGGGCCCCAGCGCAGAGACCACCGTCACCTCCCCGTGCTGGGCTGGCAGGGGGTCTCCCGATGGAGCCTGAATTGGTTGCAGGGAGGATAACTAGCCCTTCATCAACCTCTACCACCCTGCGGCTGTGTGGGTTTTCTCCTGCCTCGAGACCTTACAGATGTGCTAGCAGGCATTTAAGCAGCCCGTGGCGATACTTGGTACTTCCCAGTTATTCCTTCCTGTTCCACTCAGCGCTAAGAGCTTCTTCCCTAAGGGCTTTAGTGGCAGCAGCCCTGGGAGCGATGTGGGCTGGAAGCATTGCCTTGATGGCAATCAATCCACATCCTCACCCCTACGCCAGCAAGGACTGCCTTGCCTCTCCCACCAGCAGCCCAGTGCTAGGACCCATCTCTCTGCCCATAGATTAGGAAGCAGAGATGTGTTTTCGTGTGGATTCAAGCCCGCCTCTGCCTCGCATGTTTTCCACCCAGAGAAGCTGCACTTCTCCATCTCTCTGAGCCATTCCCATCGCCACCGTTCAGCAAATGGCAGGACAAAAATAGCTCCTCTCCAGGGGCTGCAACAGGGCTGCTCGACTTGGCTGTGCTCTGCTTCACTCTGCTGTGTGAATCCGGGGCCGACTTTGGATCAGCGACTGCACAAGCTCCTCCAGCCACCATAGGTAGGCACTTCTCCCCACCCTGAGCCACACTAAGCAGGTATTGCAGGGTAAGCTTTGGTGGAGCCACAGCTGCAGCCCCCTGCCCTTGAGGGCTGGGATGGGGACAGGGGACAGGTAGAAGGTAATCAGGAATGGAAAAGGGAAAGGTGCCTGGGCTGGGGTGCTCAGAAGCACAAGCCGGTTCTCCTCCATGGGCACTGCAGACAACCTTCCAGCCGGGTCCTCTGAGGCTCCCCAGCCCCAGGGCTCCCAACACAGGCAGGAGTTCTGCTGCAAGCTGTCTGCTGTGTGGCCTGGGGAGGGGCAGCATCAGGGCAGTCAGGCCCGCTCACTGAGAGATGTACGGAGACTGAGCTCCGTCTCCATGGGTAAAGCAGAGCAGGAGCTGGCTGGCCAGCTGCTGCCAGGGAGACGGTCCTTTTCCCTGCCTGCCTTTGCCAGTACAGACAGACCACAGCACAGCAAGTGAGCTATTAAAGAACAGCTCTAGCCAGCCAGCAAACACATGCTCATTCATCATTCTGGAGCAGGCAGGGGGACGTGCCAACTGCTTTCAGCCAGGACCCATCACAAAGCCCGTGTCCAATAGCTCAGTAGCCTGGAACCTGACTAGGGGGCCCTGGACCCTCCAAATTGCCTTTTATGTCATAAGGGTGCTGGGAGAGCTGCCCTGCCCCAGGCTGAGAGCTTATGCATTTCTGAGCCAGAGCCCCAGCATGGGAGCATCATGCCAGAGACAGTTTGGAGAGGATGCGACAGTGGGCATGAGCTTAGCCAAGGCCTGAGCTGCCCCCACATTCCCACCTGAACCAGGCAGGCAGAGCTGCACAGCTCTATGTGGTGGGAGGCTCAGGTCAGGTGAAGCAGAGTGGGAGACTGCCAGGCACCCGCAGGGAACTGTGTGATCCAGCCAGAGTGCTGGCTCTTTCAAAGACTTTTCACGGTACTGCCTACAGCACTGGTTTTACACCAGCTTCTCTCCCCTGGTGCTGCTGTCTTCCCACCTGTATCCATCCCTGGAGCCCAGTCAGCTGTGCTGGGAACCACAGTGCTCCAGCTTCCCATCTGGAACACCCCTGATGCAGGGACAAGGATATCCCTTTACATAGCCCAGATTAGAGGCTTGGACAAGAAAGCATCCTTTTGTTGGTGATAGCATGTCACTGAAGTACGTATTGCCCTGCTAGAGTGACCCTTAGTCACAGAGGATCTGTGTACGCCAGCAGGGCTCCTGCAAATCCACCCTACCAACTTGGGAAGATTTGGCCAAGGGCAGAAGTCTGAGAGCTTTGAGACTGACTGTGCCTGGAGACCTACTTCATTCCTCCCTTTCATCCGAGGGCAGGTCATTCCTGCTGCCTGAGGTGGGAACCCAAATTCCTTGGAGAAGGGAAATGCTGCCTTTCCCTCCTGCTTTGTGTCTTTCCCTGCCAGCTGACCAAGAAAGAGGCCGAGCAGAGATGGTCTCAAGGATGTAGCTTGTGCCATATCATTGCCTGCCAGCCTCAGGGCTTGAGCCCGAAGAGTAAAACTAAAGAGTGGGGAAAAGATCTTTCTCTTTCACGTGGAAGTGCGGCTGCCTCCCGTGTAAGCTGCAAAGCTGCTTCTTTACCCACATAAGAAACATCCTGCTGTTCTTGTAGGGCTTGGGTAATTCCATAGTGCTTGCAGGAAGCTCTTGCCGCTGTCAGCAATGCTGTCTTGGAGAAGGACTATGGGCCCGCTGACCTCCTCTACCCCTGAGCTGCTGCCGCAGCAGGACACAAGCTGCAAGCAAGAAGGGAATAATGCCCTGGAGCTCTTCTTCTGCTCGTAGCTGAGGCCTCGAGCTGCATCACTAAACAGCCCTGAGCTGGATTCTTAAAGAGGCATCAGCCAAATGTCCCCTCCTGGGAGTGGTAGGAGGTGCACACACACTGAGCAGCGTGGTGCAGTAATCACAAGCCCAGCCAGGGCTGGGGAACTCTCTGGCCTCTGCTGTGAAGTCCAGCTCATCACTGCCAAATAGGAATAACCTTTATGAATGAGTTCCAGGAAGCCAGTTTGGGAGAGCTCACACAAGGTGGGGGAGGCTTCGTGTGCTTCTGGTGAAGCGATCTGAGAGCAATTTTACTTCAACAGGAGAAACTATTATGCAGAAAGGTCTCCGCTTCCTCATCTGAAAAATTCAGCTGTGGGTTTCTGATGAGACCACGTATGCACACCAGAAAATCCTTAAGCATGCAAAGAGAGCGAAGACAACAAGCTCCTTCCCATCCCCTACCTTGGGCTCCTCCATCTTCTCAGCTAGGTCGAAACCAGCTGTGTATATCTAAAGGTGCTGACCTAATCGTCGTCACGAACCTTGTCCTGATTTTCTTCTTCTGTATTTATACCCTTTGACCAAATCCTCACGGTAACTTCAGCCCAGCCTAAGCTGGCCTTGAGTAGGTAATGCTGGCCCGGATCCACTTTGGTTCTGGCCACTCCCAAAGCAAACCTCTGCATCTGAGGGTCTGTGTGTACATGTGTCTGTTCTTTGCAGATGCAACTGCAGGGATGGTGTCTGGCCACAGTGCAGGATATGTAGGAATGAGATTTTGCTCTTCTTCCCTGCCATGGCCCAGAGGGCATAGCCTCTGTCCTGCCCCTAGATGTGGCAAGTCACCCCCAAGCACCGGGAGGCCAGTCTAGAAGCCTGAAACATGGCTCCAAGCCTGTGCTTTCTTTGCAAACACCTCCAGCATCAGCAGTGCAGGAGGAAGCGGGAAGGGGAGGGGGGCTGGCTTAGCTCCTCCCAGTTGATAATTCATTACCGCCTGTTAGCCTGGATCCATCCGGCAGCAGCTACATCCTGGCAACGACATGTGTTCATTTCACACATAAAATGCTGTATCAAAATGCATCCTTGAGACATTTTCCCTGAAACCTTTCCCAGCTGCCTCTCCCAGCGCTTTACATGTGGGAGCAGTCCCTGCAATTGGGGCGTTTTGTTCTTAATGGATGCCTGGCACCCATCGTAGAGATGGGGGCTGCAGTTCACGAGAAATACAAGGGGGATCTTCCTGCATGGAACAGAGGCAGCAACATCTATGGCGTGCTCAGATCCACGGAGGGAGAAGCAGCATACATTCACATGCACGTGGCTGGTTTATCGCACTCCATTTGCACTGATGCAGAAGTGCAGCACCTCTTCCCTCCCCTCCTTCCCTGAGGGTCTGGAAGCTTTGGACGGCAGGGCTGGCTGGTCTTGCCTTGGGAACATGGAGGTGGTTTCCTCCCGTTTCTCCGAGGTCCCTGACTTCGGCCCGATGCTGGTGACTGTCAGCCTGGTGGTAAATCTCCCTTCCACAGCTGAGCGGGAAGAGGCAGGGTGGGTGAAGGACCCCAGGCTTGCACAGCAGGTCATGGGAGTGCTCCCCCGCGGCACCTTCTGACCCCCTGTGGAGCCGTGCCCAGGGCTGGGCTGGTTCTCGGGAGAGATGAGGCTCGCCCACCAAGCCTAAACCTTTTATTGTGGCTGCCGAGTCACAGCCAGCCTTGCACCCACCCCAAGCCTTCTCCAGCTGCCCTCCGAGCACACGTTCTTCTTGATCCTCATCCCTCCTCAGCCTCTCCTCTAGCATTTTCAAAGGCTCTTCTTCACCACCGTGTACCCCTAGCACCACTGGGGCAGGGGGCTCTGCTGGTCTGGGAAGGTTCATCCCTCCACTTGTAGGTAAGAAAACAGAGCAGGACTTGGCAAGAACAGCCGAGTTCGGAAGCTCTCCCTAGACCCTTCCCGTGTCCCCTGTCCTCTGGGCTCCCCCCCACGTCCCCCACACAAAGGGCTGGGGGGGCTGTGACAGCATCGCAGGT
>VZTD01002597.1:3423653-3435632 GCA_013397725.1 Rhagologus leucostigma
GTGGTATATGGGCCCCCCCCTCAGCATGGGCCACTCTGCCCCTCACCCCGCGGGAGCCGCCCGCATGCCCCTTTGTTCGAGCCGCTGGGGGGGCGCCCACGCCCCTCCCCGCGGGTAAATCCCCCCCGGTGCGCCCCCCGAAACAGAGGGTGTTGCCTCCCCCACCTTGCCTTGCTGCGGGAAGAGGGGTCTGTGCCAGAGGAGGCCTAGGGTGCCCAAACGGAGGGGGCCTGCTATGGGAGGGGGGCTCTCCTCTCCCCTTGCTTTGCTTCACTGGAGAATAAAGAGGTGGCCTGGATGGGCCTGGTGGTGGCTCCTGGACTTGCTGGGCTGTGGGTTGCAAAGGCAATCGGGGTAGCACCCCAAGCTCCTGGTCATGGCCCACTCCTCCCCAAGAGGGATGGGGGGCCCTGCTTCCCAAAGGGGTTTTTACTCCCCAGTGTGAGTTGGGGGTCAAAATTTCACCCCTCTTTGTGCCCAAGGCCAGTCCTGGTCCACCTGAGTGTCTCTTGGACCCTTGTGAGCTCTCCTGGCCTCCTCCATTCCAGATGGAAATTCCTGATGCCTGACTGCCACAGTGAATTTAAACAGGATGCCACAGTTCACGTCACCTCCTTTTTTTTTTTTTTTAAATTTAGTTTTATTTTTCCTAAAGCTATGCTCCCCCTCACCTCGTTCCTCCCTATCTCTGCTCTGCAGGGCTGGGCTCCCTTCCCTGGCAGCAGCAGGCTGTGGGAGCTGTGCTGCTATCCCTGTTACCAGCCCTGTGCTTCTGCAGACCTCCAGGGAGAGGGGTGGAGAACGGGAAGGCTTTGCCTTTTTTATAGCTGGTTGCTATGCTTCAGGGTACTGAATTTGCCAGGACTTCTCTAGCAGAAGCTGCTGCACATGCTCTCTGGTTGGGGTCTGCATCCAGTGCTTCACAGCTCCTCTGAGCCAGGCATTCAGGCTCCACTCAGCTGGGAAGAGCTGTGCTGGCTCTGCAGGTCATGGAGGGTAAGCTGGATTCTCTCTACCTTTGTGTGCATCAGCAGAGCTGCTAATTAGGCCCAATCTGGCTCATTCAGGCAAAGCCGTGCTGCCAGGAAGACAGCACAGATGTCCCTGTGCCGGCGGCTGACCTGGCAGGGTGCTGTGCAAGGCTTTTCCATGGCTGTGTAGACCCACCAAGACTGATGCTGCTCCCGTCCTCCCTCTCCTCATGGATGCTCTTGTCCCTGCCTTTAGATCGACATTCATGTGACCTTGTGGTGAGCTGTCTGGGCCACAATGCATTCGCAACCCACCCCAAATTTGGCCATATCCACATCTTGTAATGAGAAAGGTGACTTTGGCTTAAACTGGTGGAATTGGAGCCTTAGAGCTCCTACAGAGCTGCTGGGAGAGCCTCAACTCTCCCATATCAGTGTTTCGCAGAGAGGGAAACTGAGGCGCAGTGAGATGAACCCAGCAAGGTGGTTTGCTGCATCACAGGGTAACACCTGAGCCATTGGTGCCAGCTGTTTCCACCCCGAGCTATGGTGTTTGTCCAGTGATCTCCATTCCCAGCTGTAGGGCTTTATAGAGTCTCCTCCCCAGAGCTGAACGGCCTCCCAGCACTGGAAGATTTTCCCACCCTACAGATCTCCTTAAAGACACTCACAGGGTTATTCCAGCTTCAAGCTCCAGCCTTTTAAAGCGCTTCCAGCTGCAGTGAGGCCATGTCCTTCCCCTCCTCCCTTGTGTTTCATTGATTAAGAGTGCTAGGCCTCATTGGGGGATTTAGGAAGAGCTAATTGCAGACTGGTAATTGAAGACAGCTTGGAGTCTCTGGAAATGTCAAGGAATGAGAGAGGAGCTTAGATGCTCCCATGCATTTAAATATGCATCATCGACTCAGCCAGAGCCTTACTGGAGAGAGGGAGTCACGTCTGGTTTTCCCTCCCCCAGAGGACCTTGTGCAGCTGCTGGGGGGAGCGAGGCAGGGGTAGCACTAATCTTACCTTGTCAGGGAGCCTTCTGCTCGCCCCAAGGCAAAGGGGACGTGAGAGGGATCACAAGCAGGGCTGGATACTGAGGGTGGGAATCTCAGACAGGCCTGGGAGCTTGGTTTTCCCCTCTTTAAAACTGTGTGATTTAACATGCCAGACCCCTGTGCTGCTGCATGACTGATGGTCTGGAGTCAGGAGCCAGCTACTGGGCAGCAGCAAGGGGAATAGATAGAGCTTGTCCCCAAACCTGCGATCCCTGCAGCCACCAACGCTCCTTGAGGAGCAGTGAGGGACTGTTATCCTCTCAGGAGGGGAGGGGAAGCCCCCTGTGCTGCCAGCCACAGGGCCTGGCAGTGTCTGGGGTTGCAGGGATGGGAGGATTCACACTGGGTTTGGGACTTGGAGGCAGAGCAGCAGGGCCGAGGCAGTGATCAGTCACCGCAGGGATCCAGGTGAGGGATCCCAGTACTTGCCTAGTTTGAAATTCCTCCAGCAGCAACATATCTCCTTTCCATGCCTCACAGTGGATGCCCCATCTGCTCCCCATTGCAGCAGCAGAGGTGGACACTGCAGCCTGCAGTGGGTTTGGCCCCTCCTGCCCCAAGGAGGTCTCTTCTCAGGCCATAGCACCCTTACCTTCCTTCCCAAAGGTGCGTGGGGCTGTTAGAGGCACCCTGGTGGCAGTGGGTCCCAAGGATGCATAGTCACACATGAAAAAGGGAGTTTCTCTCTGGAGCCATGGAAAAACAGCTCTGTGGGACGTTCCTTCCCTGACTGCTCTGTCTGTGGAGCAAACTCCATGGGCTAGATGAGCTGGCCATGGCACTGGGGCATGGAGAGTTGATGGGCAGCTGGAGCAGCCAGCCTGGCAAGCCATGCCTCTTCCTGTCGGACAAACAGCAGGGAAGCTGTGTTTTTGCTCTTAAGAGTGGTCATCATCCCCCAGAATGACTTGGAGATGCTCCATGGGAGGAAAATGTTCTGGGTGATGCAGACCCAGCACCTGCATGGCTGCTGAAGGCCCTGCCTTGGCCCAGCTTTCTGCGCAAGCCTTTCCTCATTTGCCTGCGAGGATGGTGGATAACATTCCTTGAGGCAGACGAAGTGGGAGGTCTCTTCTGCCTCTGTGGGAGATACTCGAACACTGGCTCCACTGCAGCTTTGGGCTCTTGCTGCTCTGTTGAAATGGGGATGGCTTGTGGGTGCACGTTTCTGGTGGCCTCCCTGCTCCGTGGCACTTTAGTCACAGCTGCTAATGGGGTGCCTGTGGGAGAATACATGGGCAAAATGCCCCAGGGAGATGGCAGCAAATGGCAGAGGGAGTATGATGGGTCCCAGACTAAACTGGCTGATGAGATATTTTTACTTGGAGAGGGGTAGGATGCTGCCACAGGGTCTCATCTGATGGAAGACATCCAGGTTGGGTGGAAACCTGCAAGAGCTCTGCCTGTGCCTAGGGTGGCCCAGTGGCAGGCATGAGACTGAGGCAGGTGGGGTGGCAGACAGTTTGGCTCCCACTGTAGCCAAAGCATGGCCTGTGGCTTTGCCTGGCTGATGTGTTTGGGACTGAGGAGCACAGACTGGGGACAGCTCTGTGCCAGGAAGCTGGGGCAGGTGAGGAAGGGGAAGTGGCTACCTTGGAGCCCTGCTGTGATCGTTAATCTTTCTGCCGCAGAGCCTGGCAAAGCACAGGGCCAGGGCTGTACAGTCTGGGTCATTAGCTCCAGCTCACTGAGAGCTGAGCGTGGAGGTTTCCCTGTGCTGTGTCCCCCTGCCTGTCTCACAGTCCTTCGTCACCTCTGAGGACTTAGCTCCTTGAGGGACAGCCAGGCAGAACCAAGCTGTGACTCAGGGCAGATGTGGAGAGCCTGCCCCAGGGAGTGAGTGTCCCCTGGGCTGGAACAGGGACTGCTCCCTCATCAGAAGTCCTGCATTAGAGCATAATCTGGCATTAGCGCATTAATCCAGTCCTCCTGCTACTCAGCTCCTGCCCCCAGCAAAGTCCACACCAAGGTCTCAGTGTACAGCTGGGCAGCAGTGGCACCAGGACACTCTCCCTGGCCACCCCTGATGGGCAGCAGGGACAAGGTTTGGGTTTGTGGTGGCACTACAGCTCCAGCCCTCAGCACACTGCCAAGGCAGAAAGCATCTTCTGGAAGCATCACCGTTGCTTCCTTGGAGGGACTTCACACGGGGTTTTGGAGCCTGGCTGCCTGCACCTGCAGGCTCTGGCTGAGCCGCACTAAGTCACGAAGCACTTTGCAGGGAGCCAGGCCAAAAGGAGGTGGCGTCTGGAGAGAGGATGTGAGTCAGCAGCTTGGGGGTAGGGGGCTGAGGAGCCAGTGCAGCCAGGATGAGGAGAGAAGGAAATAGGTGGGAATTGGGAGAGCTGGAGAGGGTGCAGGAGTGGGCAGGGAGGCAGACTGTGTCCCCCAGGGCAGGCGCGGCCTGGCTCTTCTGCAAAGGCTCTTCCCAGCATGAAGAATGAAGACAGTGGCAACATGACTTGACTAAAATAGGAGAGGGGCTACTCCATTCCCCCTCTGATCCATTACTGGGGGACTGGAAAGTTTGAAGTCGGAGGGGTCCTCCTGTCGTGCTGCAAGAGGCTGAGGTCAGGGCAGCCCTCTTGCCAGCTAAGCAAAGCCAGATACAAAGATACATTTGTTTTTATTTCTTTTAGTAGGAAAAAAAATCCTTCTTCCTTTAATCACAGGGCAGCAGAAGGAGCTGCCAGGCCATGTGCTCTGCTCCCTCACTCTTCCCAGCACAGGCTGAAGCCCTTTGGGACTGTGTTCCCCATCTCACCCTGCACAGGGCACCCAAGGACTCTCCGCAGGTAGGTTGGAAGCCCCTGGGTGCACTGAGTGCAGCTGTCAGCCACGTAAAACAGGCTCCCCTCCAGCTGGTGCACCCCTCTGCCAGACACGGTGCTCCCCCATCTGCCCCGCGGGCTGGGCACCCCTGCTCAGGGCCAGGGATGATGTTCCACGGGGAGCTGTGCTGGGCTCGGCCCTGCTTGCCCATTGGCAGGATTTTGCTGCAGTCTGCTCCGAGCCGGTGGTTTTGGTGACTGAAGAAACCTGCAGAAAGCAGCACTGCTGGTGGACTGGGTTAGACAGGGCTCTGGGGAGGGGGGAGGCTGGGTTGGCTGAAGGTGGTGCTCTGTTCAGCCCTCCGATAAGCTCAACATGTCGTGAGGGGAGGTGGCTCCCAGTGGGGCCCGGGGATGGGAGCATCCCGAGTTGCCATGGTGACACCGGCTGCATCCTCAGTCAGGCAAGAGCAGCGCTGGTGCAGTCCCGCATGGGTGTCCCCCCCCGCTTCCTTCGTGGCTGCCGTCCCTGAGGAGCGCAGGGCTGGTGCCCGGCTCTTGGCGTGGCACCCTGGGGACAGAGTGGTGGGACTGTGCCAGGTGAGCTCAGAGCAGAGCCGAGCCAGCCGTCAGCTGCAGCCTGTTGCACTGGGTGTGTGCGGCGGTCCTCCCTCGCCCAAAAAGGTAAGTCCCCCTTTTCCCTAGCATGTCCCGCCTCCAATCCATCAGGGATCCGGACTGCAGGGTCGGGCGTGAGGCGGGGGCCGGACTCACCTGGGCTTCCCTGGTGCAGACACTGGCAGAGGGACGGGAAGGGGGGGGAAGGGAGGAGCTACTAGCGACCCACATCCCTTAATCCGTGTTCTGCCCTGCGTCACGCAGTTACCTAAGCCCTGAAGCAGGCTCCCCCGGCGAGGCCACAGCCCTCTGCCCCTCTCTGAGGGAGCCAGTTGTGGCCATTTCCCCCGCTTTGTCCTTGCAAAGCTGAACTTGGGGGCAGGGGGTGTCTCCAGCCTATCTCGGCGCTGGTTGCGTGGGGGCAACTCCTCCCTTTCCCCCTCACTTCACCTCCTGCCGTCCTTGGGAACCAGGCTGTGCAGCACTCAGAAACCCTGGAGGTAGAGATAGCCCCCCACTCAGTCCCTGCTACTCCTCTTGCCCTCATGGGCTCTCTGCTAGCAGCATCAGGCCCCCTCACTTCACAGCCTGAGCCCTCCCCAGAGGACACGCTGACATCAGATCCCACTCCCTTAAGCTGATTAGGGCAGTGAGGATGCATTGGAGCAGATGCCGCCAAGGCTATGAGAGTGATCAGACCCCGGAGGGATGCAGAAGGGGCAGCATGGAGCCCCCAGATCTGGGAACTGCTGTGATCTGGAGCATGAAGGGAGAGGAGGTGGGGGCTGGCCACTCTTTCCATGGGCTGAGTAGTTGCATGGCCCCCCCTACACAGCCAGTTTGATCCCTGTTGCAAGCCAGGGAGCCTGAGAACAGCACATGTGACTTCCCTGAAGGGGTGTCTCAAGTAACCCAGAGGTTTCCAGCTCTGTCCTATCTCTTGGGGGCTGTAAGAACCAGAGGTGATGCCTGGAGAAAAGGTGATACAGAGATTGGCCACATCATTCTCACCCCAGCCCTGCAGGTGATCTGGCTCAGGTGGGAGAGGATTTCCTGAGTGGTTCCCCCTCGCCAGCTCCCTTCAGACAGGAGAAGACACAGGTCACAGCACCTCTCTGCTTTATTGAAGACCAATCCCACCCCCCAGCCAGTGCGGAGCTCAGCGTGCCCAGCTCTTCTGCATCCACTGGGCCAAAGTCCTGCTCCAGAGGATGAGGGCAGCTCCTTGAACCCAGGGGCAGAGACCCAGGGTGCCTGGGGCTCCCAGTCCTGCTGTCATCTTGTCTTCTGCTCCACCTCCCACCCTGCCTTGTCCCTGGTGATGCTCCCACTTATCGAGGGTGTCCCACCAAGCCCTGCATGTGAGGGGCTAAAGCTGCAGTAAAAACTGCAACGTTAATCTTGGAAGCAATGAGCAGGACATGGGCTTGTGCAGGGTGTCAGGGACTGTCTGTGGTGTGATCCTCGGGCACTGGGGAGAGGGCAGAGTTGCAGAGACCAGGCTACACTGCCTTCAGGCTCTGGCCTTGCCCTGAGGACTGGCAGTGTGCCCCACACTTGTCCCTGGCACCTCCAACCCCAGAGCCCCGTCCTGGGCATGAGCGAACCCATAGAAAGCATCTTCTCTCCGGACCAAGGCTTCTCCTGAGGTCTGAAGGAAGCCGCCTTCAGGCAGCAGGTGTAGGAGGGATGGAGGAAAGGAAGTCTTTGGAGACAAATGTGAGGGGACCAAGTGGTCAAAGAAGGCCTGCTCAGTGGGACCCTCGTTCATGGACACAGCTGCCCTGGGACCCCAGCTGCTGACTCTTCTCTGCAAGGAATGGGGAGGGCAGGCACAGGCTGAGGGCAGAGCTAAGGACTTTCAGGGAGTGGGCAGCATGTTGCAAAGGAAAGGTGGGGCAATGTCCCTGCCAGGAGGGGAGCCCTTGGTTTTTCCTTCCATTCATACCCTGCTTTAGGTATCCACATCCGTTCCTAGGAATATGGATACTTCCTCATCTTAAATTTAGATGGCTTCTCTCCTCCAGCCACCCACATCAGAGAACCAACCCGGCTACCCTGCAAGCACCCCCCATTCCCCACACCACTCCAAATCTAAAAGGGGGCAAATGAGAGCAGGGCACAATCCCATCCCCCATCCCTCCCCGCTGAGCTTCCCAACTCCACAGCCCCATGCTTCCGGGGACATGGAGCGTCCACTTGGCACAGCCAAGCCTCTAATGGTAATGGTTGTTCATGTTGTTGAGGTGGGAAGCTGCCATGGCGCTGAACGGGGCTGAGGGCTGGAGCCCATGCCCAGGGTAGAGGGATGGGCTGGAGCCAGGCCAGTAGGAGAAGCCAGCCGGTGTCACTCCCGAGGTCATGAGGTTGAGTTTGGAGATGCCTGAGAAGGGCAGCGGCGCCAGGTTGCCCTGAAATTTGTAGAGAGTGTGATCGGGGGTGGCTGGCTGGCACACCTGCGCCAGCCCGTGGAAGTCGAACTTGTAGGCGTAGCGCTTGCCGTGGACCTTGGTCATGATGTTCTTGTCGTAGTAGTAGCGCAGTGCCCGGCTCAGCTTGTCGTAATTCATGTTGGGTTTGCTCTTCCGCTCACCCCAGCGCCGCGCCACCTCGTCAGGATCGATCAGCTTGAACTCCCCGTTGGTGCCTTCCCAGGCGATGCAGTTCAGGTTGGCCCGGTCCGAAAGCAGCTCCAGCAAGAACTGCCACAGCTGGATCTGCCCGCTGCCTGCAAGGCCGGGCCCCAGAGAGGTTAAAGCTCCCTCCCAAGGCACAAGGTGAGGGACAGGACATGCCCCAGTCCCCCTGACCCACTGTTATGTTGCCCCCTCCTGCACCCAGGTTTTGGCTGTGCCTCATTGCATCTTCCCTGCTTTAGAGACACATAAGATGGTAACAAGGTTATATCTCCTTTGCAACATCCCAACCCCATCTTACACCCCAGATACGAGGAGGAAAAGAAGCCCCTGCACCTTGGGATGGAGTAGGAGTGCTCAGAGATCAACACAGGTTGCAGTGGGTCTGAATCCAGGGTCTCCCCATCTCTTCCACCCACATTCACACCAAAGATGAATACCTGCTTGTTTGTTTTCATGTGAGGACGCAGCCTTGTTCTTTTATCGGCAGCCCCAAGAAGGAGATATCTTGGCAGAACCCAGATCTATCCCATCACAAATACTCCCCACTGCCGTGTCTGCTTGAAACCGGGCTGGCGTCACAGCACAGCCCCTGCTCTAGGGACACTGTGCCCTGCACAGACATCTCCATGTCAGCTCAGTTCAGGGTGCAACACTCATCTGAGCTACACCACAGAGAGGCACAGATCAGTACAGGCGAGGGAGAGACAAGGACATAGCATGACCTACTGTGGCTTTGAATCAGGCATCAGTGATGTTCCTTATTTCCAGAGGAAAAATATCCTCCCCGAGCCATGGCCACTGCATCTGCAGCTTGCACTGAGGAGTATCCTCGGTGGGTGGCCGTAGTGCCCCTGTGCCAGGCTGTGCACACACCGGAGCCTGACACACCTCCACACGCCCGTGGTGAGGCACAAGGACATGCTCCATCGAGTCTGGCCAGAGGTCATGAGAGGAGAGGGAGTCTGGACCTTTGGGCAAGGAGGAGTCCTACTGCTGGGACCCGGCCACCCTGCAGAGCAGCCCTGCACTTACCTAGACACCCCACTCTGCCTCCTCTGAGCAGCAGCCTCTGCACATCCCTGCTCCTGCTGCCAGCCTTTGGAGCACAGTCTCTTTCCAGACCGGAGGATGTGCCTTTGCAGTTATCCTTGTGCTTTTCTACCTTTATTTTTTCTAAAGGTGCTTGGATCCTCTACAGAGGTTTAGCACCCATGACCTCTGCAGCAAGCAGTCCTACAGCTCTGCTACATTTCCCACAAAGAACCACCTTGTTCTGCTTGTTTTAGACCCACCTATTTTGTCTGATGCTCCCCATATCTTGCTCTAGAAGAAGCAGGGAAAAGCCATTCCCCATCCATCCCTGTTCCACCAAAACCCACTTGGACATCCTGATCCAGGCAGTTGAACCCAGGTCTTTCCAAGGTGTTGTATTTCCTAATTCCCCATCCTGGGAATTAGGAAGGTGGGGGATCTCTCCTCCCTAGGGTGCATCTGCAGCCCTTGCCTCTTCTCTATCACCACAGCCCTCACCCCAACCTCCAGCTATCTCCCACCCGTGGGTGTTCCATCCCATGCAAGGAGGTCAGGAAGCTGTTGGGGGGTGCATCTGGGTGGGGTGGTGAGGCTCAATCCTGCCTGCCTCACGGTGCCATGATAACGCACCTGAGAGCTCCTAAGGAAATATCCAGGGATCCAAAAAGATCCTTCTCACTGCAGCACAGTGCTCAGAGTATGGCTGGGCAGAGTCCGCAGTGCAGAGGCAAAAGGGTTCCCCCAGTTCCATCTTCTCTCCCCTTCCCACCGCTAAACCAGGGCTCCATTTTTCCTACTCAGAGCACTCCTGGTCTCTGTCTCCTTGCAAACAGGCAAGCTACACGGCCCAAACACTGTAGCGCTGGCCCCGCGATGCCCGGTGCTGCTGCACTCCCAAGCAGGCTCCAGGCTGCTCCCTGGCCAGCACTGGCCGATGCCCGCGACCCCTGAGTGATTTTTTCCAGATGGATGGCTCCGGTTCCCGGGAACCCATCACTTCCCAGCCGTGCCCGAGCCCCAGCACTTCACTGGCAGCACCCTCACGGATGATGTCTGAACTCTCCTCTCCACTCGCAGGAACGGATCTCTCGAGCCCGGATTAGCCCGCCCCACTCCCGGGACGGCTGGCAGCTCCCTCCCCGTCGGATGTCCCGGAGCTCCTGGGAGACCGGAGCTAGGACCCTGTACTCTCCCCGCTGCGCGGCTTGGGGGGATGAATACCCCGCTCCCCTCTGATGCCACGGGACGGGGGCTTCCGACCGTCGGGGCTCTCCGCTCTCCCCGTGGGAATTGGCGGCAGGATGGTCCCAGCCCGAGGCGCTCACAGCAGCAGGGAACGGGGACTCCGCGGTGGCCGTGTCCTGCATGGGCAGTGCCCGGCAAAGGACGGGAAAGAGTCCCCGGTGGCTGCTGGGCGGGAGAGAACGCGAGTGCCCCGGGGGTCCCCGCTCCGTGTCGGCCGAGGGGAGCGGGGCCTGTCCAGGGGAAGGGGCAGCGGTGCTCTTACCTTTCTGCACGCCGGGGCTGAGAGACCCCCACGCCTGGCTCTTCCCGTCTTTGAACAAAGTTTCCCCGACTGGATCTGGGGGAAAAAGAGGCGCGAGTGGGGTGGAGGGAGGGCTGGAGCCAGGCGGGACCGCGACCCCCCAGCGCCCACCCGCGGGCAGCGTACCCGCAGCCCCCGGCCGCTCCCCCTTGCCTGCCCCGCCGCTGCGGCGAAGCCAGGAAACGCGTCCAGGAAAAAGGAAATCCGATTTCCGACCCAGCTGGGGAAGCTTTTAAATAGGAATAGAAAATCCCGTGGTCTGGGGTAGGGAGGAGAGAGGGAGTGAGGGAAGAGAGCTGTGGGGCAGAGGGAGAGGGAGAGGAGGCGGGTGGGTGGCAGGATGGGTGACAGGAGCCGCGGCTGGAAGGAAGGATGTCTGTCGGCAT
Organism: Rhagologus leucostigma; assembly: GCA_013397725.1. Lineage (NCBI taxonomy): Eukaryota > Metazoa > Chordata > Aves > Passeriformes > Rhagologus > Rhagologus leucostigma. The sequence goes on from VZTD01002597.1 coordinate 3,434,660, forward strand.
TTAGGGAGTGGACCGCCGTGGAAAGGAGAGATAAATGGGTAGACGGATAGAAGGAAGGAAATGGGTGGATGGATGGAAGGACGGAAGAGACGATGGTGAGTGGGTAGATGGAGGAAAGTACGAGAGGGACGGACAGAAGGAAGGACAGGTAATGGGTAAGATGATGAGAAAACAGGCTGATGGAAGAGACATTGGGTAGATGGAGGGGCTGGCTGGTAGCAGGGATGGAAAAGGGGATGCAGGGACACGTGGGTGGGGTGGAAGGATGGATGGAAGCACAGAGGAAGGGTGGGTGGGTGGAAAGATGGGTTGGAAGAAAAGAAGGGTGGATGAAGAGATGGAAGGACAGGGTGACGGTGGGTGGATGAAGGATGGGAAGATGAGTGTGCGGGTGTGGAAGGCTGCGAGGACAGCTGGAAGGAAGAAGGAAGGGACGGTTGTGGTGCTGGAAGGCGGGAAGAGAGAATGGACGGAGGGAGAGGAGATAACAGGGTGGACGCTGGAAGAAGATGGGGCAGAGGAGAGCCCCAGGGCCTCAGCGGGACAGGGCGGGCAGGGGCTGGGTGCTGTGCGGTGCACGGCGCTGCGGTGGGGCAGCGGCCGAGGGATCCGCCCGTACCTGGCAGGTACATGTTGAGCAGCAGTGGCACCGCTCCGGTGCCGTGTCTCATGGCAGCTGTGGGGGCGGCCCGCGGGCTGCATGTTTTAATATTCCTGCCCCTATTATTATTATTATTATTCCACTTTATCAGGGAGCAGCTGATGGCGAATAAATGGCAGCGGGACGNCTCTTCCGCCTCCTTAACTCTTCGCAAACACGGCGCTGACATCCCAGCTGGGAGCGGGCTCGGACACTGCCTGGAGACTGCCCGGGCCCGGCCTCCCACCAGCATCGCGCTTCGCGGCCCGCCGATCGGCCAGCATCGCCTCGGACCCTGCTGCATCTCGCTGCGCGGCATCGGCAGCGGCCTTG
>VZTD01002597.1:3438136-3500458 GCA_013397725.1 Rhagologus leucostigma
CCCGGCAGCCGGGATGCCGTGTGGGAGGGGGATACACGGCTGCTGGGTCTTCTGCACGGCAGCACTGGGGCCGGAGGGGAGAGGGGCCGTGCAGGGATCGCTTGTGTGCACGGTCGTGTGCAGCTCACACACACGCACACTCACGCACATGCTGACACACACACACCGGGGCTGGGGTCTCTGCACACTTCTGGGTGAGGGGTGTGCACAGACTGACCCCCAACCTGGTCTCCCAGCACCCTTCTGGGACACTCCTGCCTCAGGGCCAGGCATGCCGTCAGCAAGGGTGGGTATCAGGGAACCCAGGCGTCTGAGACACTCAGAATTGTTCCACCATGCATCCGTGTCCTGAGTGTGTGGAGTGCCTCGGGACCGAAAGCCTCTGCCCCAGGGGGGCTTTGGAGTGCCAGAGCAGAATAGAAGAGGAGGAGGAGGAGGAGGAAGTGATGTCCTGGGTGCAGGAAGCACCTCGGGATGGTTAGCCTGCACCCCAGGAGGGTTCAGAGTGCTGGAGCCAGATGGAATAGGAGGAGGAGGCTGGGAAAGGGTGCTGGAGGAGGAGAAAGAGGAGGAGGCTGGGTGGGGCTCCCGGTGTCCCGGAGCCGGATACTGGCACGGATATGCTGGCGTGGCAAGGCTGGGGGAGGACACACACACCTGAGAGCATCAAGCCAAGCCCCCTACCCCCTGTGGAACACTGCCCTGAGACCTCCTTTCCCTGACTCCTGCACAACCCACCTACCCCCCCAGCCCCTCTGTGCCAGTGCTCCCAAACCTGACACAACTGTGGCTGCCCCATTTGTGTCAGTGTCCCGTCCTGCCCTAGGTGACCCCTATGTTCTTCGTCCTTCCCAGGCCCACAGCAGGCAGGGACCCCCTTCTCTCTTCCAGAGGGGTGCAGAGGAAGGGGACCTTGAGTTCACAGACTTTGTAGCAATCAATTTCCCTGGCACTGATCCTAGGAGGAGAACCCAGGGCACAACCCTGCTGGATGCACCTTCCCAGGGCACAACCCTCTCGGATGCCCACTCCCACCTCCAGCCCTTTCTTTGTCTGGTAAGTTTCCATTTTCCCAGCCAGACCATCACAGCAGTGGAACCGTTCTGCACCCTCTCTACTCTTTGTGCATGGACAAGAGGTGGGGTGCAGAGAGCTCAGCCCAGGGTGGAGCTGGCCGTGGGCCCAAAACTGCCTGAGGAAGGGGAAACCTCACCTTCCACCCCACAGAGGGTCCTCCCTGCATGGCAGCCCCCTGAGGAGCAGAACAGAGGCAGGAGCGCTCTTTTTTTTTGACAAATGCCTTTATTTGCTACCGGATAGAGGTCTATTGCACAGCAGCCTGGAGGCTGCAGGGCACACAGCCCTGCCCCTGTTCAGTGCTGGACGCGGCGGATGGATTGGATCTGGTTGGTGTGGGCCTGGCTGCTGTATTCATTGTACTTCTTGAACTCGCCGTTCTGTCTGTCCCGCTCCAGCACGTACTGGTAGCCCCTGTATCCCGGGTACTGGTATGCCACCCACCTGCAGGCAGACCCTTGGCTCAGAGCCCCAAGCCAAATCCTCCCATCCCATCCCATCCCATCCCATCCCATCCCATCCCATCCCATCCCATCTCTCTGCTTGCCCTGGGAGGAGAGGGACAGAAAATACCCAATGGCTTGGATTTTCAAGGAAAAGGTAGCACGAAGGCATCCCTTTTTTGAGGGGGTCCCCCTTCCGCATCCCGGGCTTATGCAGGAGGGAGGTGCTTGCTGAACCTCTGCTCTTGGCACCCCCCAGTCCCTGCCCCACTGGCTGCACTCACGCTCCGGCGTTCACTTTGATGGATGCCACCTCCTTGTTGCCCCAGCCCATGGCCTGCAGCGAGGGATAGTCGTCACTCAGCTCAAACTTGTGACCCTGGAAGTTCTCAGCCTCGTAGAGGATGACTTTGCTGTCATTGTGGTTCTGTGGAGGGAGAGAGCCGGAGGTCAGCAGGAATGGGTTGGCTTGCCCAGGGATAGGGGATGTGGCATCAGTGTGACACACACCAAGGCACTGCGAGAGGCCTGGGATCGTGACCAGCTTTGGTGCAATGCAGGGGGATGTCCTACAGCCCGGCACCCCCTGTCTGGGACACCCCTGGACTGCCCAGAGGATACTGCTGTCGTGTCCCTGTGGTCCCAATGCACAGCTGTCTGGGAGAGTTACAGTGGCTACAACCTCCGGACCCACATGGACTGCTGCCCTCAGCATCGTCACGCTCCCCAAGGTTGCGAGAGGGTTCAGGGCTAGGCAAGATGCTGAGAGAGGTCCCCTCAGCTCTGTGGGGCCTTTCTGGGTGCTGGACACGGAGGGGTTAATGGCTGGGACGCTGAGTGATGCAGCACTGTCCCCCGTGCCCAGCCCCCACATGCATCTATCTGCACCGAGGAGCAGTCCTGCCAGTAAGGAGTGATCTTATCGCATCCCCTTTATTAAAGCCTGAACATATCTGCCTGGTGATTATTAAAAGTTGGGGGGGGACCCCCCGCTCGGAGGCGCAGACGTGCCGCTGCTGCAAGCACCAGTGTCTCTGCAGATGGAGCGATAGAGCTGCGTCTGCCCGGGCACGGCTCAGGTACCCTGGGCAGGAGGGGGGCGGACCCTGCACCCCGAGTATCCCTGCAGTCCTGCCAGCTCCTCTCTGTTCACCCCGTCCCCGGGAATCGAGGCTAGGAGACGAGGCCTTGGGACTCCAGTCTGGGAGGTGGCTCTCCAAAGCACAAAGCAAAAGGAGCTGGAATTGTGGTTCAGGCTAAATTTTAGACCTAAAAAGCATCCCAGGATCTTTGCAGGGAGGTGGGAGCTGGTGATTGCAGCTACTCCTCCACTTCACACGTACCTCTGTGTGTACCTCACACCTCGCCCCTCCATCCCATGCCCCATGTAAGTCATCCTCCAGTCCGTCCCTCTCCGCCTCCGTGCTGGGCTGCCTGGAGGAGGCTCTGCCTGCCCTGAGCCCTCCCTCTGTGGTGTCCCAGTAACTCACTGCGCATTTGACAGGCCGGAAGGAGAGGAGGTGCTCGGTCCGGTAGCCACTGTTCCCGCTCCAGGCCTCCCACCGGGGATAGTCACCCTTCTCCAGGATAAACTGCTGTCCCTGGTACTCAGGGTACTCGAAGCCTACCCAGCTGGAGGGGAGAGGAGGAAAATCCTCAGGGATGTGTGACACAGTCCCCAGGATCAGCCAGGGGTCAGCTTCTCCTTCCTGGGCAGGGGACAAAGACATCCTGGAAGTTTATGGGTCTGTCACAGATGTTGGGGTCCTTGCTAGCAGCAAATGTCCCTTTTGAAAGCGGGGCCCCTCTCCCCAGAGCCACACCATTGCCTCCAACCTGCGCCTGGGCTCGGCAGGGTCTCCCTGATCAGCAGATGGGGAGGCTGAGGCACTACACAAGGAGCACAAGCAGGGAGATCGCATGATGAGGCTGTGTCGTAGCTGAGGAAGGACTTGGGTGTTCTGGCTCCCTAGCAGCTCCCAGCAGTCCCCTGTGAGCAGTGGGTTTGCTGGAGTGGGGTGTGCCAAGGGGCCGCGGGGCTGGCGGGGCACTTACGGGCCAGACTCCACCTTGATGGAGCGGATCTTGCGGAAGCCGCGCTCCATGATGCTGGGGCACTCCATGAGGAATTCGCAGCGCTTGCCCTGGAAGTTCTCCTCCTCCCACACCGTGATCTTGTACTGCCCCAGGGTGTCCATGGCTTCACTGCTGGTCATACGGGTCGCTCGGCTGCTGGCAGAGCCCCACGTATCACCCCAGGGCAGGTGCCCACTGTCAGCCCCCAGCCACCCCGCTGCCTGCCGCTGAGCCTGGGATGCCAGTGGTGCTGCCCTCACACATCCCGTGCCAGTGGCCCCTTGCCCTCCCAGGCTGGCATGGGGGCATTTCCCATTCCCTTTCCTTCGGTGCGGGGGGATCTCTGTCCAGTGAACCCCAAGCTGCAGGGGGAATTTGCAATGCCCCATCTCTCCATGTGATGTACCCAGGACTGCCTCAGTTTTTCTTCTCCCAAGCTCCCTGCGATGGCTCCAGGAGTTCTCTGGGTGCAGTGGCACCGTACCCACTGCCAGGAGGCGGCGGTGACCCCGACTCCGACACGGGTGCAAGTGTAGCCCTGGGGTAGAGCAGCCTGGCTCTTCCATCCCTCCTGCCAGGGTCCCTCCTGCCCGCACAGGGCACCCCCGCTGTGCCACACAGCACCCACCACTTGCCCTTCCCCAGGGCGAGCGTCGGGTGGGGGGCTTGGTGTGGGGTGAAGGTAGCGCCTGTGCAGTGGGGTCTTGGGGGCTCACAGCCTGGTACTTACTTGGTCGGCAGGGCAGGGCACAGAGGCGAAGGTGGCGGTGCCGGCTCCGGCTTTTCCCCTCTCCCTTTATAGGCGGGCGCTGAAGTGCCGATGGTGCAGGCGGTCAGGGCGCTGTGTCAGCAGGCAGGGGATGGGGGGAACGGGCTGCTCGCCCACCCCAGACTCCGGCTGTCCATTCCACTTAGGCAGTGTGGCGAGAGCGGCCCCCCCGCGCCCAGCGAGGCTGACAATGAAAGTGCTGGGCTGTGTTTGCGCAGGGGCTCAGGGCACAATGGGCAAAGGGCCTGACGCGCCGCTTTCCTTTCTGCCCACGGACAATGTCCCCGCTTCGCCCAGGGATTAGGGACCCAGCCTTTCCCAGGGCACCCGCAGCCTTTGCCAGGGTTGAGGCTGGTGGGAAGGAGATGCCAGGGTGAAGTGGGGATTTACCATCTGGGAGCTGAGGGGCACTGATGTCCTCGTGCTGGAACACAGGGCTTATCTGGGGCTGCTTCTGCCCCTCCGCGTGGGACTCTGCCACCATGGGTCCCTTCTCCAGCCAGGCCCTGCAGGGCTTCCTGTGTTGGCTGCAGACCGGGCGCTAATGGACACCAGTTACACGCTTGTAGTGCCCTGGCTTGACAAAGAGCTCCCTGTGCTCCCACTCACCTCCCACTCGGGCAAGGGACACCATGCACAGCCGGAGGGGACCCGCTTTGGGACAGAGCAGTGTCCTTCACCTGGACAGCAGGACCAGCCCTGCCTGGAACTGCACCATGCCATGTAGACATCCCCAGTGTCTCCCACCAGGAGCTGGGATGGATGAGGCCAACACAGGCTGGCAAGGAGAAAGAGGGCCCTGTCAAGCTGTGAAATCCTGGGTGTCTAGGCAGCAGTGTTTCTTGCAGGATCTCTGTGTAGTCTGTGGTGAGGCCGGGCACTCCCCGCCTTCAGCTGGGCAGGTGCCACGCTGGCCACGGGGCAAGGGCTGGACCACAGCACCTCAAACCTTCCCAGGAAAACTCCAGCCCTTCTGGGCGTCCCGGGCCTGGGGTCAACATTACAAGTGGCCTCAACATTGTTGGTTATGGAGAATGCAGTGTGGGCAGCTGGGGGTGGTGTTAGCCTGGCATCAGCAAGAATCGGGGACAGAGGGGTGACAGCAAGGACGGGCTGGGGGCAGGACTCGCGGGTCCTCTTCTTGTCCTCCCCCACCGCTCGACGGCTCCGAGGCTCGGTGCGAGTCAGTGCCGATGCCTGAGTGTCCCAGCAGAGGGTGCAGCCTGGCAGCGGTTGGAGCAGGCTCCAGCTCAGGGATGTTAGTGGCCCTTGGCCGGGGACAGGCGCTGGGGAGGCGACCCTCAGCTTGCGTTGCCTGGAATGCTCCTATCAGGGAGGGGGAGACCCTGTGGGGGAGCAGAAGTCGGAGGGAAGGATAGGGATGCTCCCTGGAAAAGAAAGAGCACCCCGGTGCAGCCTGGTGGCTTGGGGACATCTCTCAAAGCGCTGGGAGACAGGTCTGGGCAGCGTTTAGGGAAGCCATCACCTTGGCGAAGGTGAGGCAAGATATAGAGCCAGTGCACTGCAGGGTCCCCCCACGGGTCTGCCACCCCTTGCCTGGGCTGTGTGAACAGAGGTGTGGGGCACTGGTCAGTTTGGGGTGCTTGAAGCACGAGGGCAGTTGGGGACTCTGAGGTGCAGGGCACTGTGGGGTGTATTACAGAGCCCCAGTGCGTGAGGCACCACAGAATATGTAGGATGCCGCAAGCTGTTACGGGATGTGCATGTGGGGTGTGTGGGGCACTGCACGGTGTGCTACAGGATCTGTGGGGCGCTGGTGGTGTGCTGTGAGGAGCATGTAAGCGGTCCAGTCCTGCCCATACAACATTTTGGACAAAAGCACTGGAAGGTGAATAGTGCAGGGGAGAAACCCAGATGCAGACTGTGCCCCTCCCTTGTTTCTCAGCACGTTGTACTCACTGGGATGTGCCTCACCTCCTGCTTGGTACATTCAAGGCAGCCACATGGGAGCCACAGCCACATCAGGGGACAGTGGATCAGTGGGGTCATTCATGAGGAGCCCTCTCCCACTGCATCCCAGAATGCTGATGCAGCCTGTCCTCCCCGGCCCGTCTCCGGCAGTCTCTGTCACCAGCCAGCATTCCCGTGGCTAGGTCACCTGCCAGCCCCCAGCCACACCTGCCCAGATGGGAACAAGGGCAGAGCGAGGCTGGTGCGGGGGCAGGCAGTGACTCTGCTCAAGGGCAGGTGCTAATACTGGCTGTGGGAGCTGGTTAGCGCTGGCCCAGGGCCTCCTGCATAGGCTAATTTAATAAGGGCCCCTCGCTGCTCCCGGCTCAGCTTGTTCCCTGCACTAGCAAAACAGATCATGTTTCTCAGTGCCACTGGGCACAGCGCGGCAGCCGGCAGCCCGGGGGCACGGTGGGAGCACAAGGTCACCCAAGCACTCCACGCCAAGCCCAGGCCATGCCAACCATGGGCTTGTACCCCGTGCCTTGTGCAGGCACTGGTCCCAGGACAGTGCACAGCTGGGGCAGCTGAGCAGGCTGAAAGGCAGCCACGGGAGAGGTGAGGCAGGTGCTGCCCAGGAATCCTGGTGCTGATGCCGTGTCTGTGGCGATACACAATTGTAGCCACTGATGTTATGAGTATCTGGGCTGGCTGACCAGGGCAGCACAGCCATGTGCAATCCATCTGGCTGACACCAGGGCCTGAGCCCTGGTCACACACTGCAAGAACCTCTAGCTGCTCTCTCCTTCTCCCCAGCCCTGCTGGGGGCTGGACCGCCACTCCAGGGGGCTGGAGGTCTGGGGGCTGGGCCGAACAGGAGCAGATGGAGCTGGTGCCGGCCCCTGTTTGTCTTTCTCCCAGTTGCCTGGTGCTCTGTTTGTTCTGGGGATGGCTTCCTGCTGCCAGGGCCAAAACAGGTGGCTTTTATTTGCAGGGTCTGGCTGATTAGATCGGGGTGGCGTGTCATTGCCCCCACACAGCCCCACTGCTCCCTTTTTCCTCCCCTTTCTCCCCCAGCTTCATTTCCCTGGGAAATCATCCTCCTTGACAAGGATGCGAACACCCTCCTTCTCTCCCCAGTCATCTGCGCTTTGGGGCTGCTCTGAACATGGCAACACCAGGATTGGTTAATCCCATCCAAAACCCCTACTTGCAGCTGTTGGATCCCTGGATCCCAGAGCCAAGAGGGTTGCTGGGATCCCCAGTGCCACTTGTCCCCTCCAGAAGCTTTGCTGGCCACACGAGACATGTGTGTACAGGCACACAGCTGCCACAGAAGCCTCGTCACACAGGTGCTGCCTTGCACAGAGAGCCCTGGCACACGCCAGCCGCCCCACACGCACGTGCCCTGTGCACCCAGCCATCCCATCCCTGCAGCCGGAAACTCCTGGGATTGCAGAGAGCCTGGCAGATGTTGCTGGGATTAGCTCCCACACAGGCGCACACGCACACTGTGGGCTGCCAGCTGTTCCACGCCGGGAGAGGTCCCAGGCACTCGGGTTCCCCCAAGGCTGCGCTTGGCGCACGCCAGCTGCAGCTCCTGCTGCCCCCAGGGCAGGATGGGTCCAGGGGCTGAGTGGGAGAGGAGCCCACGGGGGACCAAGGTGTTGACTGGTCTCAGGGTACTGTCACCAATAGCTAGGGAAGGGCAGGGATGCAGTGAGGGCACCGCAAGTGGGACACAATGCAAGGGGTCCCCACACGTTCTCACTCACACCTGGGTCTTGCAAAGAGCTGACTGAGATGGTCCTTCATGTAGCAGCCCTCACCCCAGCCTCAGCTCTCCACAAGGACCTGTGGCCCTCAGCCAGCCACCAGTACCCCCACTGGAACCTGCTCTCCAGACCTGCCCACCTGCTGCCCCCACTGGCACCCTGGCCACCCCGGGTACGCAGCTCACCGCCTCCTTGTGAGACTGTGGGTGCCCACTGTGCCCTGTGGCACCGACAGCTCTGGAGCTGCACCTGCAACAGCCCACCAGGACAAGGATACTCCCAGGGACACTGGCTCACCCCGTGCCACCCATTCACAATCTGACTCTGGCTGCCCCCGGCATGGCGGTGTGCTCAGTCCCCAACTCTGCCAGCCTTGTGCAGCCCCCACCAGCTGCCAGGGGAGCTGTGGCCTCACCTACCTGCTCCCCACTGTTCCCATGGGGACTAATCCCACCTGAAGGTCAGGGAGGCTCCACCAGCTGCTCAGCTCCTGCCTGTGGATTACAGCCTGGGTGTGAGCAGGTGGCAACTGCTGCCTGCCCGGCTTGGCCCAGCCCTGGCAGGGAACTGACAGCAGCACAAAACCAAGCCAGGCTGCTCCAAAAGGGAACCCAGGGTGGCACGTCCCTTTCAGACTAAAGTGACCCCTCTGTCACACCCTACCCAGATGGCAATGATGGGCACGGGGGCAGAGGAAAGGGTATCTGGTCCTCTGGTCCTCTGGTCCAGATCCTGACCTGAAAGGGAGCCTGCTAGTGCCAGCCACTGTGACCTCCTGCTTGTTACCACAGATGACCTCAGCCTGGCACCTCCAGGTGCCACCACCCATAGCTTCAATGTCCTGGAGAAACCTGGTGGTCCTCACAGAGTGCCCAGTGCAGACCAGTCCCAGGGGAGCGGTGGTGGGGACAGGGGAGCGTGTCCCACCCCACACCCAACCTGGCCTGGATGCAGATGCTGATGCATCTCCTTCAGTACACTGTATCATATTTGGGGGGGTACCACGGGGTGAGCACAGCTTCCCAGATCTCAGCTTTACCTGTAGCACCTAGGGTGTTGTCATGGAGGTGGAGTGCAAGATTAAGGCTGGCAGCCCCCGGCAGCCTCAGAGCCAGGGGATACCAGCTCAGCTGGCACCTGGCCGAGGTCCCACTCCACCCCAGTGCTCCTCTACTCCCCTGTTGGCCACATCTGTAGTGGCAGGCACTCCAGCCATGGGTGATGCTCATGCAGGAGGCAGATGAAAATGTTGGCAGTGGCGGGTCCCCTCCTCCAGCAGCTCTGAGGATCAGCACAGGCGGGGGCTGAGCCAGGCGCTGCCACAGGAACAGAACATCCCGCCTCAGGGCTCCCGAAGTCATCGACAGCTGGGCCAGGAGCAGCGGCCCTGGCAACCTGCTCAGTGTCCATCCCCTGGGCAGGCTGCCCACGCACTCCCCAGAGCCACCGGCTGGGAAGAGAGGAGCCCCATCGCTCACCCCTTCCCTGGAGGCCCCGTGGGAGGATGGAGCTGATATGCTCCAAGATGCAGGACTAGTATAAGCTCTGGGGTTTTCCCCCCAGCACCTTGAGTCCTTCAGCAGGACTCTCCCTTATCCCTTTCACCCATGGGGTTCAAAGCTATTTTTGGGGGGAAATTGTAAAACATGTCCCCTCACCCCGGTGGTCTGTGGGTGCAGGGGGGAGGATGCCAGGCTGTACCTATGCTGTCCCTGATACTCCCCAGGGCCAGGAATGGATTGGAATGTGTAGAACTGCCTGTAGTTTCACCACAGCAGAATGCAGATCCACGCCTGGGACCCGCTTCTCCCTTCCACCCTGTCTGACAAAGGGTGATAAGCTTGTCCTAGAGCCCAGGCAGACTGAAGACTGCCTCTCCTTGTTGTGTTCATCTGGGGGTGATGTGTGGGATGGCCCCATTGCCTGGTGACAGCATCTGAAGCTACAGCCTGGCAAGGGGAGTGCAGGACCGCAGCACAGAGCGAGGACAGTCCCTATGCTCCTGGCCACGGCCACGGCCGGGAGCAGGTTGGAGCAGCACCCTGACCTCCAACATTAGCCCATGCCCAGGGACATAAGCAGCCTGTCTCCTTGTGCAAACTGTCTGGGTATCCACAGTGGTGCTGGGACAGACTGACTTTCAGGGGCAGGGACCTCCTGCTCTGCCTGGGAACCTCCTCCAGGCACAGCAGAGATGTGCCAAACAGGCTGGGTGGGATCAGTCGAGGTCTAGGGATGCTCACACCACCCTGGCTCTCAGCCCTTGGGGTGCCCGCACAGCCCTGTGGGCTGGTCCCTTCCAGAGCACTGGGGTGCCGAGGACGACCAGCTGCCTCTGCCACATCCTGAAGTGAAGCAGCACCTGCCCCAGGATGGCACACCCCATCCGGGCTGGGCAGGACATGAGCACCCCACAGGCTGCCAGCAACAGCGCGCACCTCTGCTCGCACCCGCACCTTCACCCGATGCACGCACACCAGGAAACAGAGCGGCGAGCACAGCAGGGGCACGGCCAGCACCGCCCGTTCAGCTCAGCAGCAGGACACTCACACGTGCACACACAGGACAGGGATGCAGCAGCTCTGCCCTGCCCGCCAGAGAGGCCACGCACACTGAAACACCTATGCAAATACACAGGCGTGCGTGCACATACACACCTGTGTGCAGCTACGCCTATGTGCAAATGCAAACCTGGGCACTTGCGTCTTCCCAGTGCTTCATCCACACCCTGCCCTCTCCATGCAAATCCTCCTGGTGCAGAACTGTGTCACAGAAATCCCCAGCCCGGGTCCCAAGGTCCCCAAAGCCATGCCACTGGCCATGCAGAGCCTGGGGTTTGGGGAACAGCACCACCCAGCACAGACAGCAGTACCCCACCGTGCCTCATCCCATGCCAGCCTGGTGCAGCCCTTGGTACCAGCACCGGCCCTGACAAGTAGAAGTGGGCGTTTAATGCCTCTGGCTCTGCCTAGCATGAGGAGAAGCTCACCCTTGGGTGCTAACCCTGCCAGAGAGCCATTCCCCAGCTAACACAGCCCTCAGGGCAATGTGGCTTCCCGGAGTCATCCCAGGAGTCATCCCATCTTTGAACCGTGTCACACCTTCCCAGTGCCACTGAGCTGGCAGAGCTGGGGCAGGGAGAGCAGGCTGGGAAGATGGCAGGGGGCAATTAAGCCAGGGCATAAAACAGCCCAGAGGTGCTGGAGCAACGAAGCGAAAGCGGAGGCGGCACGGCAGCATCTCCACAGCCTTGCTCTGCCAGATACCATCTCCACCAGGCTCTGCCCCCACAGGGACACACGTGCAGCGACTGGAGCACATGGACAGCAGGGTCTGGCTTTGCTCAAAGTTATTAATTGTGTTCTGTTTGATCCCAGCCTGAGCAGGGCAGCTGCAGAGGGTTATGCATATCGGGGGATGTGTTGTGCTTTCTCAGCTTTTCAACTTTGCCAGGACTGGTAGTGGGAGACACAGAGCCTGGAGACACAGCCCCAAGGGGCCCATGACCACAATGATGGCCAATCACTGCACCGTCTGGGGGCTGCTCCCAGGCTAGGATGCACACTTAGCTCTGGAGGGCTGCAGGGAGCACGGCAACCCTGGAGATGCTCTTTGATTTTGGTCCCTTCCCTTGGGAAGTTGGAAACTTCCCAAAGCATCTGCCCAAACAGGAAGCCTAGGAGGTGCCTCATCTCCGCCCCTTGCAGGGGCACCCCAAGGAGGGAACAGGACTCTCCTGCTCCAGGACCGGGGCTGCTGGGCTTTGTCCTGTGCATAGCTACACAGGGGCAAGGGAAAGCAGCAGGAATCTTCCTGTCCCTTAGCACACTCCTGAGCTCCTTCACTTCCAGTCTCTCCTCCGTCTGTACTGGACGGATGGGCTGAGCCTTTTTGGTGTTTGCAGAGAGGCTGCAGATGGGCTCAGGATCTACCTGCAAACTCAGAGCATCCCTGAGCATGGTGAGACCAGAACTGGATCCTGTGCTGCAGAAGTGCCTGTGCCTGAGGGCAGGACAGAAGCAGCTCAGGGCTGACCAAGAAATCGCAGGCAGAGCCAGGCATGGACAATAGGGAGGTAAGGGATCTTTCCCAAACAATATCCTGAGGTGGGAGGAAAGCAGGTTCACTGCTGTCCGGTCTCCTGGCTCTCCATGACTCCCTGCAGCCTCCGTGGTGCTAGGAGCAGCCCCAGGCTCTGAATGTCTGCTCTGGCTGCTGGGGGAGAGGGATAGGACAGGACATGGAATGGGACAAGAGTCCAGGTTAAGCACTTGTGCTTTGACAGCAGGGCAGGCGGTGAGCACGGCTGTCCTGGAAGAGACCCACCGGCTTGCCAGCACCACCCCCATACCCTTCCACAGCAAGCACAGGCAGAGGGATTGCCACCAGCAGGAGCTGGCACCTGGCCTGCAGGCTTAGGGTGCACAATGGGAACACCTGCCCTGAACAGTCAGACAGCCCCTGGAAGGGCTTGGAAGTGCAGATCCTGGGAGTGAATCGAGGCAGAGGTGTGTGAGAAAAGATGTGGCACCCCTCATCCTCTGCCCTGCTCCCTGCTCCTGTTCCTGCCCTCCCTCCCCGCTGCCTGCACCGTCAGCAGTTAAAGCTCCCTTGGTGCCAGCAGACCATTGAGACCTACCTGGGTGCTTGGCAGAGCCTGCCAAACTCCACCCTGGGCCAGCACCGTGCCAGGGCTCTCTGTGCCTGCCACGGCTCTGCAGTGCTGTCAGGGCCAGGCTGCCCTTCCCCAGCAGGCTGCTACAAGCAGCAATCAGCCACACAGGCAGGATGCGCGTGCCTAGTGTGTTAGGTGTGCCTGCCGTGCCGTGGGCACAGAGACATGGGTCCGGCACTTCACAGCCTGCAAAGCTGAGTGCCAGAAATGCCATGCGTACCAGTGCCACGTGGGTCCCGTGTCCCACAGTGCCATGTGCAGGTCCCATGGCGTTCATGCATGCTGTGTGTGGATTGCTTCATCTGTGTGCTCTGGCTGTTCCCTGCTGCGTGTGTTTGGGTGAGACTGCGTGTTGTGCGTGCCCCTTGTGCGCTTTGCTCTGCACACAGACCAGAGGTTCATCCTGGCACGTGGGAGCTGCAAGCAGGCGTGTGCTCCCTCCGCGGTGGTGCCGGGTGTGAGCGCCAGCCATGCGCTTGCAGATGGGCTGGACCTGCCTAACGCGAGCCGAACGAACAAAACGTTCAGGTCAGGTATTGCACGTGGGGCTCGACGCCAGGCAAGTGCAGAGATGCTCCGACTTTGGATAGTGTGGGCTGGAGGGGTGTTCTGCCGTGGGCTGTCAGCAGCCCCTTCCGCACCCTTCCTCCCGAGCTGGGTCCTTCCAGGCTGGGAGACGGTGTCCTTGCTGCACACGCTGCTTCAAACCAGCTCCTCCGGGGGTAAAGTCCGGAAAGTGGACGCTTGACACCTGCTGCCTGGGAAAGCCAAACAGAGCAGGGGCGGGTTAAACTGGCATGGCAGGGTGGAGAACAGGGAAGGAAGGAAGAAAGGAAGAAAGGGAGAAAGGAAGAAAGTAAATGGAGGAGGGAAGGGGGACAGAAAGGATTGGAAAATACAGGTGAGAGAGAAGAGTTAAGGGAAGGTGACAGGCTGGACGGTGTCCTCCTAGCCCATCCCCTTCCTTCCCAGGAGTTCGGGGGTGCGACCAGACTCCCAGTCCTTGTCCCAGAGAACCCCCAGGATGTTCTCCATGCCCGGTACCCTGCTCCCAGCCAGGCAGGCAGGACCCTGGCCAAGGTGTGCTGGGCTATAGCAGCTCACCTGGCTCCGGTGACACGCTGGCAGCTGTCAGGTGAGTGGCTTCGCCTTCCCCTGCTGGCTCACAGGCAGAAAATGAGGGTGACGCTGGCTGGATGGGGCTTTTATAGTCCTGATAAAAATAGCGCTGGCTGGCCGGTGATCGGGGGGCCGGAGAGATGTGACTGAGCAGAGACAGGCGAGAGGGCTGGGCTGGCGGCGGCGAGCCTTCTCCCCAGCACACCTGTCACAGCTCTGTGTTTGCTCAGAGCAAATATTGACCCAGGGAAGGCAGGCTGGGCAAGGGAGGCGATTAGCCCACCTAGATTAGAGGCAGAGCAGGTCTCTATGCAAACTCTCCAGGGCTGCCTTTGTTAATGGGAGCCTGATGGGCTGATAGGAGCCAGGAGCCTGGGTGCTGGGGTGGTGGGGAGGAGGAGGTGGGGGAGAGAGGAGGAGACATTCATTAACCTGCACTGGAACAACACCAGCTGTCACTTTTCCACCCACCTGCCTGGCTCACTTTGCAGCAGAGATGAGGGGAGAGCAGGGGGCCAGGGGAAGCAGGTGCGAGGATACCCTACCTGGGCAGCTCTAGGACGGCAGTGGCTTCCTTGCAGTGTTTTGGGCTGCTGAAAGGTCAGGGAGCTGTGAAGTCTCAGGGCAGAAAAGCAAATCTAGTGCCTACCCCAAGCAGTGAGTGCCAGTGACAGCAACGACTTCCTTGTTCAAACCCCAATCCCCCCACTCATGCTGAAAATCCCCATGGCACACCAGGACAATGCTCACACTTCATTTAGAGGAGTCCACAGACTTCTGAGCTCGGCAGCAAAGCAGAGCTCAACAAAACTTTGGGAGCGTTCTCTTTGGGAGCGTTCCCAGTATGGCCACACGGGCCGGGAGCCAGCTGTCCTAACGCAGCAGCAAGAACAGGATGTGTTTCACTCCATGTGCACATGCCTCCCCGTGGGTCACTGCATCCCGGAGTCACAGCACTCCTGTGTCCCCACTGTGTCACTGCCCAGCAGGGTAACCGGTGCAGACACCCCTGTGCTGGCTCTGGGAGCAGTGTGCAGAGCCCACGGAAGCCAGTAGAAGTTTAGACACACTCCTACAGTGCCCTGCCAGACTGCTCAGCCCTGACAGCCCTCTGCTGATCTCAGCCAGAGTCAGCAGGAGCTGGGCTCTCTCTACCAGTTACTCTGGCACCCACAGCTCCTTGGATAACAGAGCATGAAGTGCAGCAGCGGTGGGAGGAGAAGCTCCTTTGTGCAAGTGCAGCGGCCTGTTTGTTTGTGTAGATGGGTGTGTTTGTGGGTGGGGAAGGGGGTAACGCTGCTTTAACCCCCACAGTGTACACCTGCAGGAATCCTGGTCCTGGGTGTGCTTTACAAACCATCACCATCGCTTCTTCCAGAGCTGGAGTGTACTTGCAGGTTGCAGTAAACGGATTCCCAAACGTAAGTGGATAGTGGCAGATCCTTAGCAGCCACTGCCACCCAATTCTTCTTCCATGGACACTTGACCCTCTCAGAGTCCGAATTTTGAAAGGCAGGCTCCATCCCTCCTGCCCGTTGCTGCCTCTGCAGGCTGGGGTCCCTCAGGCCTGGCACTGGGAAGAGCTAGAGCGATGCCAACCTGCTGCCCTTGCTCATCCTGGTCCTCTTTTTCAGTAGTTTTGGCAGCAAAGGAAATGCAGTACCACCAACACTCTGGGTTGTGGTGCAAAGGAGAAATGTGATGTTCCCCCTCCTTTTGATGCTGTACAGGCTGTGATGCTTGGACTTGCATATTTCTCCTTTCCTAGTATGGGAAATGCACTGTACAGGACTCCCACCTCTCCCTGCCCGGGCACGCACCAGCATAGCGGAGCTGCAGCTCCTGGCAGAGGCTGATTGGCTGCCCCCTCTCTTTCTGGAGAAGCAAAAAACCCCAAATACCACAGGTGCTGCTGCAGTGCCGGCAGACATCTCCAAGCCTATATGCTCTTTCACCCCAGTCTCTCCCCTGCAAGGGCAGGGCCCTGCCACTCACCAAATAGCAGCAAATACTGTCCTTGCAGGGCTTCTTTACAGAAAACAGGAGAAAAGCAGGTCCCTTGAGCTTGCAGAGCACCCTGCACTGCACTGCTGCCATGGGGACTGTCTTCCACCTGCCCTGGCATCTCTGGGGCAGCATCTACCTGCTTGTGCCCTTCCTTGTCAGACGGGTGGGCAGTGCCAGGACCAAGCTTTCAGTAGGGCTGGCCTTGGAAGGCAGCCTCAGCCTCCTCTTGCAGCAGCCAAGGGCTTGTGCTGCCTCACTGTCCCGTGAGAACCAATTAGCTCACATGAGAGCACCTCTTGTGTCCATCAGGAGCCAGCATGGTGCCCTGGCCTGGTCTGAGCATGGCCCCCACTCCCAAACACCAAAGTGACACAGCTGAGCCAGCAAAGCCCAGTATCTTGGAGATGGGAGGCCAGGGGTAAAGGATCTGTCCAGCTCTGCCAAGGGTTTTGGAAGGATCACTCTCATGCTTTTGCTCTTCAGACACTGCAAGCTGGTCAGGGCAGGACTTTTCCAGGTTCCTACCTCATACACTGTACAGAGGGAGAAGGGGCTGATTCCAACCAGAGGATGGTTGATTCCTTGTCCCCTAACACTGCTGCCTTCCCCACACGGACACAGAGACCCACCAAGTGGGGCTTTGCAGGAGATTCAGGCTCCTCAGCTGAAATGGGACAGAAAAGCCTTGCAGACACCCTGTCAGGGAAGCCCAAGAGCAGCTTTGTTCCCTTCCCTTTATCTCCCAGACAATGGCACGATTCAGCAGGTGTTAAATGTTTTAATGGGATTCAGGATAGCTTCTGTTGCCCACCTGCCCCAAGGCCATTTCACCCCTCCCTGGGAGCCAGGAGTAACAACCAAGAAGAAAGCGCCTGTTGTGTGTTGCATTAACCGCCTGATGACTGAGTGCTCCCGATAATTTGCCCAAGGAGAGGGGGAGTCCCATTAGCTTGCGGAGCTCACACTCAGCCATTGGCATGCTGGCCGTATACCTGCTGGGAGCCTGGCCTGGCCACCAACCCCAGTCCCGTGGGAACATCACCCATTTCACCACCCAAACACTAGTGGGAAGAAGCAGGACCTGTATCTACAATATTTCTGTTGGAGAAATGTGCATTAGAAACGTAGCTGTGTTGGGCAGAGGCCAAATCCAGCCCTGGGAGACAGTGCAACAAGCTCAAACTTCCTCCTGCCTGAGACCCAAATGTGGTTAGCAGAAACAGGACTTCTCTCTTTTGGGAGCTGAGCTGGGCTGTGAGACTTGACCTACTACAGTCCCACAAGTCCATTGCCCTTGGCAGCAGCACAATTGCCCCAAAGATCCAAATGAGAGAAAATCCCCTGGGTGAGTACATCCACAGTATGCAGAGCTCACCCCCAGCACTATCTGGGAGCGCTGCTGTTCTTTGCTAACAGGACAGTGATGTGGCTCTGTCACACATTAAAGTGTTTTCCAAAACCAGGCTCAGGGTCTAGTTCCCAGCCTGAGAAGCAGAATTGGGAATTTCCCCAACCTGGGAAAGAGGCTGCCCCTGGTGTATTTATACTTTAGGATGAGGATAAAAGAAGAAAAGTGTGTGACAGCTGCTACTCTCTTTGCTTAGTGCACTCAGAGTGGTTCTGGTCGACAGGCACCAGAGAAGAGCTACAACAGAGGTGACACACCACCATCTCACAGCCCCTAAAAAGAGCTGAGAGAAGAAGAATTTCTTTCTCACAGGTGTAAGTAGCTCTCAAATCTGTTACCCTGACTCATCTGTTGTTTAAGGCATCATCTTCTCGATCTCTCCTACTAGAGTGATGCTTATCAAACAGTGAATTTCCCTCTAATAATGCTCCAACAGGCAAGTACAGCGTGAGTTCTGTTTTCTCCAGGTCTAGGCTGGGAGCACAGGAGAGTGGGGAGAATAGGAGCATTAATGACAAACAAAAATTCCCTGCACATCTGATGGCACTCGGGCTCCCTCCATTTGCATTTGGGTGTTACACCAGACTAATACACAGCATTTCCCATGTTAACTCCTCCAGCTAGTGGATGCAATGGTGCAGCTGCAGCGATGCAGCCTAAAGAGCATTAGATCACACAGCGGGTCTGAGGATGGACAAACTGACTGACACTGTCTTCACTGCTCCAGGCTGCCCTTGGGCAGCTGGATTCAACCTGCTTTAGGGCAATAGTGAGGTTTCTGCCCCTGCCTTTGCTATCCATTTGGGAACTTTGTTGCAGGACTACAGAGCATCTGCAGTAAGCACATCCTAGCGAGGAGCCTGGACCAAGAAGAATCACTCCAAGTGGACTGAACAGCCAGGCCCTGCTGCTGCCTTGAGCTGTGGAGGAAGGAAGTGGTTCTGCATTACCTGTTCAGTGCTAGGTAAAAAGCCCAGAGGAATACAGAAAGTCTGCTGTGACGTAAGAGACCTGGCACCCAGAGTATTGGGAAGGGAGGAAAGGGTTTGCACTTCTCATGAGAAGGATCCAGGTCCCATGTGAAGGCCCAAGGCACTCAGGCTGAGTTCAGGAGCTGGCAGTGCCTCTGCTGTATCTCTGACAACAGGAACAGCTCGGCCCTGGGGCTTAGTAACGGTTACGCACGCAGGGCTCCTGCACCGAGAGGAGTGCGGGGGTGAAGCTGGGTGAGGCGCAGTACCCCAGGCACAGCAGGCAACTGCCCTCTGCTGAGCAGGGCAAAAGCCCTCCACAGTGCCTTGTGCACAGTCTTCTCTTAGGATGTGAGGGAAGAAGATGCAGCTCTGGTCTTGGCTGGGTCCTGGCGCTGGGAAACAAGGCATGAGGGTTTGGAGGGGGACACCAAAGCTGCATCCTCACCAGAGCTGGGTGGCTGCATGAGCCCCATGTTGCAGAGCCCATAGCAGTACCGCAGAACAGGGGAGATGCTGCAAACGCAGCCCCACTGCCTGGCACAGCCATCCTGCAGCTCCTGCCTGGGAGCAGCAGCTGGGACCCAGCACCAGCCTGGTCTGTGCTGGCCACTGGGATTTCTCACAACTCACACTGCCACCTCCCGGCTGTGACAAACTCGCTCCTTCATTGTGACACCTCTCACAGCCTGACGGACCCCCCAGGCCAGGCCAAGGCTCAGAGGATCCCCTTCCCCAGATGACAGCCTTGCAGTTTGAAAAGTCTTGTGAGTCCTTGTCCAGGGCTCACAAACCGGGACGCAATAATTACGTATGTTACACACGGTGTCAGTGTCAGAAGGTCAAGTTGCTTTTATTGGGTTGCCTGCTTGTGCTGATGGTGCTGCAGCTGCCCCCTCGGGCTGGTCACTGTAAGGGAAACCTGCAGCCGCCACTGGAGCAAGGAGGGGAGGAGAATTCAGTACCTGCATCCTACTGACGTCATCACCTCATTGCCCAGCTGGCAGTCCTTCCTCAGCTACATCTCAAAGCAGATTCCACTCCTCTCAGCTGGTACAGACTGAGGGTAGTGGGAATTGTCACAGTGGTTGTCCATGGGTTCCCTGTAGTGTAGAGTTCTTCTCCGATGATGTGGCCAGCCACAGAAAGGAGAGATCTCATGAACTCTGCTGTGCAGTTGTCAGAGGATTCAAACTGGTGCTGAGAACATAATCAGGACATACCTCCTCAGAGAAAGCCAGCATGCTGAGCTAAGGTCATGGTGTGGGAGGGCCCGAGTTGCTCTGGACATCACAAGGATGAAGAACGAAGAAAGCTGAAGTGCTTGAAGAGCTTAAGCAGCACAGTACCCAGCAGCTACGCTCTGGAGGGCGGTGGTGCCAGATTGGTGATTCTGAAGAAGAGACGGCAGCTCTGGAGATGACATCTACATCCAACAGCCCTCTTCCATTAACCCTCAAGCCCATCTCTCTGCACTTCTGCCCAAGCTAGGGCAAACCCTCATGCTTTTCGCTCAGCTCCAAATCTACTTTCCCCACCAGTGGCCATTCCCTCAACCTAACTAGATCCCACACCACCTTGGACTATGAAAGCTTTGCTCCCTTTCTGCTGTCAGAGGCTGTGCTGCCTGCTCCTTGACCCACCCCTTTTCCCAAAAGACCATCCTTGTGCTAGGCTCTCCAGTGTCTCAGGCCAGCTGTTCACCCACAGGGCCCTACCCCAGAGCTGCATGAGGGTCTCAGGTCCAAAGAAAGGCTGTGCTGTTACCACCTCTGCTCTGAGGCTCAGGACAAGCCAAGAGGGGGCAGAGACTTTGGGAGTGGTAATTCTCCCTTTTGCACAGGCAGCCTTGGCATTGATAGGCATGGATTCAGCTAGCCCACATGGTCTAGAAAATGGGCTGTGCTTCAGCCTGACATGTTAAGGACAGGTCCTGTCCCCCACCAGAGCACAGATACACTCTGCTACCTTCGGGAAGGGTTGGGGGGTAAAGCAATGACCATGGGCTGGGCTGTCAGCACCACCTCCCCACGGCTGGCTTCGATCAGGATATTCTGCAGTGTGTTTTCCAGCACCAGCTCCACAAGGTTCCCAACAGCTGGCTGCCTAGAAGGACAGAAGTACAGCAGAGGACAGCTATCAGAAAGCAGATAAGGCAGGCTGCTTGCTGTGACTCCTGCCAGGAATCATCAGGCACAGCAGTGGAGCACATACTGTTTCCTACACACTGAAGACCAATGAACCAAAGGCTTGAGCAATGGTTTGCTGACCCTTGTCCCAGAATTGTCACCAGCTGTTGTCAGGCCCTGACCTTAGACAGAGCTGGGTGGCTATGGTTTTACTGGTTTCTCCCTCCAAGCTGCGCTGTAGCTGCTGTTAGTGAATATGCTTGTAGCTTGTAGCAGTGTACAAGGGAGCAGCCACAGCAATGGCAAGGTGATGAAATACTGCAGTGAAATTAAAAGGTAAGATAAGCACATACTGCACACTAATGTCTAATATGGCCTGGACTGCCTGAGAGTAAAGCAGACCTCATTCACTACCAGCATCCTGGCACTGCCCGTGGCTCAACCCCAGACACAGTAAACCTTCTCTCCCCACAAACCACATTCAGGAGAGGGTGGTTAGGTGGGCTAGCATCGACTTCCATCCAGACAACACAGAACACACCAGCAGAAATGCTGCAGGGCTGAAGGAGAAATGGATTTCTGGCCAGGCAGCGTGCTGCCATGGCTCTCTTGACTGCAGCTCTTGGCTTTTATGTGTGAGCTCTTCCTCACCTAGTTATGATCTCCTTTTCACCCAACTGCTTATGGTGAAGAATCTTGCAAGACTCCAGCAAATCACTGGGAGAGGTTTCTTGACTCGTTTTTTTCCTCTCTCCATCCTTCTCAAGGTCAAGATCTGATGAAGCAGAGACCCTGGAGGGGGTCGTGGAGCCCTGCCTACTGTCCTGGAGCTCTGCTGATTTTGCAGACCGGAACTGGGAGAAATATGGAATAGAGTCATCTTGGATTTTTCTCACTGACTTCTGGAAGTGGACATTCTCCAAGAGGCTTCTAGGAAGAGGAAAATAAAGGATGAATTCCAGCAAATCAGCTATCTGTATGACCCAGAGGATTATTACAAGACACCACAAATCAGAGGAAACCACTGACTGATGTCAGTGTTTAGTCTCTGTCCCTTCTTGCTTCTGGGTCTAAGGCAGCAAGAGGGCTTGAGCCAGTGAAACTACCTCTGTTTTCCCAGTGCTGGTTCTTTACATTTGTGCAGCTCATAAACTGAACAGATGTACCCCAACACAGCCTGTTTCCAAGATCACAACAGGTAGAGTTCCCTGGTTCTTGGGAACTCTGGAGAGATGGGCTCAGCCCCTGGCTGGGGAGGAAGCCCCTGCCTTGGCTGTCACTCCAGGATCCCTGAGCTCATAGTCTCCAAGACAGCCTTTGGCAGGTGGATCCCCCATTCTGGCAACAAGAGTACACAGATTCCTCTAGGATTAGCAGAGCCTGGCCATGCTGCATGCATTTTCTGGAGGACAGGGGCTCCAAACCAGGTGAGGGTGAAGGGACACGCACCTGATGACACCTGTGAGTATGCGAGTCACAACCTCTAGCTCCGGTTTTGAAGCAGCAGCCAGGGACAGACATTTGGGTTCCACATCTGTCCTGTTTCTGTACCCTTTTCCATCCACAGATTCGCTCTCTGAGGGCTGGGCGCTGAAAGGGCTGGGAAAGGAGGATTTGTTCCATCAATGGCAGCACTACTGAACCAAACTATCAAAGACCTGCACCCTCCTGGCACTGCAGCAGCACATCAGGCAAGCAGTGCAGGCAAGCAGGGGCGGAGTGGGAGCTGTCATATTTGTGACAGGAGCAGGGACACTGTCATAAAAGAGGAGCACTGAGCTCTGACAGTTGAGGTGGGGAGAGAAACAGGTCATGTCAGCTAATGCTGGGGAAAGCAAGACACCTCTTACCTAATTCTGAGGCACTGGAGAGGAGCGGAGCAGAGCACCAAGTTCAGTGCATATCAGAGCATGGGCAGCCCTGGCTCAGATGAAGATGTCAATCCAAAAAACTCTATCTCTTACCGGGACAAGAAATATCTGGGAAAATCCAAGGCGAAGTTGCTGAGAAAGTCCTCAATAGTGTAGGACCTGGCTGACACATCAAGGTGTAAGGTGAAGGGCTTGGGAGGCTCTGGTTTGACCCACACCTGGCTGGCGTCTTTGCCCAACAGCAGCCCCCTCTCAAGGTGTCCAGGTGGCTGACTGGGTGTAGGGTGGCTTTTAATAGGGGGTAATGTCTGTTGGAGAGAAAGAAACGGCACGCATATAGTTGGTCCTTTGGCCACAAGTAGGCTGGTGCAGGTTTGAGCACAGGCATGAGAACTGAGAGCCCAGCAACCAGAGCCACCAGATCCTGGGTGTCAAAATGATCTTAGCACTGCAGTACTGATAACAGGCATGAGCAGCCATAGTGGAAATCAGGTCTGTTCCCTTCCCACTGCCCAGTGTGCCAGCCCCAAGTGTCAACAGGGCTTCAGGGTTTCCCTAAGGTACTTGGGGCTGTTGTACTCCAATCCATCACTGTGGAAGCTCTTGCAAGCACACCAGAGTGCTGTGGGAGAAGTGATGTACATGAATAGAATGCATGGGGAAACTTCCTCCCCCAAACCTGAAGAGAAACCAGGAACTGACTCTAGCAACACTACATGGGCCAACTTGGGGTTGCATTACCAGCAGTCAGGTTGGGGGAAGTTTCTTAGAGCAGTAGCCAGGATGCCTGGGCCAGAAGGACACCACCCAGATCTGGAGAAGCCCTCAGGCATCACAGGACTTCAGTGATCTTTGAGACATAGCTGTCCTGCCTCTGGGAATGAGGCCAGGGGCCTTCACTGCTCCTTACACAGACACAGCAGGCTCCAAATTATCACTAGAGGTTAAAACCCCGGAGGACTAAATGAAACTGTTTTTACCTTTCTGCAGCCATCCTTAGGCACATCCAGTGAATGCCTTGACCTGCATCACTGATCACACCAAACAGCACAGGGCAAACAGTCCAAGCTAGAGTTGCCCTGAGCTGATTCCTTCACGCAAAACAGTGCAGGGCATGCAAAGGCACTCCAGAGGGTCTCAGGAGCACTGCTACAGCCTCACTGCGATGGCATTCCTGAGATACCAAGCTGCATCTCCTTGTTGCCTCAATCCTCTCAGGCCCAGCCTCCCCTCAGCTCCCCTAAATCTTTCCACATCTTGGGTTAGTTGGTTCTCCCTGAGCCCTGTCATTCCCACAGCACATCTGGCTGATGGCTATAGGTGCTGCTGGCTCTTCCTTTGGGCCCAGGTAGTTCTGCAGGGCATTCACTGGGACCTTGTTTCACACCTTCCCAGCACTGCTGGAAAAGCTGCCTTACAGCAGTGCATACAGTTGTGCACTTGAGTGGAAACTGAGATGAGCCAGGCAAATTGAGCTTTAAAGCTTTCCGTGCATTTAAACCAAGGCAGTTCCTGCCTGCAGCTCCTCCTGAGAAACAGAGCACAGCTCTTCTAGAGGTGAGGGCAAAGTCTGCACCACGTTCTGCCAGGGTCCCGCTGCTTCCTGCTGTGGCACACATTCCATTGTGGCCCCAGAATGAAACCAGTACAGGTACCGATTGCCCTGTCTGTGTGCATCTTTTCTGCTTATTTGAAACCTTTCCCCCTTTCTCCAGTCATGGGTGCACATTTGATGCCAATTTCAGTTCCCATTCACCTCAGCTGGAAAGTTACTGGCCACAGAACACAGCCAGACAGTCTGATTCTTCTGGCTCCTCCAAACAGTCTGTCTCCCAAAGCCTTGAAGCTACAAATCCTGCTGTGCTCTCTGTCCAGACTCCCACACTGTGATATCCAGCATCTGCTTCTTTTCTAAAGCAGTCAGTTTGATTCTACCACGAGTGAGACAGGCCTGATTTACCTTGTATTTCCTGATCACAGCTGAGGACTCTGGAAGATTTTCTGTTTCAGCAGAATCTGATAACCTCTGAAAAATTAAACAAAATATTAAAAAAAAAAAAGGAAGAGGAATTACCATGTAGGAAAGATACAGAGCAGAACAAGACTTTAGGATTTTTTTTAACTTTGTGCCAGCTGAGAGTCAGTGATCTCATCCTCCATTCTTCACTCAGGCCACATTCTTACTGCTAGCTACACATTTCTCTCCAGTGTTTATTCACGGTTAAAAATCCAACCATTGGTTTCCAGAGCCACTGGCTTTGTTTTTCCAAAGGCTTCTCATGCACTTCCAAATTTCAGATGGTCACTAGCAATTTCAGAGTTTGTAAGATGATTCTTGGCTAGAAAACAAGATCCCGTTTTCCACTAACCACAGATGAGCTTTGAGGTCTTTAACAGATCAGAGCCTCGTGTCCTCTTAACAACTTGCCTAGGTTTTCCTAAAGAATGTTTCTTGTCAACACTGGCTGCTGTTTCTTGAGCCAAGCTAGGCTGGTGCAGGGTTTTGAGAGCACTTACCACTGAAGGTGATGTTAGCTTCTTCTTAGTCCCAAGGTCCTTCTCTGTGATGGTGAATTCCACAGCCTGTCGTTCCTTCTCCTCTTCCCACTTGTGCAGGTCCCTCTCATACTGAACCAGGGACTCCTGGATGTACACCTATGAAGCAAATCATAACTGAAGGGAGCAGGGCTAGAAAAGAGTTGCAAGTAACAGTCTCTGTCTCAAGTCCATGCCTGTTTCTCCCCTTCAGGAGGTCTCAGAAAGAAACCCACTTGCTTTCCATGTATTCCAGTGGCAGGAAGAGGAAAAAACAGTGGTATTTTAAGACTCAGATGGAGAAGATATACTCTTTTGCCAAAGAGAACTTGGAAGGTGTCCCGGGGGATGCTACTGTTAGTCTGTGCCCCCAGCAATATTAAAGCAGCGAGACTTGTCTTTTACAGATATCAAGTCTTTGGCATCCACTGAAAGCCATTCCCATTCAAACCATCACTTCTAGCAGCTGTGCTCCCCCCACAAAGCCATAAATTGCACAATTATACTTCATCCAGTGAGCCACACAGACAGAAAGACACTTAAAGCATCAGGAAGGATGAAGCTAAGTGTCTTCAGGAATGAGAAGTGTGTATCAAAGAAGAATTCTTTCAGCTGGAAGCAGCAGGCAGCTGACTGCTGGGGTCAGCCATTTGGGAACCACAGTAACATGGCCAGGTCATGGTAATACACAGGTACCTCTTGGGTCTCACCTCACACACCAGATTTATTCTGCAGAAGGAGGGTTTCCTTGTAGGTTGCAGGGTGATGAAGCAGGGGATACTCTCTCCAGGCTGCACAACCCCTGACTCTGGAACAATCTCCAACACCTGGACCTAGGGGTGGAGGGAGGAGAATAAAATTTAAAAAAAACCAGAAGAACCCCCAGAAGAGCTATGTCACTGTCCTGGGACCTTCCTGCATGCTTTCTCTTTGCAGGAAACACACCTGTCCTTCTTAGAGGTATGTGGCATGAGAGAGATGCAGATGATATATTCTAAGAACAAACGTGGCCTTTGCTGGTGGACAGAATCCTGAGGTTTGTTATTGCATTCTGTAGTTCCAGCTTCACATAACCTCACCAAAGTCTTCAGATTTCCCTTCTGAATTCCTGTCATTCCCCCTATCCTAACCCTTGCCTTCACTTTTCCTTTCATCATCTAGTAGAAGGCCAATTCCCTAGAACTGAGTGTCTTGTTGAAAATGGACTTGTAAGGTCCTTTCATGGCACAATAGAGATCGGCAGGAAGGCTGTAGATCAAAGAGCACTCACCTTTTCTTTACAGCAGCTTATCTGCCAGGCAAACACAACTGCCTTGCTCTTTGAGATATTGTTGAGAAAGACAAGTCGACCAACTTTGGTGCAGTCTGGGATATTTCCAAGGCAAATCCTGTGATGGGACAAGGTGGCTGCCTGCAGCAAGGAATAGCAGGGAAGGAAGATGGGCTCTAGCCATTGGGGAAGGGCAGTCACACAGCTATCTCTAAGTTATCCAGCAATTCACAGGTAATATTAACCAGGTATCTTTACTATAACAACTTGAGAGAGTGTAACAATTCTCTCATTTCTGCTCTGGTTACAATGACTTTACCTCAAAAGGCCAGCTCTGTTGCAGTGGGATTGAGTGAACGAATAAGACATAACAGGATCTCAGGAGCACAGAGGACCAGCAACACCCTGATTGTCTCTGCAGCACTTGCAGTCCAGGCGTTTTCCTACTTCAGCTGAGAAACATGAGGTGTGTGCTTGGTCAAAACCCCTATCAACCTGACTGAGTTTTGGGAAATTGATCTCTAATACACCTTGCTACTAGTATGCTACTAGTTTGTCCCACTCTCCAGGCACAGTGCAATCTTTAATTAAGTACAGTAATCATTAGAGAAAGAAACTTGATTTCAGATAACAGAGCCTTGCAGAATGCCATCTTCATTGTCAGACGAAGGCAGTTTTCAGTCATCTTCTCATTACTGTTCTCAGGAATATAATCACCCTGCTGGAAGCCAAAGAGCACAAGGTGCTGTGGCTGGCTCCAAGGAAGGCATGCTAATGTTACATAGGTTGAATTCTTTACCTGCCAGGAGAATGCCTCCACTGCTGCTGTGCAATGCTCATTCACTGTGCTTGGATCTGTGGGTGAGTTTAGCAACAGATTGTCCAGGCTGGCAGGCCAGCTCTAGCCAGGTCAGACAAGCTCCTGCTGAGCCAGTGGCAGGTCAAACAAGTGCATTCCTCTGCATGTGCCTGAATAGGTGACCATCCTGCAGTCAGCATTCAGGTTATGAATCATCTGAGTTTGGCTGGGAAATGGTGGCAGCCAAGCCCTGACAGGGTATGTCAGGAGTATAATGGTCTTTTTGAGAATGATTTAGCAAAGATAAAGGTGTTGTAGCTGCACACGAGAAAGACAGATGTGATGGAAGGTAACTTCTAAGGAAAAAATCAGTACATGAACAAACCCTAAACACATTTTTGTTCTAATGGCTACGGAAGTGACAAGCTGGAAGGAAGACACCTTTCTGCTTCCATGAGTTAAGCTCTAGATCACCTGCTAGAAGGGAAATATCTTGTTCTATCTCATGGCAAATGAACTCTCCTGCAACTCAGGCTACTGCAAGATGCGGCCACTTGTATATTTCAGTCTCTCTCACAAATTTCTGGACTGATCATATTGCTCATATCCCACACCTGGACTTACCTGCCCAGGCACAGTTAGCTTGGCAGAACCTGGAAAGACTGCAGAAGAAAAAAATTGGCTGGATGTGGCAGTGTCTCGTACAATGTTTGGATTGTAGCCTACTCCCTGGAAAGTGATTGGGGTCGACTCACCCTCCAGGATGTGGATGGGAACATCAACCTGCCTTGGACAAAATAAAATTTTTAAGTTCAGAGTCATATTTGGGAGAAATGTGCAATAGGCTAGTATACTTGCTAATGGATTGGTCTAAACACATCCCATCCATGGATAAAGACAAATCCAGTCTCTTTTGCTCTTTCAGGCCTTGGCCTTTCCTGCTAGCCCAGGAAAGTTGGTTAAGTAGTAAATTAGCCAGTTACAGTATGAGATGGATGGAGACTTCCTTTTGGAGCAAAGGTTTGAGTTATAAAATTAAATTTATTTATTTTTCCATGCATTCACTACAGACTAGACCAAAAAGCAGTGCTCCAGCTCTGGCACTGCCTACCTGCTGCAGCCCAGGACAGAGCTCTTTGGGAAGGCTGTTTCCAGAGGTTTGCAGCAGCATACACTGCAACAATAGAAGACTGACTTCAGTCTCTTCGGTGGGAATTTTTGGAGGCCAACAGTTAACCACAAATCTGAAGAGATGCTACTGATATCCCCAGTTACTGTTCGATCCTTGAAAAATATATATTGGGATGACTGGTTGTGGAAGATATCTCTTCTTGGGAAGAAAAAACTTATAAGACAGCAGTTTATCTGCTCCATTTCCAGACCAGACCAGCCATTCATTTGCTCTCAAGATTCTCTGCTTCTTGGAGGAATAGAGCCCAATTCAGCTGTAGCATGACAAGGACCAGTCATCAGTAAGAAACCTAAAGAATTTTAGGTCAACAACAGAGTCTTTCAGTCATGAGGAGGGTCTTACCGAGTATGTTTTAGCTTCCAGTGGTGAGAAGATCCACTCAATGTGGCCTGTTTCGCCAGGGGGAATTTCTCCTCTAGGAGTTAGGCAGACAAACACAGGATGCTGAAAATTCTTCTCCTGTATCTTCACAATGTTGTCCAGCTGAACCTCAAATGTCACAGGCATGGAGCCACCATTGTAGAGTTTATAAATCTGAAGTGAGTCAGAAGGAGCAGTGCTTATTATACCAGGTACAAGTTAAACTAGTTAACACTTCCCCAGAGGACGCTGATAAGTATTATTATTTAATTAATCAGCTTATCTCCTAAGTATGAGGAGACCTCATAGTGTCAAGATTTAACACTGAGGCTCTGATAGGCGGCTGTGCTGAAGGTTTATCACCACACATGTACATTGATAACCAAAGTGCCTCTCCAAATGGTGCCCTGCTAATTCACACTAGGGGAAAATTAATACAAATTAGCTAAAGGGATCACTGTAAAGTGGATTACTTAAAACGCAAAAACACTCGTATTAAAGTGATCTTAATTCAATTCAGACTTGTTCATTTCCCAAGTAAATTAGGCAGAACAGAATCAAAGCTGCCTTTTTGCTGAATAAGTGTTTAAGGAAGTTAAATTAATTTACTAAAAAACTAATTAGGATTTATTTCCAGAGTACTTGGAACAGCTAGGCAAGTTTTCAGTCAGATCCAATGCAAGAGAATAAGAGAACAGCCCAACTTGCCTCATAAGCATTCTGGTTAGAGTGAACACTAAATCTTGTCAAAATGGAGATGGTGAGAAGTACTTTCCCTGCTGCTGTCCCAACCACTTATCTCCAAACTCTGCCTAGAACTATCTTCAGAGTTCTCTTGTGATGCTATCCTGTGGAGGCCACTCCATTTCCTGAGAATTGCCTCAGACACATGCCTGTCCTTGGGATACAGTAGTACCAGCTCCTTCCCTACACTTGCTGCTGGGTTTGGCTCCAAGATGCTCACCTGTATGGGGGGGTGGGAGCTTCCAACAGCAATGGGTGCGAAGTGATGCTTATTGGATGCAAAATGAACGTACCGCTGGTTTTCTTCCACCGTCACACTGCTGAAGGTCAGCTACAGTGGAAAGAAATGCAGTCAATTTCTCACAGGGCCTTGGTCCCATCACTAACAACTGCACAAGGACTCTGAAGTACTTTGCAAGCTGAAGGCCACACAGTTACAGACTTAAATTGGTAATACCAGGATAGCGTGTCCTAAGAAAAAAATCAAGGGGATGGAGAACCTACTCAGGATTTTCTCTGAAAGGTTCTCTTCTTGTTTCAGAAAGATCGTACTTTTCTCTCTGCTATGCCAGGCATCAGCATCAGTGCTTCTCTGTGCAAGTGCATGGTGGAAATTCTCCATGAATTAAAGTGTCTGGACTGTACATAGGAGAGTATGCAGCTGTCACAGCCAAATACTTTGGAAAGACAGGATTTAGGTAAGTAATGGCCTC
This sequence comes from Rhagologus leucostigma, assembly GCA_013397725.1. NCBI lineage: Eukaryota > Metazoa > Chordata > Aves > Passeriformes > Rhagologus > Rhagologus leucostigma. The sequence goes on from VZTD01002597.1 coordinate 3,467,981, forward strand.
CTCTTGGAAAGGACCATCTGGATGTCCTCCAGAGTGCTCCAAGAATGTGTCTAACAGTCGAAAAGCTAGAAGCAAGTCCAAAAGCAAGAAGATCCCAGCTGAACTTTAAGTGATCAAGTCATGATAAACACTATCCTGTTAAAGCAGCTGCCAGAAACTCCAAGCAAAGTGGAGAGATTTACAGAGCTACTTCATAGAAAGGATTTTGCATTCACACAGGCACCTGCATTTTGAGAAAACTGCAATCAGGCTGAAGATGCACCGATGATGCACTGTCTTCTGCAGAATCACCCCAAAGTACCCCTGAGCTGTCTGCTTTGGGGTAGAGGCTGCAAAGCAGTCACCTAGTAAGTAATGTCTCTGCATGGGCCAACGGGAGCCCAGTTGCTGCAATTCACAGTAAGGCAAGCCTGAAGCATGGCTTTTTTTCAAATGCATATGTAAAAGACAGAGAGAATGTTTGCAAAGGTAGACACCTGCAGGAGATACTGTATCAGCTGCTTTAAAAAGAGCAGAGAATGACAACTCCTTCTAAAAAACCCATTCCAGTTCAGATCTATAAGCAAAATGAGGAGGGAGAAAGAACTAGAAATACAATGTTAGCAAGGTCCCACATGGGATCTTTTCAAAGCACTACATGAGCATTCAGCCTCCTGAGAATCACAGCTTGCCAGATGAAGTGAAAGCAGGAGAAAGACAAAAGCTTTGCTTTCAAACTTCAAGGGAAAAAGGGATAGGAACCTCCCTGAGCTTTGGGAGTGAAACACGCATTTATATAACTTCAGTCAAAAAGCCACCCTGCATTCCAGCAGACCAGAACTGCTGAGGAAGAACTGTCATCAGTTTCCATTTGACACAGGATATGACATTTAGAGGATTATCAGTTAAAGAGAGACAAATGGACAAAAGTGAAGACCTGCTACAATCAATTCTCCTTCTGGAGTGCATAGACTTCATCCCACAGTGAAGATTTAAGAGCATAAGAAGGGTGCCAGGGGATGCCAAATTCCCCAGGGAGGAGAGCTGCCTGGAGAACACATGCTGCAGGTGATAACATCTCACAATACCTAACTAGCAGCTATGAAGTGAAGTGCAAACGCCTGCAGTTTATAACACCTGTGGGCTCAGGAATTCTCCTTGGGATCCAGCCCTTCTCTCCAGGGAGTTCTGTGAACCAGCCTACCTCATCCTGCAACACATGCGGCTGGCTGGGCTTTTCCTACTAAAACTGCTGGGGGCTGCAAATTCTGCCTGGCCAAACGATCTCACAGAGCTCTGAGAACAAGCAGTCTTACAGGTGAAGAGGCAAATGACAATCTGTGAAAGCATTAGGCAGTGGGAGGCCTTGTTTCCCTACTGCACAAGGAATTGGGTAACACACACGTCCCACAGATGTCTCCTCCTACAGCCAGAAGAAATTGCAAATGGGAAATCAGTTTGGGTCCTCCAGAGTACCTATAAATCATCAGAGGACTAAAAACTGGCCACTGAATGGTGAAGGAATAACAGAGAAAGAGCTTCTCCTGAAAATGAAGTAGACATGCTCTGTTGGGGAAAGAGAGGAGCAGGAGGTCAAAATTTATCCATGTAGGTAAAGTCATCACAGAAGTGAATTTAAACCCAAAGAAAATTGGCTTGCAGGTGGCTAACATCGCTGCTCTGAAGCCAAGTAATTTGGAATCTGACAGAGTAACCAAGCAATACCCCAGCCCAACGGTCTCCTCCTCTGTTTATTGTTGCTTTCTGAAATTTCCAAAGCCTAACTTTTGGGCTGACATCACAGCATTTGCTTCCCCTAAGGTTAGCATATGTTCTGCACATTTCACCAGAATCACAGGTGAGGATTTGCTCAACCCTGGAATGTGAGCACACTTAGGGCAGTTTCTGCTACAGGGGCTGGAAACTGCGCTCTTCATGCCGTGACTGCAAGGAAAGCAGGCACACTGTGTTCAGTCCCTCAGCTGCCCTCTTTGCAGAAGAAGCATCTCCCACTCCTACTTTCCAGTTTCAGCAGTTCAGTACTGGCACTGCATCTCTGCAGGTTGCAACCACCAGCACTGCTCCATGTCTCTGGACTGGCTTCTATAGCTCCTATTGCTGGAGCTCAAATGCACCAAGAGATCTTTTCATCCCCATGCTTTTCCAGCCCCTTCTGCAGTAACAGCATGACAGAGGGTAGTGGCCTCTGGTAGCCACCAAAGCCAGTGGCTATATGGCAAGAGAGGATGTATGCCCTACAGGCTTCTGGTGCTCCAAAGCCTCTTCCCTCACTGGCCAGCTGGTGAAAGGCTCACAGCCACTCTCAGGATTGTGCCAGGCAGGCAGAGCACAGGGAGCCCGTCCAAGGGCTTTGAGGGAAGGCACAGTTAAGCCACTGTTTGAACAGCTTGGTGAAAGGGTTGGATTTTCAGCTGACAACAGTCCTGAAAGAAAAGAAAAATAAAAGAGATGTGTGAACACAATGGTCTCATAGGAAACTTCAGAGACAGACAGGAAGGCTCAGCCGGGCATGAGTGGTGCCTGGCAGAGCACAAGGTGACTTTGACTCTAACTGACAGTTTGAGAGAGGGGCAGAGAAAGAAATTAGTTCCAAGCCTGAGGAAATGCTCAGGGAAAACACACCACAGATCAGCTCTGGGATGCTTTAGAAAGCAGTGAAGCAGGAAGAATGAGTAAGAATCTCCTCCACCATTGGTAGGAGAAATAAGTGGGTGGACAAAGGCTGCAGCCAACCAGGAATGCAGGGAGTACCTTCCGGGCTTGGGGAAGCAGTTGACCCTGTAACCCCAGAGCTAGAAGATGCTCTGTGCTACCCTGTGCATTCCCAAAGTACCATCACAACGGGTGGTATATTTAGAGAAAAGCACATTCCATGGGGGGGTTGAAGAGTATAGAGAGTTGATGAGATGGAGAGATTCAGGAAAGCTGCACATGAGAGAAGCAGGAAGGGCTGCAGATCTGAACTCCAGGAACACTGCATGGAACAACTCACAGTGAGGCAGATGAAATGAGGGCAGGCATGCAAAGGGATCCTGACCACGAGTTACACCAGAGCGTGGAAAATATGCAGGGACTGTAAAACCTGGGAAGGCTGTTTTGCACTTGGAGTTGTCTTGAAGGAAGAAGCAATTCTGCACTAAAACACCACTAATAAAATACAAAGGTTAATAATAAATAAATAATATTCCTCTTGCTGAAGAACCCAGCAGATGCAACATCCAAGGACCATTCTGCCAGTGCACTGCCCACATCACACTGTGATGGAACCACAAGTTTGTCAGAATATTGGTTTTATGTCTCTGCTTGGCCTTCTGTTACTGCCTGGCTAGTGCAAATTCCAGGCGAAGGCCACAGTCCCCTGTATGCTATGCAGCTCCTGGGGAAAACACCTCTTAATTCAGTTCCTACCTGCTGTTGTTCTGCAAATAGAAGGAAGGGACACCTGCTATCTTACCAGAATCTCATGGCCATAGGAAATCTTCAGCAGGACAGGGAGGCGATCAGTGCCAATGAAATCATGTCTAGCAGTGAAAGAGGAGAGAGAGGAAAACAGTAGAAATCAACCTTGTGCCCAGGATGACAGAGTCACACAGAACATTAGAGACAATTCACTTCCCAGCTAAAGAGTTGCTGTTGCGTAAGGGCCCCGGGGAGGTGGGGGAGAACCCAGTTGTGTTTGGGTGGGAATGAGTCTAAAATCAACAATGTTGATTTTAGTCATACACCTATTTAGGGACCCAAGTTTCTAGGCCAACAAAATGCCAGTATTTCTCAGATATGGACTGCTTTGAAAGGGGAAGTGTTCAGCTTTCTTCATACCTTCTGCAGGCACACAAGGGCTAGCAGATCTAGCTGATGACAAAAATAAGAATATTACTACATAATCAAAAGTACAGCAAGTGCAGCATCTTGTTCATCTCCTCAACTGTCAGGTCAAGGCAGACCAGTGTCCCCAGCATGTCACACTAAATGCCTTTTGCACTGCAGTGTTAAAGGACATTAAAACATTCTCCTGAGGAGGACAAGCTCTGTGGGATCCAGAAAATGGACATGCTCAGGACCTTTTTAGTTGCCCAGCTTCTGCTGAGGAACATGTGAAGGGGAAGGAAAATCCAGCATGGAAACTCAGGGAACTGACGGCATGTGTTGTTCTGGCACACAGCATGAAGCTCTGAAGAACAAGTACTTGTCATCACCTGTGTGAGAGCTGGACAGATTTCTCCTGTCCTGGAAGAAGTGTTCCTGACTTTGGGGAAACTCTGAAGAGCTGGTTATCTTGAATTCTCATCTGGTGCAACTCCTGGGGGGTAAAGTCAGTATCTTCTGCCCAGCGCTCCATGTCCATCTTCTGATCAGAAGGAAACAAGAAGGCCCTAGGGAACCAATCAGCTGGTCAGCAACAAGGATATGCAACTTCCCCAGGGCCATGGTCATCATATTCAATCCAAATGGGCTGAGCTCAGCTGGTGGTCACATCACATTTCATCAGGTCTGATCTGCAGCTCTCTCACTGCTTCCCCACCCAGACTCACCAACAGATCTCAGCTGCAGCTGTGCCCACAAACCCCACCCTATTAATCTGCAAATTTCTCACAGCCCTTTGAGCACTTTCAGAGCCCCAAAAAGAAGGTTGAGCTCCAGAGAGCACTTCTTACCAGTCCACAGGTACCACACCCTTGTTCTCCAGCAGAAGCGTCACGAGGGTAGGCTCAGAGCCTACTGGGGCAGACCCAAAGTCAAAATCCAGCAGGAGAGGGGTGTACACTGGAGGGATCAAGCATGTGCTGGTCACAGGAGAGAAAGAAGATATTAAACTGAAACAGGAGGAAGGGTCATCAGGGCATGACAGGGGAAAGGTCAATCTACACTGGCTGTCTTCCTTATAATTCTTGTCTGACCTTATGTTCTTGGCCCTTTTGAGAGGAAGGATACTGGGCATAAGGCAGACCCTCTGATTTTCTTTCAAAAATCTTTCATACATGTCTAATGAGAGTGAGTGACATAAGAGAGCCCTGCTTAGCCTGAAGTCTCTCTTTAGCTCCCCAGCACAAGGAAGTCACTGACATACTGGAGCAGGCCCAGTGGAGGATCACCAAAATGGCTGAGAGCTGGAGCACATTGGCCAGGCTGGATGAGGCTCTGAGCAAATTGGTCTAGTGGAAGGCACCCCTGCCCATGGCAGAAGGGTTGGAACCAGATGATCTCTAAAGTCCCTTCCAACCCAAACCATTCTATGATTACAAGGAGTGACTAACAGACCTGGATTTGTTCAGTATCATGAAGCAAGGGCTCAGGGATGGAAACTGCACAAGTTGCAATACAAGATATTCTGATGAGATACTAGGAAAAAGGGTTTTTACCATGGAAATGGTTAAACAGGAGCTCAGACAAGCTGTGGTTTCTTTGTCCTCAGGGATATTCAGCACTGACCTGATTAAGGCCCTAGGCAACCTGATCTGTATGTCCTGGCTTTGAGCAAGGGGCTACATCAGAGACTTTTGGAGGCCCATTGCAACTAAATTATCCTCTGTTTCCATGGCTCCTTTCTAGGGAGCTTAAGCAGAGGAGTGGAGGTGAGCAACTGCCTGCAGCAGTTAGGACGGAATAACAGGGTGCCACATAGCAGGGAGCTGCAACACATGCCAATAGCCACAGCATCTCCGTCTGGCTCATGCAAGGGACTCAAAGATCCTCTGAGCCATTTCCTCATCTCACCTGTGCCTTGTGGGTACTCTGTAGGTGAGCTCGCCAGGAGTTGGGTCTCTCTCCAAGTATTCATTCAGTGTGTCCAAGGAGAAGAGCTTCCAGATGTGCAACTTGCTGACACTGCTGGCGCTCCCTGTTGTAGTGGCATCTGTGATGCACAAAGTTGGGTAGACGCCTGTTGCTACAATGCAGCAGAGGCGCCGCTGCTTCTCTTTTGTGCTTGCAAGATCTGCAGCTTGGGAGAGAAACACCAAAAAGTAGTCATGCACCATTAAGGGGCTGCTTCCTGGGTCATTTCGACTGCAACAAAGGGGAAAGAGGCCCTAACAAGACCAAAGAAAGAAAGAACGGGCCTTGTACATAATCTTTTCTTTGGCAGCTTCTCAAAACCCCTAAACCATTGACTTCTAGTTGTACATTGACTTCTGCATTTAGACATTACCAAGAGACTATGAATATGATCCTTTTCAACAGTATATTTACACAATTTAGTTCTGCACTATGTGAAAAAAACCTTTTTTGATTTAAGCCTACAGCCTAATTATTTTATGAAGTGCCCCTTGTTTTCACACTGAAAAATCATAAACAGTTATTTATATCTTGTCTTCTCCCTATCATTCATATGACATTACATTTTTCACTTTCCAAGCTGAAAACTCCTTGTCTAGCTAGTCTCTTCTTTTACAAACACTGTCCCCCATCTCTGAACATCCCAAAACATCCATCTCACCTGTGGATCTGCAAAGAGCATATTTGATTGACCACATGTAACGCAGCCGACGGGCTGGCCTTACTTTTATTCGGACAAAAGCTTTTGATCTTGCAGAGATAGTTCCTCTAGAGTGTTCCAGCTCTAGAGCTGTAGGACACAAGAGATAGTATGAGCTCTTGGCATCACCGTCTCTTACACCACACATGTGGTGGCACACAGATCCCTAAGTCTACCTGAACTCCAGCCACTGCCACCCCTTGTCTAAGTGTTAGCATTAGCTTCAGGTGCTGAACTTGAGATTCTCAGACTACAATTGTAGGCAGCTCATTGGGAGTACCCAGATTGCCCTTGGCCAGCAAAGAACAGGGAACTTCCCCACAGGAGGTCCTCTAGAAAGGCAGCTAAGAGCTGAGCTCCAACATTTCTTCTGGTAAGGTCCTTAATTTAACTTCCTTCTCTGCTGGGAAATTGCATCTTATTTCAAGGTCCAGATTGGTCTAACTTCAGTTGTCAGACTCTGGATTATTATTTTTCCAGCAAGATAGAAGAGTTACTTCCTATGCAAAGGAGCAGACAACTAGAGGTTTGAGAGAATCAGTGCAAGCAAGCTAGTAATCACTCCAACCTCCGAGTTCCTTCTAGATTGATTTTGGAGAAAAGAAGGGAAAGCTAAGGTCCTGTCCCATGCTAATTCCTTTACAGTACCCAGTGGATCGCTGCGGACCTCCTCAGGGTTACGGGGCCCTGTGATGAGTTGTTCTACGCTGAGGATGTAATTCAGAGTACAGATCCCATCATTTAGCAGTACAATGCTGCAGCTTTGTTGATCACCAACTAGAACATTTCCAAGGTCCAGATGCTTCTTTTGTGCCTGGAATACAAACCCGCCATGATGAGGTCACTTTAACATGTCAAGCATAGTGGTTGAGTGTAGCCACCACTTATCTCATCACATGCTGATCCCTTGGCACATGCAGTGCAGTGCAAAGGGCTCCCTGCTTTGTGTAGGACCTGGCATGCCCTGGGAGACAGAATCATTAAGGTTAGAAAAGACATCTAAGATCACTGAGTCTAACCATTGACCTCACACTGCCAAGTCCACCACTAACCCATGTACCGAGTGCCACATCTACACATCTTTTAAATATTTCCAGGAATGGTGACTCAACCACTTCATTGGGCAGCCCATTCCAATTAGTGACAACCCCTTTCCTAAAGAAATTTTTCCAAGTATCCAATCTAAACCTCCCCTACTGCAATTTGAGGTCATGTGCTCTTGCCTTTTGCTTATTACTTGGGAAAAGAGACCAACACCCACTTTGCTACAAACTCCTTTCAGGTAGTTGGAGCACGATAAAATGTGGAACAGGTCTGCAAGGGACTCAATCCCTCCTCCAAATGCTTTCTCCTACTGTTTTTTAGGCTGTTTGCTGGGTAGGATGAAGCATATTCAGGGCTGTGAGACCACTAGCTGACCAGTTGCACTTGGGGTAAGGCTGAGAGATATTTGCTGGCCCTTTCGTGACTGCTTAAATAGTCCCCCTCTCTTTTGTGCTAGCTGTGCACTTACATACAATTTATAATGACTAAGTACCTCGAAGACATTGTCACCCATCAATCAACATGATTGACGTGTGGCAATGACTTACAAAGTATTATTTTATTTACCTCTGGTTCCTTAAGAAACCTGACTAAAAATGAAGGTGGCTGCACAGACCTGCAGATAACAGGAAGAAAGCCAGGTGGAGGTGTACTGGCTATGCCAATTTAAAAGGTCCACTACACTTAGAAATCAGACTAACAGCAAAACAAATGGAAAAGGAGAGCACACCAGAATGAGAGAACCATGATTCCCAAGGAGCCAAATGGCTTGCTTGGTTTAGTCTGGAACAGAGCAATCCCAGCGGATTTGTGAAGGTCGTATTTGAACTGGCAGGACATTTACAACATGCTGCCATTAGGCCACTAGAATCAGTACTGTCATTTAAACTGAAAGCAGTGTCTGGGAATTTTGCTGTGAATCCCTACTGGCTGCCTCCAGTACAGATTGTGCAAAAAGGGGAAGCCCAGGGCCCCATCCCACCCTAGTACCCCCTACTACTACTCAGTGGGCCCCTGTTCCTTACCCTGATGGTGCCCCTTGCCCCTTCTCCAATGACCCGTAAGACATAATGGACACCTTTGGGAGACACGGGGTCTGGGCTTTTCCAGCTCACAAACACCATAGCTCGCAGCACATACTTGGTCTTCTTGTCAGGAGTAAAAGTCCATGCCTGAGCCTGCAATCACAAGAGGGAAGAGTGGTCACAGGAGCCCTAGTCCAGAGATAAACTCAAACACCTCAACAACTGCATTTAATGCACAGTCCCTTCTTCCATTATAGCTAACCTAGTTCTCTACAGACACATCACCTCCATCTGTGTCAGATTCATACAGGGAACAGACATCCAGATATTCAAAGCCAGGCTGTGGTCGTATTGTAGAGAGCAAACTACAACTTCAGTAGAATTTGAACTTACCATGGCTTCATAGGGCTGGAGGATCCCTGCAGTGGGACTGACAGACAGGATCTTACGGTCAGACTGACGGATCTTCCATGTGAAAACCATGGGTAGCCTTGTGCAGTTTTTAATGGTGTACATTCGTGTAGAGGAGGTACCTATATAGAGAGGCTTGAAGTAGAGATTCCCATCACCTTCTAAGAGCAAAAAAAGGGACTGCCCACAACTCTGGAGAACAATCTCCTGTAGAATTAAGAGAAAAAGTAACAGACATTACCTAGAAGTCTCAGCTACCTCTGGAGGGACCTTGAAAAGATCTTGCTCCGTCCAAGAGAGAAGCAAGAACAAACTGGATCTTAATGAGGAGGGGAAGGGCTTTAGGCTGTGCTGTCAAGTAGGGCCCTTATCATAATACAGTGTATTCCAAGAGATGGAAATGCAAGGAACAAGGGGTACAGAACATCTGCCACCACAAAGGCCTTCTTTCTGCAATGTTGACCCCATAGTAAGTGTTGAAAATATTCTTTCATTCCTATTTCCAAAGGGAAAAATCCAAACTAACCATTAGGAGATATAATAGGCATCACAGTGCAAGTCATTGTGAAAAGGGAAGACTACAAGGGAACAAAACTTCGCTCATCATCTTCCACTTCCCTCTCCTTACCTTGGTGTATGCAGGACAAGAGTTTAGCTGCAAAGGCAAGACATGCTGCTCTGTGACTGTGTTAACTGGGTGAGTGGAGAGAAAGAAAATCTGGTGGCCTCCTGGAATGATGTGTCCTGAGCTGGGCTTGACCAAAACAGAGGGACAGGCAGTTTGGTTCACACTGAAGGTTATCAAAGAGGTGCCCGTGTTGGACAACAGCATGCTGCAGTAGGTATCAGCGTCACAAACAACAGGAGGAAAAGTCTGGTGAAGACAAGCAAGAAGGTTTATTTTCATTAGGTTTAAAAACCAGCTTAAAGAAAAAGTTTTCACTATATTCAGTTCCAGGTTCCAATAAGCACTATCCTGACTCTATGGAGAACTTTCTAACTGCTTATTTTCAAGGAAAGAAATGAAACCACCCAGGGGTACACAAATGATGGCCTTTTCCCTTCCCACAGTGGCCCTCATGGGCTCATGGGACTGGTGAAGCTATTTTCCGTCGTGCAATGCTTTATGCCCATCCAGTAAGTGAGCTGCTTGCTGGTGCCTGCAGCTTCTGCATGGATAGCAACATCCTGGATGAAGAATTCCAGCAGGCTAGAATTTGCTCCACTTCATGCATATCAAATAAAGGCTGCACGGCCTAGATTAGCTGAGGAGATTTTATAAGAGGTTCTCAAGACTATTCTTACTTCCTAGGATCAGACCTCACTTTACCTTATAGGAAAATACCTTATTGTGCTACAGAAACAGCAGGAAGAGAGAGAGAACCTTTCCCTCTATCTTACAACCACTTCTCTTTCGTAAGTGAGGATTCTGTTTGCCTAAGTGCATGCAGAGTTTTTGAGGCTCCTGGGAGGGGATTGAACACGCTTGTTAGTGTCTACATCCACTGAAACAGAAAGGAAGGGGATGCCAACAGCTTTTCTCTCAGAGCTAATGAGATGGTCAGTACAGCGGACATGGTGGAGGCTGGGAAGCTAATGCAGGAGAAACAGCATACTACTTTTGTACTATAGCAGGAGCCTCCACACCGTCAGAAACCACCAAAGACACATCTCAGTGCAATGGGAGACAGAGTAAAGAATTCAGAGGCAAACACTGCGTGTCTCTGCAAAGATCCAAAGGTCAATCAGTTACACACTTTGGGGACATCCAGGATGTACTGTGGAATAAAGTGCTCCCGTTCTGCTTCATATGTGTGTGCTCTCAGCCTCACAGTCAGGCACCACGACGGACAGATGGTGGCATCATTCTCAATGTTGGTGTAGTGTCTCATCACCTGCAGACACACAAGGGACAGCACATTGTGTGCAGGAAGGGAGTGTAGCAAGGTGCCTTCACAGAATCACAGATTAATCTGAGTTGGAAGGGACCAATTGCTCATACTATCTCAAGCAGCTGCTTGTTCAATGACATCCCTGGGGCTAAGGGAAGAAGGACTGGCCAGTGCCAGATGAGAAAAAAAGAGAGAGAGACCTGAAAATGCTAAGTTTCACTTACTGAGACATTTCTGGGTGTTAGATCTCCTGTAACGTGAATCCCATGTCACTTGGGAGAAGAGTGACAGTGCCCTCAGCAGCTTTACTTGCAGAGGGCCAGACACAAAGACCAAGCTATTGCCCATCACCCAGGCCACAATAACCATTCTTGTGCAGGCTCACATCTACACTAATAGTGCAATAATTCATACTAATTCCTCCTTCAGTGAGGTGTACCATGGTTCATGTTCCCTGGGGGGAAGAGCAAGTGTACCTGGTCACATGCATGAGCTGTGACTTGTTTATTGCATTTCTTTGCCAGGACACAGGTGAAAGAGAAACTTTAACCCAACAGTGTATCAAAGCAGTGGCCAAAAGAGTTACTAGAGGTGCTAGTTTGTCAAAATCAAAATTATGGGTTTCAATTGAATTTTAACTCCCCCAAAATACTTTATTCTGCAAACAGTTGATTGCTAGGTCATCTCTGGTCTTAGTAATTCCTACTAACCTTGTAAACAGCAAAACCTTCCAGCTCTGCTGCATAAAGACTGTTGACCTGAGTGGGCTTGCAAAAGACATAGAAGGTTGAAGACTTCAACGGTGGCATGTCACAGATTTCGGGTTGCACTTGGAAGGTATTCCCATGGCTTGGAGTCCAGGCAACAATGATATTTCCTTTGGTGTGGTTGGTCACACAAAGATTAAGAGGTTTTGCCTTGTGAGGTGGCATGCAGCACCCAAAATCATACTCCCTGGGGTTGACGCTAACATGAGCAGGAAACAAGGCCAGGTCACTGCTTACACCATCATAGAAATATTCAGTCATGGCATTGGGTTCAAAGTATTCCTTGGGTGGCTTGTCCTCAGAAATCTACAGGATGGAAATATCAGTGTGAGCAGGGAAAGTGTGCCTGTGGGAGACAGCAGGCACTGATTGCCTCCATGTGCAAGAGGGCATGCAGGATGCACTTCAGAAAGAGTTCCTAGGACAGCCCAAAGTCTTGGCTTCAAGGAGGCTTCTGTTTGTAAACCTCAATCTGAAACTACATGAAGCAAAAGATGACCCCGTGATTGCATTAAAGCCAGAAAGCGGCTTAGTGACTGAGCTAGGGTAAAATCCAGCTGACAAAGATAGTGTTGGTGTGTGCTGGGAACATCAACAGCAGAAGTACTAAAGAAAGCAGTCCAGCACCTGTAAGCCCTTCTAGATCTGTCTTCTGTACAACAGATGCCCAGCATATATAGAGAGCAGCTGGAAGTGTCTTAGATTCCAGAGAGGGCAGCTCATACCTCAGGTGGAAGCATGAGGGCTCCCTTTTCATCCATCTGCAACTTCCCATCCTTCAGCATCACACTCAGGATATCAGGGGGATAGAAGGTCAGTCCCCTCACCATGTTGGTTCGGTACCAGGAGAGGTGTCTTTCCTGAAGGGTGGTTGGTTTAGCTGTGTCTGAATGGCAGGTACCCAGAAAGTCCACATACATGGGTTCCTGCGAAAACACAACAAAAGATAATAAGAAAGAAACTGTCCTGTGATTCTTTGAGAGTTACACTATACCAGTACCTCGCTTCTAAAACCATGCCTGGGAAAGGCTTAGCACCTGCAGTGTTAGGCTGCCATTTACTTTATGTCTTGATGTGAGACAAGAACTTTCTTGAAACGGGAGTGAAAATTGAAGGCACTCAGTGCACAGCTGTGCAGCTAAAATTAAGAGAGAGACCTAAATGGACAAGAGCCATGCAGGATGCACCTCACCCTATCCATAGGCATTACTGACTGTCCACGTCCTAGTGCTGATAGGAACCTGCACCATGGGGATTCTGCTCAACATGAGCCCAGGTCCTGCACTTGGGTCACAATAACCCCAGGCAGCATTACGAGCTTGGGGAAGAGTGGTTGGAAAGCTGCTCATCAAAAAAGCACCTGTGGGTGATGCCTGACAGCAGCTGAACATGAGCCACTGTGTGCCTGGGTGGCCAAGAAGGCCAAGGGCATCCTGGCTTGTGTCAAAAATAGTAGAACTGGGGCAGGGATTATCCCCCTGTACTCAGCACTTGTGAGACTGTGCCTTGACTACTATGTTCAGTTTTGGGTCCCTCAGTACAAGAAAAACACTTAGGGGCTGGAGCGTGTCCAGAGAAGGGCAATGAAGCTGGTGAGAGGTCTGGAGCAGGAATCTTATGAGGAATGGCAGAGGGAGTTGGGGGTGTTTAGCCTGGAAAACAAGAAGGCTCAGGGGGAATTTTATGATTCTATGATAGGTATCAATGAAAATGCAATGGGAAGAGATTTGCAGGGACTACTAAGTGAGACAGGCCAGTCCTGTCGGGTTACACTGGAAGATGTCTCTAAAGTATCACAGCAGTGAAACTACCCTTTCCCTCCCATACCTGGTGGTGGACAAGGCACACGACTCTGCGGTGATAATTCATTGGGTGAGTAGGTCGAAAGGTCACCTTCAGTGTCAGTGTTGTTCTGCCCTCCAAGACTCCGCAGGGGCGATCCAAGGAGAAGACACTCCCTTTGTCATCAATATCAAACTGATAATAGGCCGGGACATCTGACACGTTGCTGATTTTCAGTGTCTGCATCAAACTCTCTCCAAGATTGATCCAGTCAAAGTCCACAGAATACTGGTCCAGGGACACAGAAGGACCTAACACAACATGCAAGATAAGATCCTGGACCAGTCATAGCTGTTTCTTCCAACATGTCACAAGCCACTGCTGCACTTAACTGATCTTCCTAAACCAGAATCAGCTCATCAGCAAACCCACTAGTCCTAGCAAACAGTTGGACATCCACTTAAAACAGTCAAGCAAGTATAAACCCCAAATGGCACACCAGGGACAGCCAGGATCCCAGCAGGAGTTTAGTCTGTGACTGCAGGCTATGACAGTTCCTAGTCCTTCCCCAAGCACTAACCTTTTCCCTCCACTGGTAAGAAGCTGACAGGGAGAAACGGGAAAGGCTTTGGTACCTTTACATGTGCCAGCCACTTTCAGAACAGTCTCCAGGTGGCATCCAGCAGATGTGATAGTGAAATAGTCAGTACTGTGCACTCCTACTATTTGAGGCTGATACCGTATGCACAAGACCAGCTTCCCTTTGGCAGGGACAACACCATGGGACACATCACAGGAGAAAACACTAAGCAGAGGGTCTTCTTTTGCTTGTTGTATTCTACATGGTGCATCAACCTACAAGTAGAAAAGAAATAGGTTAACAAAGGAGCCAACATGAGGCAGGATGGCTCTGAATGCAGGACACTAATCAGATAAGAACTGTAGTTTTCAGCAGTGCTGAACACCACCAAGAACACCAAGGCCACCACAGAAATGCTGTGCACCAAACCTCTGCCACCTTGTTCTGATGGAGAACTGGTGGCAACAAGCTCCCACAATATGCTCAGAAATCAGCAGGCTGCAGCAAAACTGGTGATCTCCGGGGTTGGAGTGCCCCTCCTGGTAGGGGAAAAGATGGCTCAAGGCGTCCCGAGGGGCCAAAGTAGCCTAAGTGACTGCTATGACCAGGGGAACATGCAGGCAGATAACATTTCCCTCCATCCACAGTTCCACCTTGTTTATGGATCTTTTTTTCACAAAAAAACAAAGCTGGTGCTCTGACACCTCCTCAAGACCCTTAAAAAAACCATCCTGATCCTTGCCTGGCAATGCTGAGCACCACTGCAGTGTGAATAATAACGGTACAACAAATGAGTGTGTCTTTCCCACTCCCAAGTTGCAGGGCCTGTGGAGGAGTCAGCACTGCTGTCATCCATGTCAGCAGTCTCTGAGTTACATCCATCACTTATGAGGCTGGGATGGGCTGAGCTGGCACAGATAACAAGGTGCTCAAATGCATTTAACTTTTTGAACAATTCACTGAGCTGCCTGGGACACACACACCAATCTGAGATTGACACAACTGCCACAGAGGACTGATGGGCTTGTCCAGGGTGAGCAGGAGAGCTGCAGGATGCAGAGGACATGGTGGCTGCCTGATCCGGACCAAGCACAGAAGGGAAGCAGGGGGAAACTGCAATACCATGCTGCAAAAGGCTAAGTTGCCAGTACTGTAGCTGGAAGGCAAGGGTGAATGGCATGGTTGGTAGGCGAAGGCTCATCACCTCTGCTGCATTCACATTCACACTTAGGTTACTTTCACAGCATTAAGGGAGATACATAAGACCATATATCCCAGAGAAATGTGTCAGCATGCCAGCTTCTCACAAGAAGTCAATCTCCCTCTCCACATACCACAGACATGTTGAAGATTTCCACACACTTCTCCACAGTTGTCCCCACTGGTACTGATCCAAAACACAGGACATCCTGAGACTTTCCAGGCTGTACACTTTCATACTCCTTTCCTGTCATGTTCACACATAGGTAGGGGTATTTGGCTGTTAAAGAGAATAGTACACTGGATTAGGAAAGATAGGTGGAACCTCCATTCTTGGATATTCAATACTCAACTGGACAACCCTCTGAAGAACCTCAGATAACTCTGAAGCTGGATCTGCCTTCAAAGTTGGCCCTGCTTTGAACCAAATAAGCTCCCTTCCAGCCCTAATTTACTTAACTCAGAATCACATTTTTCATCTCTTAGTGGCCATACAAGTTACTTCACGGCAAGGAATTGCTAATGAATCATTGCTTATTTTAGTTTGCATCCAGAAAGCTTTAGAAATTTCCCTCTGCTTCTCTGTCTCACAGGGACAGACAGGAGACACTGAGTGCAGACAATCCAGGAATTTGTGGAGGTTTTTTCCAGTGAACTCCTCTCATTTCTCCCCCTCTGTCAACTTAAGCAGGCCTTGGAAATGCTGGTTTGGCCAAAGCATGCCACAGGGCATATTGGACCCTCTGTCTCTTCAGGTAACACTTCCAAATTGGCAAAAGTACATTAGAGAATTTCACAGGCCACTTCCAAACCATGGGCTTCACTTGCTCAGCACTGGGTTGAGCCAAATTTGGCAGAGCCTCTATGGAGTGCAGACCCTCTATGTATCCCTGTAGAATGCTATTCCAGAGTTAGGGGTAATAAACATTTTTTTGAGTTTTAAATGCGAGGAAGACTCACCCAGGGCTTTTAGCTGGATTGTCCTCTTTTGTTTCACTTCACCTCCGAACCAGCATGTTGCTGTCGCATGATGCACCCCAGCCACCTCTGGCTGGAAGGTCACCTTGACCATGCACTGAGCACCTGGGTCCAGTGTGCTAAGGTCAGGATTCATGAAGAAAGGGGGTGGTGTCTCCCAGGAAAAGATGCTAACGAGATCACTAGGAAATGGAGATATATTTTAAGGAGATGAATGGATCATTTGCTGCCTGTGCAATCATGCATAGGATGGGCCTTTCCCAACAGGTTATTTGGTCAGGATGTGAAGCGACCAGTGCTGAATGGAAGAATCCCTAATGCATTTGGACAAATATGTGAAGCTGTGAAGAAATTTGTCTCTAGTCTCTGCAAATGCTCTGCTCACACTTTAATGAATCTTAGTTATTACAACTAAGAACTTTATTAATGGCCATAAGGTGATAGCAAGCAAATTAGTTCCAGAATTAAGTATTTGCTTTTCCTGTATCTAAATTTGCAGCTACTTAATTCCAAATGAACATTTGTTCCTCTGTTATATGCTCAAGTGAGAAGAGAGGATTGAGCCATTTCCCTAATACCTCATTCAGTTTTCCAGAACCCCCTTTGCTTCTTTGATTTCTGCAAAGAACATGATACGCCATCAGCTTTTTCTATTTTATTGATCCAAGCTGTGTGTTTCTTACCATCCTTATCCTCCAACATCCTGGGCCTCCCAGTTGATACAAATTATTTCTCTAAGTGGAGACTGAGACACTTGAAATGGTTGGAATCACTTGGTTGGAAGTACACCTCCTCCTTGCCTGGGAACTTCACTGCATTCCTTTCTACAGCACTGTCCTGCCTCACTAAAATAGGACAAATCTTGGTAACTGGGACCATCTTTGCTCCTAAATGACTAAAATGTTTCCAGCTGGTAGCTCATCTCTCCCTGTTCATGCTGGGCAGGTTGATCAAACAGAAGCCCAGGCCTGTCCTGTGAATGTGGGATGTTCTCAGTGGGACACTGTGCTTGTCCCCACCTAGTTCCTGTGCATGAATGGGTTCTCAGCATACGCTGGCAACAAACAGATGTGAGATGCCAAGATGTGCCCACAATGACCTGTACTACCATTCCGCTGCCTTTTCTGCCAAGACCTCAGGGGAGGCAGAGTTGTGCCTCCTGTTAAGGCAGCCAGCAGAACTAATAACCACTGGAATGAGCTGCATTCATTGAAGAGTCCAAAAAAGTGGCAAAATACCTGACAAAACAGAAAGAGTGTCTGCTTAGCCACCTCTCACTCACCCAACATTGCACACAGGAAAGGTCGTCTCTGTAACACTGTGGACAGCACAGACAGGCAACTGGACAGCGGCCGGGATGGACAGACCGAAGCGTGGAAGCATAGCACGCAGGGCAACACAGAACTCACCCTCAGCTTTCTTAAAGAAGATGCTGTCTTCGTAATCCCTCTGCACAGAAAAGCAAGGGGAGACAGCAGTTAAATTGACTCCACCTTGCAGGTACTGCAGCTCCACCCATGAATAGTTGTCACCTTTACCTCTGCAAGTGTTGGGGAAAAAAATATTGGCAACAGAGGCACCAGTGGAGGCCTCTGTGCAGGACAGAGAGCATATGAATCACACAGAAAAGGCAGGCAGTGTGGAAGGTACTCAGGCGTACTCCTCTGTCAAGGAACACACAAACACCCTCAGGGAGAGCAGTTGAAGGCCACATTAGTATCACCCGATTTGTTTCAATGCAGATGGATTTCTTTCAGTATTTTCAAGATCCCAATTCAGCTGAAGTGAAGCATGTACAGCCTTTCTCTGAGCTCCACGAGCACAGAAGTATTAATATTTGATTAAATGCTTTGTCAGCTAGAGATCCAAGCAGATAACACACAACTTAAAGATGCAGCGTTGACAGCACTGCGTACAAATAGCCTCGGGACATCTGCTAGCCACCCAAGATAGAAGGAATTGAAAGATGTGTGTTTTCTATGCTTCCCATTTGTCATCCCTCCTGAGTAACACTCATACAGGTAAGGAGAGACCTTGGGCACTGCAGCACACACGGTCCTTGCTCTCTCTAAGAAAGGCAGCCTCCTGCTTTAGCGATTGATGTGCTGCAGACAAACTATTCACTGAAAATGGAACAAGGCCAGCAGCTTATTTCATAAAGGGAACACTGAACAGTCATCAGAAAATCATGATACTAAGAGAGCAGGGTACTGGGAATCTGCCCAATGACCATGCTCTGTGGCTAGGACAGAGATACACATCAAAGATATACAGCTATCGACAAGAGGCAGAGATCAACACTCAGAGCCAAGACAGACACTACAAACAACCTGAAAATCAAGAAAAGGGTCTGGATAAAAAGAATCATTGCTGTTTAAAATAAAGCTTAAAGAAACCCACTCCATCCAAAAGAAGGGAGACCCCTGACATATCCCTTTCGAAAACCGGTAGCCCTTGAACGTAGAGGCTTTGGGATCTCCTGTAGGAAAGCAGAAAGTGAGTCCCTCAACCCAAGGTTCTGCACTAAAACCACCCAGATGTGTTTCCTTGGGATCAAAGCAGGTGTGGACAGTTTAAGCACTTTATCTTACTGAGTTAAAAGCCAGAAGTAGTACGTGAAAAACTGGGAATACTTTTTGTGAGGATTCCTCTCATAACTCCTGGCAAACTCTGCAGAGAAGTCAGGGATTAGGGCTCCCTCAGGTAATGAAGATGTGGAGAGAGCAGGAAGGTCATTCTGCCCACTCTTTCTATGCTAGAATTTCCCCAAGGACTCATGCATTCAAGTGAAAACAAATCAGAAAGGACAAGAGAGGCAGAGGCCCACTGCCCTCCCCCGGAACACAGCCTGAGCACTGAGAGCAGTTGTGATGTTGCTGCTTTACCTTTTCACTGGGCCGGAAAACGATAGGCAGAGTTACGGACATACCAGGGTTCAGAGTAATCGGCTGCGGGAAAACAGTGAAGAAGAATGGCGTGGAAGGAGCTCTAGACAACAAAATCAAAACAAGAGATTTTGTCTGAGGGCATGCAGCTTAAGTTAGACAGCAGAAAAGAGAATAAATGACCAACACCTCTAGACCCCACAATTTAGGAGCACAATATTTGAACAGTATTTTATGTTTTCAGGCCATGCAGTATGAGCAAAACACATAGGGCAGACACATTTGAGTTTCAGAGCAGGGAGAGTCACAGGGACTGCTGGAATGGCTCAACATCCAGAGGGACTCCGGGAGCAATGGTTTTAGGTCACACTAGTGACTGGCTGGCATACATCCACAATTAAAATCTCACTAGACTGGAAATGCCTCACAGACAGAAGTATCAGCAAAACAGAATTTAAAACAAGGCATTTCATTTAACAGACTTCTGCCAGGAACAAGGGCTGTGTTTCTGAATTAGCAGGTTTCTGTCCTGCAACATTAGGGTGCACACATCGTCTCCAGCACAGCACTCAAGGGGAGAGAGGGAAGGTGAATCTGAGAAAAAGTGCTGAGGTGACTGATACAGCAGGAGGAGTGAAGATGCAGCAAGAGCGTGTACAAAGCACAAACAAACTTCCCACGCACCTGTAGCTCAGCTTCTGGGCTTTCCCATGAACATTTTTCAAGGTCAGGTGTCTGATTATCTCTTTTCCAAGTTCCCAGCCATGCCAACTGAGTGTTTCAGGCACCTCAATGCCCCAGAATATGACTTTCTTCTTCTTTGCCTCTCTTGAAGACACCTTAGGGAGTAGCAGTTTGGGAGGAAGGGAGGAGAAATCACTCAAACAGCCGTTTCTCGACGCTAAGGGTTTTTTGACTCTGGCAAAGGATGAGAGGAGCCTCCCCGCGGCAAAACTCCAGGAGTCTCCAAAAGCCCTGCTCCAGGAGTCCAGAGGGGACACCTCCTGGCCACAGCCCAAACAGCAGCTACTAAAGGGTGCGATGAACGACGGACGCAGAGGCTAAACGTTTTTTTCTCTCCTCTCCCTGCCTGCCAGACAATCCACCCACGCCAGCAGCACTCTTTGCTCCTCCGCTCACCTTCTTGTCATAGCCACTCTTCCGAAAAGAGTCAGAGTTTTGGGGCTCGCCATGCACCTGAGCAAGCATCTAAGAAACAAGAGGAAAAAGTCCTCACACGTGCTGCTTCTGCACCCACACAAAGCCTTTGCTGCCAAGAGCTGGGCACTCCCAGAGACCCAACGCCCCCTCCTCGGGCTCATGGTGGCGCTGAGCCCCTCTCTCTGCAGGGGAGCAGCCCCCGCTGTGTCCCCATCTTGCAGCTGCGTCCAGCCCTCTCCACAGACCACCCGACGACCTGTGGGTCGTGACTCACAGCCCAGTGGAAGGGCTCTCCTTGGCGCTGGATAGCACAGCCTTGCCCTGCCCACTATCGGCCCACAGAGCCCGGTACAGAAAAGCTCTGCTTTGTAGCCTGGCCTGGCCCCCTCGAGCCCCGTATGGATGACTGTGGCAGGACCCTGTTCCCTACAGCGAGCGCCTGCTCAGCTCGCTGGGGCACGGCCCGCTCCGTTATAACCGTGCTTGCCCCCGGAGCGGAGCAGAAGCCCGGGCCCCGGGTCACCATCGCCCCCGGGCCAGTTCGGCTCCCTCGAGCCCAGCCCGGCTCCCTAAAGCACCGGGAGCCCGGGGCACCTCGGTGCCGTCCCGGCCCGGTCCCGGCCGCTCAACGCCGTGCGGGCCGGCCCGCGTTGCCATGGAGACCGGACGCAGCGGCTCCCGGAGCGACGACGGCGGCCGCCGCGGGTCAATTCGCGCNCAAGGGGAGATGAGAAGTTCAGGAGCAAGGAGATGGAGGAGGGCGGGTGTAAGAGGGAGGGGTGCAGGAGAGAGCACAAGGTGAGGGGTGTTGAGGATGAGTGCAGGGGCAGGCGACAGTGTAAAGCTGAGCCAGCAAAGGGGGGGCCGTGAAGTCCGTGGGTGCATGGGAAGGATGAGTGAGGACAGTGTGGGGATTGCAAGGTGGCAAGGGGTCACAGGCTGCGGCAGGCTGGAGAGTGCTCTCCGGGGTGGAGTGACACCTTGATGGGGCCAGGTCACCCTAAGCTCCTTGGAGCATTGGTGACACAAGTAACAAGTTGTTATCATTGCCAAAAGTAGCTGTGGGGCCAAGACCAGCAAAGGCACAGAGGGTGGGGAGCCCTGGCTGCATGAGCCCATCAGGTATCATTCTCATGGGGCATCACCACCACCATGGGACAGTCCTACATCTTCCCAGTGCCTTGGATGACCCTCAAGGAGCCAGGATCTTCATTTTTCCGGTGGGGAGGGACAGATAGTGCTTCAGGGTGCGCAGGCAGCACTATGGTGGAGAGTGGGGCTGGCCACATCAAACAGCACAGGGAGGGTGCCAGGGCAGAGGCAGGAAGGAGATGCAGCTTTAATGGCATTTGTCGATGTTTACAAATGAGTCATCCAGCTAAGCAGCCCAGCTGTAAATCAGCACCCTCATTCTTCCAGCATCAATTGCATCCCCTCCTCTATCCCCCCAGCTCTGGACGAGTGCCTGGCTCCTCCAGAAAAAACCTCATAAATAACAGCAACAAAACAAACCCTCCTGCAGTCACGGTGGGCCTGAGTGCACCAGGCGCGCGATGAACGCATCCCATCCATCACTTTAATGATTGTACTCTGGAAATTAAACCTGTCACGGCCCATCAAGGTGAACGTTTTAAGCCTGTGACATGTCTTCAGCTCCCCTCCTCCTTCCTGGCAATTTTGTTGCTTTCCTTCTTGCCTTTCCCTCTCTGCCTCTACCATTTCTGTCACCCCATTTCAGCCCTGCTCCAATGTGCCCAGTTCCAGTGTATGGTACTCCCTGTTGTCTCCCTGTGCAACCTGAAGCAGGCTGCACATCAGGTGATAGATATCTTTGGCCCTGATGCTCCTGCAGTGTTGGGCTGGCATATGCCAGCATCTCTGTGCCCAGCCCTGTGTTCCTGCTGGGAGCTGGCACAACGCTCCTGGAGCAATGGGTCTCTCCTGCTCGGTTGTCTCCACACGGCAATGGCAGGGAATTAGGTACCATCCTTCCATGCTTCCCCGTCCCTTCCTCCTTTCCTTGTATTTTTCCCCCCTACCCCACATTTATTTCTCTCTAGCCGCATGCTACACCAACCACGGCAGGCTCCGGGCACCCACTCCTACTCTGGCTCATATCTACCCCCTTGGAGCAAGGGCTGCAGCCTCCCCAGAACCAGAGGTCCCCACTGGGCAATTCCAGGGGTCTGGACACCTGCGTGTCTTGAGATGGACTGCATGGGGAGAGGGAACCTGGGCAGTGAGGATGCCGTGCACCCAGGGGGAAACTGCTGAGCTGCCAGCAGCCACTGCGGGTCACTGTCCCCCCACACAGGACCGTCATCCAATCCATCCATCCGTCCGTCCATCCCCATGCTCCTCTCTCCCGTCACCTGCTTCTCCTGCCCACCCCTCTGTCCCAAAAGCATCGAATCCATCCCCCTGCCCAGGGTGCTGCCCCTCAGACACCGACAGGCTTTTCCCAGCCTTGCGATGTGTGACAGCCCAGCACCAACGCTTACCTGTCCCTTCCATCACTGTCTGTCTGCCAGACGTGACCCAGGATTCCAGAGAGACTGTAGCCCTTCAGCAATTCCCACCCTGACCCCAAGCCCCGGGGCAGACAGCCCTCCCTGCCACTCTCAGGTAGAGACAGGGAGAGGAGAGGACAGCAGGATGTGGGAGAGGAGGGACATCATGGTCCGTTTGGGAATGGGTCACCCCAGCCCAATCTGCTCCACTCCTGCAGCCCTACGTGCACTGGAGTGGTGAAGCAGGGCTGCCCCCTCGGGCTGGCGCCTCTGCCTTCACGGCCATCTCAGCACCCCAAGGGGAGACCCAGTAAGTGCACAGGAAGCATGGGAGGTCTATAGGGCCTTCCAGGGCCCTCCAGCACCCTGTGAGGGCAAGGGCAGCATGCTTACTTATGGGAAGTCAGTGCTTAACCCTAGTGCTTCTAGGGAAGCGGTAGAGGGTGTCAGTCATCATCCTGCTACCAAGGGTTGATTTGAGCCCAGTCAGAGTGAGCAACATCCGAAGAGCATCATGAAACAAGCCCAGGAAGGAACTGAGAGAGGTTAAGCATGGGAAAAAGGGAGCTCACCACAGCACTGGGCCTTTATAGCCCGATCACGTTCGTGCCTGAGCACTCCCTTTCCTCCTCTCATTTGGGGCAATGCCACACCAGTGCAACCAGGCTAACTGCAGCATGGAAAACAGCATCAGCTTTGCTTCACAGGACAGTTTTGCCCTGCAAAGCACAGACCCTACCAGGGATGTGACTGGTGCAGGAGGAGGCAAGGCGGCCTGGCTTGCAACCTGGGCACCCTTCCTAGCTCTTCACACCACCAAGGGCAAGGACAAGCTGGCACCACACCGGGATGTGCTGCTCCGGGCACTGTCAGATCTGTAGGGAAGTGGCAGTGCAAAGAAGGGTCCGGCGTCTCTCTCTTCCAGCTGTGCCAGCAGGCTGCCAGCTGTCGAAGTTTGCTCTCCCCAGCTTTTTCCCCAGGGACCTGGTAGGACAGCACAGCAGCAGGGCGGGGCCAGGGCCTCCCATCCCCTAAGGAAAAGCACAGGCATCCAGATAACAGCTTTATAGGGGAGGGATCTGGGGACTCCTCCAGATACACACAGAGGAATAATTACAAGTTAAATAGGATCCAAACACACATAAGTTAAAGGGTGGCAGGTGCCCTGCAGCCCCCTGCTCCTTCCAGGCACAGTCTGTGTCTGCCAGCAAAGAGACCCCCCACAACACAGCCTGGCCCCTCTCCCCAGCTGGCTCCATTCGCCTTTCACAACACAGAGCCAATCTTCCTCTCTGTGGCACCCATCTCGTCCTCCTCCTCTTCCTCGCCCCCCGAGCAAGACGAGTCCGGGCCATAGCTCAGCTCGGCGGTGCTGCAGTGCAGGAAGCCCGAGTCAGGGCTGTGCCCCATGAACTCGGGGCTTTCAGCAGCTTGTCCCTGGGGCTCGCCGGGCAGCAGCTTCTCACAGGTTTTGCTGAGCCCTCGTTGCTTCTCAGCCTCTGCCTGAGCCCCCTGTTCCTTGGCCTTGCGACTCCGCTTCCACTTCATGCGGCGGTTCTGGAACCAGATCTTCACCTGCCAAGGCAAAGCCCCCAGGGGAGAGGATGTACCTTGCCCCATCCTGTCCCCACTCACCCCCTCACCTTCCCTGCATGGAGGGTCCCCCCAAAACCTCTTCGTTGTGGGGCATCCCACGGTGCTACAGGTATGTGCAAAGAGGCTGAGGTTGTCACAGGGAGAGGAATAATGGGGGCTGCTGCCTTGCCCCCCTCCAGCCTCGGGCATGCACAGGGACATTTTCATTTTCGCCCCACAAAAAGACCCCTCCCACAGCATATTGAGGGATGGGAAGGCTCTGAAACCCAAGTTGGGGGTGCCAGCTAAAAAGAGAAGCAGTATTTCTAGGTGCCTTTCACAAGAGAAGAGCCTGGAGCTCACCAAGCAGGTCTCTGCAGGAGATGCCCTGGAAGGGGCACTGAGGGGAGCAGTGGGGTGTGGGGCTGAGGGCATCAGCGTTGCCCGTGACCTTGACTTCCCCCCATGGCAGCTCCATGGTGCTATGTTCCATCCCCCCAGGGCCAAGGTACCTGTGTCTCAGTAAGCATCAGCGACGTGGCCACCTCAAAACGCTTGGGTCTGGACAGATACTTGTTGAGCTTGAACTGGTTCTCCAGCTCCAGGAGCTGTTGGCTGGTGAACGCTGTGCGGGGCCGACGGCACTTCCCCATCAAGCCAGATTGCGGGGCAGCTGTAGAGCAGACAGTGGGTGGGGGTCAGGGGACAGAAGACCTGTAGGGGGACAACTCCTCAACAAACCCAGGATGAGGAGGAAGGTGAATGTCCCCATCATCTCCCACCCCAGTAATGGCTTTATTGCCTGATAGGTACGAGTGAGATATGTTATCAGGCCTCGGTGTACAACTGGGATCAGTGCTGTGACTGAAATTAATTCTCTTTTTTTATTGCTGGGCCGCACAGGTGGCAGCTCAACGGCCAGGGGCTGCGGCGGGGCTGTCCGTGAGCTCCGCTATCTCGCCTGCAGCCCTTGAAGGCAGAGCGGCACTGAATCAGGAGGCAGCAGGAACAAAGGGACCTTTGAGAGTCCGGCATGGGGTGGCTGCCGCACTCTGTTTGATCCTTGCTTATCTTCTCTCCACTGGCTTTATTGTTCCCCTGGGGTTCAGCTTTTACTGCTTCTCCCAGCACCATTTTATTCCCAGCAGCAATCAAACCCAGGGGTTTGCAGCTGGGAATAAAGTGCTGGAGCAGCGGGAAGGGGTGTGGGAGAGAATGGGGGGTGGTGGTGGTGGGCACTAATGCAAAAGGTCCTTGGCATGTCCCTGCTGACACACCTTGGGCAACAAGATGGAGCATCCTGGCCCCAAAGATGTGCCCTGCTTGGCAAGGGCTGCTCCAACTCACCCACTTTGCTGGGCAGGGGGCACCATTCGTGTTATCTCCCGCAGATTCCAGCTTTGATCCCAACCTGCCCATCTCCTGAGGTGTCCACCGAGCCCTTCACAAACACAGCGATGACGCACGAGGCAGGAATTTATGAAAGAGGCATTAACTGATCACAACACAGGTTTGATCCCAAGTACCTGGATGCTGGGTGGGTCAAAGAGATAGAACACAAGCTGGGCTAGGGCTATGCAAACTCCTCACGGGAGCAGGATAGACACAACTCCTTCTTGTGCCTGCAGCCCCTCAGTGCCAGGAGAGACAGCCTGTGGGACCCACCCTGTAGCCACCGGCCAGTTAAACGAGGGACTGACTGAACAGAGACGCACTGTGCCAATGGTTCTGACACACATGATGCATTATTTTGCATATGAAATATATTCAAGGCTAAAAGCAAATTAGAGGTTCAAAAGATTTCCAGGACAAATACAGATGAAAGATGTCTCAGCTCTGCAGAGTTCCACAGCCATCTGGGCTCTGACTGGCTGTACAAATCCTCCATGGAGATGTGGGACCAAACAGACCTGCAAAGGCTTCCTCTGGCTAAGGAAAGGAGGTGTTAAAGGAACTAGCATCTGCAGGCATGGGGCAGCCCAAGCTAACACCCTTTGCAGCTCCTCGGGGAGGGAAAGGCCAGAGATGCATCAGACAGAACTGGAGGGGAAATTCATTCACTCTGTGTTGGTGAGGGGCACAACACAAAGCAGCCCTGGGCAGTGTCCAGCAGCCCAAGGACTCTGGCTCCCAGTGAGCCTCCTTCACTGACAGAGACAGGAGGGTGGCTGGAGCATTTGGAGCCCCAGAGCCCCTCCCTGCAACAGAGGCTGCACTGTGCAGGTTGGCTGTACCAGGTCAGGGAAGGGCCCCTCTGAGCAGTTCCTCTTTCTCAGCAGGGTCTGTAGAGAATGTTTTGAGGAAAGAGAAGGGAAGAGGTGGTGCCCTCTCAGCATCCAGTAATCTGAGAGTTCTGTGCTTTCTGGAGCTGGAGGGTCCAGGGGTGAAGAAATATCATATTCCCAGCCTGAACTCCCCACTCCAAAGCAGAGAGCCTAGGGCTCAGCTCCTAGGGCATTCCATCCTGGCTCCAGGGAGCACAGAAATCCTTCAAATCACCCTGAAAGGCTCCTCTGTGCCTGCTCTAGCAAGGTCATATGTGACCAGACTAAACGCAGATGTGGGAAGAGCAGAGGCACCGAAGTGCCTCACAGAAGAATCTCAATCCTAAAAGCAGTGCAAGTTTGGTCTGTCTGGCTTCAGAGGAGCCTAGAAGGTAGCTTGCTTTAACAACACCCTCTCAAGGGACTCACTCTTCCCCAGGGAAGCTGCTGAGAACTGCTTGGTCTAGCAGGGAGAAGAAGAACAGAAAGTTTGTCCAAAAGTCAAATAAATCCAAACAGGATATATCCCAAATAACTACCAATTATTTGGGAATCAGGGGACTGATTTCTGGAGCATGGTCCTGCTACCAGCCCCAATTTCTCCTTCTCAGTGTCCAATTCAGTTTCAGTGCAGTGTGTCCATTACAAATACTGTACAGAGACTGACTTCCTTGGAAACCCACCCTGCCTCCTGCCCCAGTGCTGACAAAAAAACCCCAGTCATCAAACCCCTCTGTGGTGCTGTCATACGGTTTGAGCCACCACCAGTCCAATGCCCAGCCTACAGAGGCGTGGCTGGCCACCCGACCTGTGACCTCCTCTGACAATACACCCTTCAGCAGCTATTACTATCCATCACCACTGCTCCCGTCTGTGACTTGTTCAAGACTTAGCCTCCACACCAGGTGGAGTAAGCCCAAGCCAAAACAGTTGACCTTCAGCCACACACAGCAGCAGGTTTTCATGGACCTGAATGACCAACATCTCTGGCATCAGCTCTGCTGTTACCTTTCCTAAAGGGCTCTAGCTCCTTTGTGTGGAGAGAGCATGAGGGAAGAGGATCTGCAGTTTCTCACTGGGGAAAGAGAAAAGGGAGGAGGTAGAAGTTGAGACTGAGGGAATGAAGTAGGTTCCAGTTTCCCATGGAAAGAGGAAATTATGCCTTGTGGCTGCTGGTAGCTCCAGCCTGTCCTGCCAGCGTGCTTTGCAGAGTCCTGTCTCTCCCTGTCCTGTGGCAGGCTGCCACATGGACAAAAAACCCTCCCAAGGGATGCACAGCACGCATCCCCCCAGGGCTTACCTCCTCCAGTAAGTGTCAACAGAGCTATGAACCCATGCCTATCATAATCAGCATCTCATAGAAAGAATTACCCTTTGAGAAGGCTTTCCACCTTATCCAGCTCCTACCAGAAGACCACTGACTGCCTCAGCACCATACCTTTGCTTGCCAAAGGATTTATTATCTGTTCGGCCATCTCCTAGAGCATTCCATCCAGGATCCAACCTTGTCTCAACATCCCTTCAGCCTGGCAGGGCTCGGACCTCCTGATGGGTGCCTGGCATCTGGCTCCAGTATCAGTAAATAAACTGCTTGGCCTGGGGCCAGGAATGCCCTCCGAGTCTGAGGCCAGGAGCTCTGCAAGGCAGCTGCCTCCTGGATAATTAGATAAAGCTTATAAAGAATTGTTGGTTTATTTGATACAGTTCCGTCTACTTGATAACAAGGGTAATCCTAGGTTGATATTAACTCACTTGTTTTTAATTTGGTTTGTTTAACTATAGTTCACTTAACTTTGTGGTCTGGCAGATAAAGGAGAGGAAATTAACACCCTGACCGCTTTAGGAGGTGTTTCTCCAGATGTAGGAGCTGAAAGGGAGAGAGGTGGTCTCAACATCAGGGTCACCACCAGAGGCTTTTTCTGACCGGCCAGCAGCCCTGGCCATTATCTGCGGGGCAGCATGTGTAAGGGCACCTTCTACCTCTGCTAACCCCTTGCTTGCTCCACCATTAAACCTCGATCGCTGCTTGCCAGCTGTTTCCCAGCCCATATTTCCAGCTGACACCAGACCACTGTATACCTGGTGAGCCTGGGAAGGCACTGCTTTTTGAACAAGTTTGATAAGACTTATCCTGCCTGCTCTCCTAGCCCAGCACAGCCCATCAGCAAGCTCTCTGCCATCATGGGCAGGATCTGATCTGGGCTCTAGGCCATCAAGGAAGTGAGGTGCGATGCAAGGCAGCAGTGTGTGAGGAAAGCCATCGAAGCACTGGGTCCCTCAGAGAGGATCCCTTGCTCTTCCTGAGAGTCTACAGCTGTACGTCACTGCTCCCCTCTCCTACAGCTCTCAGCTGCAGTGGGTCTCCGCGCTTGGCTCCCACCACCTCACTGCATTTCCACACTGACAAACAGGGCAAATAAATCACAGCTCCCAAAAAAACTAATAGTCGTGGCACTCCAGTGCCAAATGCTCCCCATGTGTGGTTCAGGAAGTGCTCAAAGCCCCAGGACAGGGACCCAGGCTGGGGATAGCGGGAGCCTGGGCAGGCAGCATCCTTGCTGTCTGCAGCAAGGGCACGCCTGCTCCTGCACCCAGGCCTTCCACAACCCTCTGACTCCGCATTGCAGCAGAGGCAGCCAGGCACTGCATGCGGCTCTGCACAGGCAGCTAGCGAGGGAAGCACGGCATCCCCCTGCCTCACAGCCGGGGCACTGCTCTGAGCAAGCCCAGCACTCAAGCCCAGGCCTGGCATCCTACCTCCCCACACACAGGTAACAGCAGAGGGAATGCGTGCAAGGCATACCCACAGAGCCTGCAGTTCATGGGCTGTCCTGCTGCTTCCCCCACCCTGACTGTCCCCAGGACATCAAACTGGACCACACCTGCAAAACATTTCTACACATGCACCCAAAGAAGGAATTTATTCCAGAATTTAGTCCTGGAATTCCCTATAAATAAATCTCAAGGGTGATCTCCCCATGGAATGATCCATAATATGTCCTAGGAGGCTTTCAGATTCATCTCTTACGGCCATCTGTCCAGTGCTCCTGGGAGAGTTAAACACGACTGGCACCAGCAGCATTGACACTTGTATTCAGTCACTCTGGAAACTTCAGCCAGGCGGGTCCGTCCATCTGTCTGTCCAGGCTGGGTGGTGGGACAGGGACTCCCACAAACTACAGGCAGCCCAGGAGCCCTGTGCCAACAAAGGGAGGCTCCTGCCCAGCCCCCCACCCTCCTCAGACAGCTGAGGAAGGGCTGTGGAGGCAGCACACCCTAGGCAGGTGCCCTTTCCTGTCCCTGCCTACCAACACCACTGTCCCTACACCATGGCCAGCACACTGCGGCAATACGAGCCCAGACACAGCCACGACATGCAGCTGGGGCCAGTCCTGGTAACCACAAGGAGAAGGCATGCTGCAAAGGAAGCTGATTTCAGAGCCTCAGCGAGCCCACAAGAGCAAGGGCTGAAGACACACTTGAGAGCCCTAAGGTTTCCAATGGACAGAAATAAGGAACTGAAGATGGATCAGGTTCTGTCCTGCACAGCAGAAGAATTGCTGAAGTATTTGACAGGACACTCTGGAGACGGAGAAACTCCACTGCAAAGGGCTCCCCAGAACTGGGAACAAACACCTTTTAGTAAGGACATGGATTGAGAAAGTGGTCACTCCGATTAAAAAATTTACAGCTTTGGCAGCTTTTGCTGCATCCTTGTTACATCTCCATGTGTCTACCCTGTTTTGGGGTCTCCAGAACCCAGGTAAATACTACTTGGGTCAGAAACTGCTTTTCCTTTCTCTGAGCTTCCATAGGAGCCCTGTTCAGTGTTTTCCACAAGACCCATTGACATTCTGGTTCAGTGCATTCTGCAGAGCTCCCTTCACAAGTTGTTCTCATGCCCATAATTTGGGATTTGTTTCCTTTTTATGAGGTTTTGGATAAAACCAGCCATAGAGCAGATCCTGCTTTTGAGAGGGATGGGGATGATGTACAAATACCTCTACATTATCCCAGCCAGAAGCTGTGCTCAGGGCCACAGGATCAGACGCAGTGGAGCATTCCCACTCTGGTGAAACACAACCCTATATGAAGCTACCAGGATGCTGAGATACACCAACAGACCCAGACCCTTTGAGGATAACGTGGCCTCTGCAGCAGAGCAGGAAGATGTTTCACCCCCTAAGTAATAAAGAATTCTTTTTTCTTGTCTTGGTGACACTTTTGAGGAGTCCACATAACCCATAGCACTGGAGGCTTACTCTTCACCTCGAGATTCACAGATAGACCTTTCCTAAAGTCTAGGGAAAGCCAGGTAAAGGGAGATAGCATGGGGAAAAAAACAGACTGTTTCCCTTTAACCTGACCAGGAATAGTTTAAGATAGGAATAATAAATCGAATTTTTCAAGTTAATTTTCTGTATTTTTTGCACTATTAATTATCCAGTCTTTTTTCATTATTACTATTTTTTAAATGGGCTCCCAGCTTTTTACAACACTACACTCAGCTAACAAATCTGGATATTCTGATGGGGCTTTATTAACCACTCACTCTTGGTGTAATGCCCATCTTTGCACTGACCAGCACAGGGCAGGGTCCAGGTCACACTGCCAGGGGTGCCAGTTCCCAACGGGACAAGTGCCTGAAGTCAATTCTTGTTCCGTCCGTGCCCTGCAGGACCCTTCACACCCGTGGCCCATCATAGCAGTACGGGATCCGCTGCCTGCCCGCAGCCCTGGCGGTGCCCACCAGGAGGGACTGGGGCAGGGCTGGAGCCGAGCACGCTGTCGGGCCGCTCGGCTCCCGCAGCTGCCGCCAGCAATGAACTCACCGGCCCCTCACCCTCGCTAGCCGAGCGCGACGCTGGGCAGGACCCGGAGCCCCGGCCCGTCCCTGCACGGGGGCCCGATCCGGCCGCGCATCCAGCAGGACTCGGGCGGGTTCGTTCCCAGCCACACCGGGAGGGATTTATTCGTTTCCCGGTGCAGGTTTTTGACGCCGTTTCTTTACTTTCGTTTCCTTCCGGCCCGGAGGAGCCCAACGAGCCCGCGGCGCCGTGCGGAGCCAGCTGCCTGGGTCGCCGCGGTTCGGCTCTGCCGGCAGCGGCGCGGGCAGTGCTTCTCGGGGCTGTTCAGGAACACCGGGCCGGCGCGTAAGGCGAGACTTTGCCCTTCGGATCTGTTCCCCAGGGCCTCACAGCCCTCGGAGGTCTCCGGAGGGCGAGTCAGGCTCCCCCCAGCAGTGGGACACCCCACCCCCCCAACCCTGCCGGGCTGGGAAGCGGGTCTGGGTACAGGGACAGCCACGCATCGGGGTCAGCCCGGAGGGCTCAGTGTCCCTGCGGGCTCCCGACCCGAACCACTGGAGGGCCCCGAAGGGGCGGTTTCGGGAAACCTCAGTCCCGGGTTGTCGAAGGGACCTGCACCCTGATGTGCCGGCGGACGCCGCCGGGGGTTGGAAGGGCCGAGAGCCGTGTTCCGCCTGACGGGAGGGTCGGTCCCCGGGTCACTCACCGTTGAAGTCGGAGAGCCTCGGCACCAGCATCCCGGCTCGGATCCAGTGCTCCAGCGGGAAGGAGCCGGCCACGGCCGCCTTCAGGTGCTCTGCGCCGGGCGGCGGCAGGTGCGGGATGCCCGTGTAGGCGAACGCGGGGTGCTGGCCCCCCAGGCTCGGGAGCGAGTACACGGCGGGCGGGTAGAGGGCCGGCAGGGCGCCGAGCCCGGGGCCAGAGAGATGCAGCAAGCCGGGCTTGGGGACGAAGCCGGCGGGGGCGAGGGGCGCAGCGGCCGGGGGCGCCCGCGGTGAGGGGGTGTCTCCGCGCCGGCTCTTCAGCCAGGAGCGCTTCGATGCGGAAGTTTTGGGACTTCTCCATGGGTTTGTGCATGGCCCTGCCCCGTGC
Organism: Rhagologus leucostigma; assembly: GCA_013397725.1. Taxonomy (NCBI): domain Eukaryota; kingdom Metazoa; phylum Chordata; class Aves; order Passeriformes; genus Rhagologus; species Rhagologus leucostigma. The sequence continues at coordinate 3,500,430 of VZTD01002597.1, forward strand.
GGAGCCGTCGAGCCCCCCGACGCCCCACC